>LR738709.1:75115650-75148296 GCA_902687465.1 Secale cereale
TCACGGCAGCTAGCTCACACTCGAGCCGTGAGCTCCGCCCATGAGCCCACGCCTTCCACCTCCAGGGCCGCCGCCCCAACACCCATGGTCCCGACACCATCCCCTACCGAAGCTTCCAACCATGACATGCAAAGAGACGGGCGGGAAGGCACCTCCTTCCTTCCCTTGAATGGTCTCCAGGTCCGAGTCCCACCCCCAGACTGGCCGCACTCGGCCGCCACCGCCTCATCCTGCCAGGCCGTGCAAGGACGAGCTCCCCGGTGCGCCACTTGACATGAGGCAAGGATGGTTCCGTGGCCCTCTCGGCGTCAGATCCATCCCTCAATTGTGGCCATCACTGGGAAAGGTCCAGCCCTATGTCGCGACATGTGCAAGCTCGACAGGGGATGGATTGGAGCCACACTCGGACCTGCGACGTGGTTGGACAAGATGAATCTCACCAGCGGCCGCTATCCACCACCAGTGACCACACAGCCGGACGGCGAGGTGCAGCGGCGACCCAAGCCGCCGCCCGCCGAGCTTCCGCGCGCGCCGAGCCATCCAGGCCATAGTTGAGCTAGCGCAACCCGCGGGTGCAGCCGCTGCCAGATCTGGGCGCGCACAAACGCAGCCGCCGGCACCACCGAAGCCACCCCCTACCATAGAGCCACCCGCACGAGCACCTGGCCAGGCGTCGCTGCCCCGCACTCGGATGCCACATCGCCATGCCCCTTGCTCGCACCGCGCCTTCGCTGGCCACGCCATCCTGCGCCACACGCGGCCACAAGGTGAAGAGAAGACCCCCCCCACACACACACCGCCAGAGCCGACCGTGCTTCGCCCCACCTTGCTCGCAGGCGGCGGCAGGGGAGGCGAGAAGGGGAGGAGGAGGGGGGCCCTGCGGCGGCGGTGCTAGGGTTTCTCCCGTGACGCGCGTCGCGGGAGGAGGACAGAGGGGATCATGTTTGGATTCATACTTCTCCCGGCTTTTATCTTCCAACTGCTCCATTAGGAGTAGAGATATGTCTAGATATATGATTGTAATATTCTAACATTAATTTATTTTCTTCATTTACCTCACATTGTAAAGCTGAGACAAACAATGTGACCTCACCTAATCTCTGATCCCCACTGCAATTGGGTATCTATATCCTCCTCTCACCACAAAGCAAAACTCAAAAGACAATGAAAAAGGGAGGGAACAAAAAATTCTCACTCATTGAAGTATCTTACCTAATTAGAGAAACTAAAAAAAGGGCAAAAGGAAGTGTCCATTAAAAGGCTAGCAAGTACCATTATATCTAGCTCTCTTTCTGCAGGGCTTGCTACAGAAGAAATGGGCCCCTAACAAACCTTCCGACAGACAACAAAAAACAGATGACATGAATAAACATGTGGACTCTGTTTCGACAAAGTAGATACGTAGACGATGGTAATCTACTATACGGAGTGAGCTTTTCCAGTGCTTGGCTTACAAATATTATAGAACTTTTTATTCTTTCAAGCATCAGTTCTAGTAGAATGCATGTTTACATACAGAACAATTTCTAATATTTATTCACCCATATGTTTACCATTTCTTCTGTAGCAAGCCCTACCTTGCAACTCTGAATCTTCAACTAAAACAACACAATCAAAGCTTAGTCCTCAAATTGCTTTCAGTAACTACTGCAGAAATATCAGATGATGAAACATGTGCATAACCACTAACTACACAATAATAAGCAGACCAAAGAAAGCCACCTAGGAGTATGTCTAGATGAACACCTCATTTCACTGGAACTGGTGCTCAAAACTTGATGAATGGAGACACCACAATGTAGGTCACAACTTGAAAGAATTGTCTTATGAACACCTAATTTCACTGGAGCTTACCTTGAATGCATCTTTGCATGTCATGTCATCTTACTCCAGGCAGTTAAAGCAAAAATTCCACAACTTTCACCCTGTCAATGAGAGGGCAGACTTCGAGAACCCTGTAGTTACACACAGATGAACTTTTTCGTAGTCCCACGAAACGATAAGTAAAGAGAAGATAAGTGTCCAACAGAACTTTTATAAAGAAATGTTTCTAATAGAAAACTGAAAGGAACTCTTAGATGTAGACTCCCAGGTCGTGCGACACACACACACACACACACACACACACACACACACACACACACACACACACACACACACACAGGCACGACTTGTTGTGTTCCATTCTTGCACCATCAACAATGTCCTTTATACTCTCACTAAGATTTTTTAACGCCTAGTCGACCACCAAGGTGAGCAACCTAAACCCTATGGTGTAACCTGGGTCTTTTTTAACCTTTAGACATTAATACATACATCAGTGATTGTGTATTGGAAGAGATTGACCTATTTACCACGTGAAAGAAAGCAAGTGAGCGATTAAGTTTAGGAAACAGAAGAACAAATCGTGCTTTAACAAAATACCAAAAGTTTCTTCACCTTTCGGCATGGTGCCCGCGGAACTCAGAGTTCCTAATAAGCCCCATGATGTCCATTCCATGAGACCATGACGCCTATCCTTAGTACAATCCGGTTAGTTTCACAAAGTCAAATATAAAGAGGTACAGAAAACATGAACCACATACCATGTCCTGAGATCTTCCACTAATTATAGCAGTTAGGAGAAGTGGTGCTACATGTGATGGAGTCCTGTATTCGGGGGTCCTCAGTCATCCGAGTTGTTGAAGCTGGGCCGCATTAATAGGCTGTATGAAAAATAAGCAGAAGGCCCTCCCCCGTATTCTGTCAGGACTTTTATGTACGTGGAAAGGCAAGTGTAGAGTCCGGAAGTATCAATTACTTCCTCCCCAAGTCACCCTTGTAACCCTAGGTCCTCTCAGACGTGTATATAAGACGAGGGGTTTAGTCTGTAGAGGGGATCATCATCATCATCACAATATCCTCATAGGCTAGACTTAGGGTTTAGCCATTATGATCTCGAGGTGGATCAACTCTTGTACTCATATTCATCCATATTAATATAGCAGAAAGTAGGGTATTACCTCGATCGAGATGGCCTGAACCTGGGTAAACATCGTGTCCACAGCCTCCTGTTACCATCGATCCTCTAAACGCAGAGCTTGGGCCCCCCTACCCAAGATCTGCCGGTTTTGACACCGACAATGGTGCTTTCATTCAGAGCTCTGATGTGCGCTTGCGGTGAGCGATCGATGGCTCGTCTCGTCATCACTGACGAGATCACCCTCGGAAACAGACTGGCTGTCGGCCAGGTTCTCCAGCTCGGCGGGTTCGCTATATACTCTCGCATGGCCTCTAGGCCGGCCGCTCTCCCTGCGGCCGCCGAGCACCACCTTTATGCCGATTCAGGCCACTCCGATGACATGACCTCGGCAGAATTCTCGTCCTTAAACGATCTGCTGGATCGCATCGCCGCCCTGGGGCTTCCATTGCCATGAAATCAAATCGGATCTAAATCTGGCCACAACGAGACTAATCCCTCCCCGATCACTCACCTAGTGGCAACAGTTGAGGACGGAGCCGAAGAGACTCCCCCTCTCGAGACGAAGACCGGCATAGTTCGGATCTTCGAACCCATCAAGCCGAACACGCCCCTGTCGGGAGGTACTTTGTGTTTTTTGATCTCTGGGATTAGCATCGGGCCCACGGAACAATTAAACCATGTCGGGCCCAGATCGCTTGCACCGGAGATTGATAAAACTTCGAATACCACCTTGGGTTGGGATTCAAAATTTCCAGAACTCACCCACCCTGGCAAAAACTCTCCAAATAAATCCGGACTCCCGGACATAGATGATCTCGCGAACATACAGCAGCAGCCCGAGGAAACGGTCAACCACTTCTGGGCCAGATTCCTACTGCTTAAAAACAAGATCAGGGACTGGTGCGACGACGAGGCGGTCTCCCTATTTTACCACAATTGCAAGGACGAAGGCATCTTGAATGCCCTCAACTAACGTCGTGTTTTGAGCTTCACAAACCTTTCGCAGTTAGTACGGAAATACTGCGCAATGGAAAATACTTGGAAAACCCAGAGTACACCTCTGAAATAGTCCATGTTCGGACAGTGCACCACCAAGGCTAAGCGGACATACCCTAGTTGGCCATCCGATAGTATTCCTGTTGGCAAGAAGAATAAGCCTCTAGTAAGGCACCAGTCTGTACTAGACAAACTACTCGATACACCTAGCCAAATACACGCAACCCTGGATAATGTCCCAAATCACTGCCTTAGAGCATGTTGGGTACTCCGGCAGGTAGCAAAGAGCGGTATGGCGATTCTCACCAACACCGTTTCAAGGGAGAAAGAAATCCATGTCTTCACTGTCTTCAAGACATTTTCCTCAAATAACCGGCGGAAAAGAGTAAATTGCGAACTTGCCAAGGTTTACCAAATTAGCTCTGCAAGCCCATGGAGCGACACGGCAATTAGTTTTTCTGCCGAAGACGCACCTCGAGTCCGCCCGATCCGAGCATCAGCAGCTCTGGTACTACACCCAATAGTGGACGGTTTTCGCCTCACTAAAGTACTCATGGGCGGAGGAACCGGACTAAACCTCATATATGAGGAAACGCTTGCAAAAATGCAGGTTCAGAAATCCCGCATTGAGCACACCAATACAACCTTTAGATGAATTATACCAAGCCGCGAGACCAGGTGTTCAGGAAGCATTAAGCTCGACGTAGTGTTCGGCACACCCGACAACTACAGATCGGAGGAACTACTCTTTCACATTGTGCCCTTTCACAGCGGATACCACGCCCTTCTAAGATGGAACGCTTTCTCACGCTTTCCAGCTATACCACATTACGGGTACATGAAGCTTAAAATGCCAGGGCCCAATGGGGTGATCACATTAATAAGTGATCCGGATAGAGCACTCCGCGACGAAAACAAAACAGCATCCTTAGCCATAGAGGCATTAACTGAAGCCCTCGCGGTCGAAGAATTAACCACCCTATGATCAAAGGTAGATAAGGGCGATGTAATCCTCGCCAAAGGATCGAATTCTACCTCCTTCAAACCAGCGGATGAGATCATCAAGTTCCAAGTGCACCCAACGGACCCAAATAAAACGGCATTGCTACCTCTTGAGCTTGCGTTGTATTCCCTCGAAGAGGAAAGGGAGATGCAGCATAGTAGCGTAAGTATTTCCCTCAGTTTTTGAGAACCAAAGTATCAATCCAGTAGGAGACCACGCGCCAGTCCCTCGCACCTGCACAAACAAATAATAACTTCGCAGCCAACGTGATAAGGGGTTGTCAATCCCTTTACGGTCACTTACGATAATGAGATCTGATAGAGATGATAATTTATATTTTTGGTATTTTTGATATAGAAACAGAAAGTAAAGAAAGCAAATAAACAACGGCGACATAAATTGACGGGAAATTAATACGATAAAGATAGACCCGGGGGCCATAGTTTTCTCTAGTGGCTTCTCTCATGGTAGCGATATTCTACGACGGGTAAACAAATTAATGTCGAGCAATTGATAGAAAAGCGAATAATTATGAGACTATCTAGGCATGATCATTGTATATAGGCATCACATCCGAGACAAGTAGACCGACTCCTGCCTGCATCTACTACTATTACTCCACACATCGACCACTATCCAGCATGCATCTAGTGTATTGAGTTCATACGAACAGAGTAACGCCTTAAGCAAGATGACATGATGTAGATGGATAAACTCAAGCAATATGATGAAAACCCCATCTTTTTATCCTCGATGGCAACAATACAATACGTGTCTTGCTGCCCCTACTGTCACTGGGAAAGGACACCGCAAGATTGAACCCAAAGCCAAGCACTTCTCCCATTGCAAGAACTATAGATCTAGTAGGCCAAACCAAACCAATAATTCGAAGAGACTTGCAAGGATATTATGAGCACACATAAAAAGTTCAGAGAAGAACCAAATATCTTTCATAGATAATCTTGATCATAAACTCACAATTCATCGGATCTCGACAAACACACCGCAAAAAGAGATTACATCGAATAGATCTCCTCGAAGACCGAGGAGAACTTTGTATTGAGATCCGAAGAGAGAGAAGAAGACATCTAGATACTAGCTATGGACCCGAAGGTCTGAGGTAAACTACTCACAACTCATGGTGAGGGCGATGATGATGATGATGATGAAGGCCTCCGTGATGGATCCCCCTCCCGGAACAGGATCCAAGATGGGATCTCCACGGGAACAGCAGCTACGGCGGTGGAATTAGGGTTTTCTCTCTGGGTATGGAGTTTCTGGGGTACGTAGGTATATATAGGAAGAAGAGGGGCACCAGGGGCCACAAGGGCTGCCCTCGAGGCAGGGGGCGTGACCTGGGAAGGGGGGCGCGCCCCCCACCCTCGAGGGTGGGCTCCCTGTCCTCTAGCTTGGCCCCGTAGTCTTTCGTGCGTGATTTCCTCCAAAAATATCTCCTGCGAAGGTTTTATTCCGCGTGAGCCATGGACATAGCACTATGGCTGGAATAGAGGTGGTTGTGGAGAGAAGACAAGAAGGAGGGGGATAGTCTCACATCGACTAGGCGTATCAACGGGCTATGGAGATGCCCATCAATAGATATCAATGTGAGTGAGTAGGGATTTCCATGCAACGGATGCACTAGAGCTAAATATGAATGAAAGCTCAACAAAAGAAACTAGTGGGTGTGTGATGGCTTCTCGCCCCTCGTTGGTTTCCCCAAGTGGAAGGTTTGAGATGCAGTGTAGCGGAAGTTTTCCCTTGGCAAAGATACCAAGGATCGATTTCCCTGAGACTCCCAGTTTCAACAAGAAGGTGTCAACTGCTAACGGCGCCAGATATTAGCAATCAACGTGGACCTGCACACAGATACAAATAACTTTGCTCGCAACGAGTACAGAGAGGTTGTCAATCCCTCCGGCCTTGTAGTTTACAAAGGATCAAACGCAAGTGATAAAAGTGATAGGTATTGCTGCAATAGTCAGTAAAGGCTAAAAGTAAATAGCAGATGTGATCAATGATGGTAATATGGACTGGGGTCCCACGATGTTCACTAGTGATGTCTCTCTCCCAAAAGACGATAAAACAGCTATGTGAGGTAAACGAATTACAGCTGGGTAATTGACAGAATTATGTGCGCAAACCAATGCTAACTATGTTACAAGAAAGGTAGAGGTCCAAAGCATGGGCGGTACGCCAAGGCAAGTAGACCGAAATCCATCTGCATCTACTACTAATCATCCACCTTGAGATATCTATCCAGAACATCTCGCTGGTATTAAGTTGCGAGTCCCACCCATAGTGTAAACTCAAAGCAACAGACAACTGCATTAAAAGAACTTTGCGTAAAGTAAACAATCCTTGCACCCACGGGCACAAGCACCGTTGTTTTCTCCCTTGTGGCAACAGCACATCCCCTAGGGTCAGGGATATTACTAGCAGGTATGAACCGGCTAGTGTAAACCGACTTGTCATAATGTAGTTGTAATATTCCATAAAGGCTACGGCCCATTAGATCTTAGGGCCCATGTAAAGAGTCGTGGTTTGTAAACCGCCCGATGATATAACTTGAGGAATAAGGAAGAAAGAACAGAGGCCGAGGCGGACACAAGTATGAGCCGGCCTCGGGACTCTGTAAACCGGACTGGGCGTCGCCTCTCTATATAAAGGGACGACCCGAGGACGGTTCAGAGGATAGGCAAGAATCAACCCGTCGAGACTACAGGCAAGCGATCCGCTCCCTGTAAACCGACACCCAAGCAATACCAAACCAACTAGACGTAGGCTTTTACCTTCATCGAAGGGGCCGAACTAGTATAAACCCTCTGTGTCCTTTGTGTGCTATGAACCCCTTCAAGCTAACCCGTGCGATGGTTCCATCATCAAGTCCGTTAAACCGGACATCTGCCGTGCTAATTCCACGACAGTTGGCACCCACCGTGGGGCCTCCGCATGCTGGTTTCGAGTTCTTGAAGGGCAGCTTTGAAGGGCTCAAGGGTTACGCGGTCGGCCGGATGACCAAGAGTCACCGCGGCCGGATCTACATCGACGATGCAGGCTGGGGGCCGGAGGCCGATTCGATCGAATACGGGTACCGGGTTCCCTTCGGCGGCATCCACGTCTTCGTTGGCAAGATCGGTGAACCGGGACCTGAGCCGGACATCTTCCCCAACATCATCGAGCCGGCTCAGCGTGCGAGATCGGCCCGGATTCAGCCCGCCATGAAGCGCGTGTTCGTTGGAGCAATTCATGGGGTCCAAACCGAGGACGGATCGGAATCCGATGGTGCAACAGTTGTCTACTCCGACGATGAATCTTCACCCGGAGAAACTGAGTCTTTGTATCAGTTGCAGGATGGTCGGTCTGAGGGTGAGTCCGACGGAAACAGTATTCCGGACCCCTTTGACCCGCCAAACCGGGTGGCTGTCTTTATGGCCGGATCACAGCCCACGGTGAACGGGGGCGACAGCAGAAGCTGGTGTAGGGGGGAGCGGCCCGGCCCTCTCACCTACTGACGTTCTATCCACCTTGATCGAGGAGTTCACAGCTAAAGCGGTGGCAACGGTAGCTCCAGCAAACAAGGCGCAGCATGATGCAGAGCTCCTTCAATTAAAGGGCCGGATTGATCAATTGAAAGAGGATTTGAAAGCAGAGAAGGCGATGATAGCAATAAGACAAGCGGAGCTGGATGATCAGGCTTTTTATCTAAGGATGGAGCAGGCCTCTGTGCAGGGGGTAAGGGGCCGGAAGTACCAGTCTCGTCTACCGTCGGTTTATGAAGCGACGGATCTGTTCAGGACACCCGGGGCTGGAGCCAGCAACGATCCGGCTCTAAACCGGAGGGCACCTCCAGCCAGGGAAGAGCCGGTTCAGCAACCCACTGCGGAGCAAGATCGGCGGATCACGTCTGCACCTCACGTTCCTACCCCTCCAGGTCATTACTCAAATCCTTTGGATAACATCGTGGCTGTTGCTGCACGTTTGGCCGCTTTACCCGAGGAAGGGACATCCCGGGCAGCGTTGGAGGCACGCCGGGCAAAGGAGTTGCTTAATACGGCGTTAATACATCAGCAAGCATATTCTCATAGCAGGGAAAGGCTACATTCAACACCGCATCCCAGCCGGAGTTACACTAGGCATTGGCAGGAGCCAGAAGTATCTAGCAGTGAGCGCAGGCGACATCGGCACAGACAGGATAATCCGGCAGGCGCGGAGGCTCAGGATGTAAACCGGGTTAGATCTGTAGCCCGGGAGGAGGTCCGTCAGACAACGCCGGTTCAAACTGCCACGGCAGAGACATGAGTTACGACAAGTTCCTTTGGAGTACAGTGTCTTATCCCCGCTTTACGGAGTGTAAAGTTGCCCAAAGGTTTTAAAGGGCCCCGCAAGGTACCTAATTACACTGTGGATTTACCTCCTGAAGCTTGGGTGGAAAGTTATGAGATGGCCATGGAGATGTTGGACGTGGATGAAGCAGCTTGTGCAAAATATTTCACCATGATGCTGGAGGGCACAGCCCGGACCTGGTTAAAGGGTTTACCCCCTAATTCCATCGGATCATGGGGAGAACTACGTCGTCAGTTCATCAAAAACTTCAAAGATACATGCAAGCAGCCGATGTCAGTGGTGGACTTAGCAGCCTGCGTGCAAGGAGAACAGGAGTCTACAAGTGCTTGGGTGCAGCGAGTATCAGAGATCTTGCACTCTTCGAATAGTATCAATCCTAGTACGGCGATAGTGACTTTGGAAACCAATTGCCGGTTTGAATCTTTAAAGTTAAAGCTCGGACGGCTTAAAAGGGATTGCAATGATATGGGAACTCTCATGAGTGCTCTGGTAAATATGGGGACTCTGATAATACCAAGTATCCAGAAGCTGAAGGAGACAAGGCAGGGAAGGTTAACAAGCCTGGTAAACCGGCGCAAGTTAATCCGGCTACTGCAAGTTTCTTGGGCAAACGAAAGGCAGAAGGTGGCTCTGACTTCGTGGCCAATACTCAAGTTCAAGGGGGTTTTCAGCGTAGCATGGGCAACCCACCTCCACAAACCGGCGGAGGGGCTGTTAGCTGGGACCAAGAGTTAGATCAACCTTGTCTGAAGCATGGCTCGAAACAACGACCGACAAAACACAATATAAGAGAGTGCAGGCCCCTTATGGAAGCAATGATGGGCCGCTTTAATCCTTATGACAGGCCTCCAAATGGCGGTTCAGGCCCAGGGTTTTATGGTCCAGGTCATCAGGGGAGCAGCTTAGGATCAGGATATAGGGGCAATAACAATGGTTATCAAAACCGGGCCGGTAATCAAAATAGTCAAGGAAGTTATAATAACCAGGGCAATCAGCCGCGTAACCGGGGTGGTTACAATAACCAAGGCAGTCAGCAGCATGGCCAAGGTAATTACAATAACCAAGGCAATCAACAGCAGGGCCAAGGGAATTACAATAATCAGGGGAATCAGCAACGTCAGCAACAGCAACCGCAATCCGGATATCAGAATAATCCGAAGGAATTGAGCAGTGGGCAATACCATGTGTTCACCACTAGTCTGTGTAAACGGGATCAGAAGGTTTTGAAGCGGGCAATTAACGCGGTTGAACCGGCAACACCTCAATTTCTGCGCTGGTCAGAACAGCCCATTGTATGGAGTAGGGAGGATCACCCGATGCGGGTGGATAATCCGGGCCACTTCGCCTTGGTGGTGGGACCCCAGGTGGGAGGTTATAAATTCACTAAAGTTCTCATGGACGGCGGTAGCAGCATCAATACCTTATACTATGAGACCTTCCGTTGTATGGGCTTAACGGATAAGAAACTGAGACAGTCAAACACGGTGTTCCATGGAGTGGTTCCAGTTAAGTCGGCTTATCCAGTTGGAAAGATTGATTTGGAAGTTACCTTTGGAGATGAGCATGATTCCAGGTCAGAGATGATAACTTTCGAAGTTGTCAAGATCCGGAGTCCCTATCACGCTTTATTCGGGAGAACGGTTTATGCCAAGTTTATGGCTAGACCATGTTATGTTTATCTGCAACTCAAAATGCCGGGTCACAAGGGCACGATCACGGTTCATGGAAGTCGCAAGATAGCAGTGGAGTGTGAAGAAGGAGATGCAGCCTATGCGGAGGCAGTATGTGCCACAGAAGAGTTGAAGTTTTATAAAGATAATGTTGATCCGGCAGATATGACTCCGCTGAAGAAGCCAACTACCGAGCATGATCCGGCGTTGAAGTTTAAATCGACGGAGGAGACCAAGCAAGTTGATTTTGTGCCAGGTGATTCGTCCAAGCAATTCACTATCAGCGCTAACCTTGATCCCAAATAGGAAAGCGCGCTCATCGAGTTCATCCGTGAGAACTGGGATATCTTTGCGTGGAAACCTTCTGACATGCCAGGTATACCGAGGGAACTCGCTGAGCACAGCCTTAACATTGATCCGAAATATAAACCGGTTAAACAATATTTGCGCCACTTTAACGAAGAGAGGCGCAAGGCTATAGGAGAAGAAGTAGCCAGGCTTTTGGCCGCAGGATTCATCGTGGAAGTTTTTCACCCAGAGTGGTTGGCTAATCCGGTGCTAGTGTTAAAGAAGAATGGGAAGTGGAGAATGTGTGTGGACTACACAGACCTCAAGAAAGCTTGTCCAACTGATCATTTTGCTCTCCCTCGCATTGATCAGATTATCGATGCCATAGCGGGATGTGAGCGGCTAAGCTTTTTGGATGCATATTCAGGATATCACCAGATCAAGATGGCAGTTAAAGACCAAGAGAAGACGGCTTTCATAACCCCTTTTGGTGCTTTTTGCTATGTATCTATGCCTTTTGGGCTCAAGAGTTCTCAAGCAACTTATCAGCGCTGCGTTCAGAATTGTCTTAAAGGACAGATAGGTAGGAATGTTCATGCCTATGTGGATGACATTGTGGTTAAGTCAAGGAAAGAGGAGACAATGATAGAGGATCTTAAGGAGACTTTTAACAATCTTCGGGCTTACAAGATGATGCTTAATCCGGAGAAGTGTGCCTTTGGTGTTCCGGCAGGTAAACTACTGGGATTCTTGGTTTCAAACAGAGGAATAGAAGCTAATCCGGAGAAGATCAAGGCCATTATATCTTTGACTAAGCCAGTTTGCATCAACAATGTTCAGCGTATCGCTGGCCGGATCACAGCTTTAAGCCGGTTCATCAGCCGTTTGGGAGAGAAGGCGATCCCGCTTTACCAGATGCTGAAGAAAACAGACCGGTTTATATGGAGTGATGAGGCCAATGTGGCGTTTGAGGATCTGAAGCGGCAACTAGCAAAGCCACCGGTCCTGGCTGCCCCTGTTGATAAGGAGCCGTTGCTGTTATACGTCGCTGCTAATGCACGGGCAGTCAGTGTTGCAATTGTGGTTGAGCGCAAGGAAGCAGGAAAAGAATACCCGGTTCAGCGCCCGGTTTATTATGTGAGTGAAGTACTCATTGAGTCCAAGCAAAGGTACCCGCATTGGCAGAAGCTAGTATATGGTGTGTTCATGGCAAACCGGAAGCTGAAGCATTATTTTCAAGGTCATCCAATAACTATGGTTAGTTCAGCGCCGTTGGGGGATATAATCCAGAACAGGGAAGCTACAGGTAGAGTGGCGAAGTGGGCCATTGAGCTCAGCCCACATGAATTAAAGTATGTGCCACGCACCGCTATAAAATCTCAGGCATTGGTGGATTTCATCAATGATTGGACAGAGTTGCAAACCCCTGAGGAGAAGCCGGATCTTACGTACTGGACGATTCACTTTAATGGTTCAAGACAGTTGGAAGGCTCGGGGGCTGGAGTTGTCTTAACTTCCCCCCGAGGTGATAAATTTTGTTACGTCCTCCGTTTGTTGTTTCCTCGTACTAACAATGCAGCGGAATATGAAGCGTTACTTCATGGCTTGCGGATGGCAAAGGAGATTAATTTGAGCCGGGTTAAGTGCTTTGGTGACTCAGATCTGGTGGCACAACAAGTTTCAGGCAAGTGGGATTCCCGAGATCCTCTCATGGCAGCTTACCGACGAGAAGTTGAAGCAGTTGCAGGATATTTCAAGGGGTATCAGGTGGATCATATAGACCGGCGACAGAACGAAGCGGCCGATGCTTTAAGTCGGCTGGGCTCCCAACGTAAACCGGTGCCGCCAAATACCTTTTTGGATGAGTTGCACAGTCCTTCGGTTCAAGTACCATCAGAGGAAGACCTAGCTATTCCTGATCCGGACGCACAATTAGTTGCAGCACTTCATATAATTCCGGATTGGACGCAGCCTTACTTGGCGTATTTGAGCCGAGGAGAGTTACCGGATGATGAGATCGAGGCACGACAGATAGTCCGGCGTTCTATGTCCATGACAATTGCAAACAGAGAGCTTCATCATCGCAGTACTTCTAGAGTATTTCAGCGGTGTGTATCAGCTGAGGAAGGTTGTGAGATTCTTTGCGAGATCCATGAAGGGGAATGTGGACATCATGCCGGTTCAAAATCATTGGAGGCTAAAGCGTTCCGGCATGGTTTCTATTGGTTAACCGCTCATGCTGATGCGGCAGATTTGGTCCGGAAGTGTGATGCTTGTCAGAAATTTTCGAGGCGTGCTCTGGTTCCGGCGCAGGAGCTCCGGATGATACCAATAACTTGGCCGTTTGCGACTTGGGGGCTTGATATGGTTGGACCCTTCAAGCGATCCCAAGATCAGAAAACTCATCTGCTAGTAGCAGTGGATAAGTTTACAAAGTGGATTGAGGCAGAGCCTATAAGCAAGTGTGATGCAGCAACGGCAGTCAAATTCATCAAAAAGGTAATTTTCCGGTTTGGCTTTCCGCACAGCATCATCACAGACAATGGCACCAATTTATCTCAGGGTGAGATGGAAGAATTCTGTCAACGAGAACATATTCGCTTGGATGTATCTTCTGTGGCCCACCCACAATCCAATGGTCAGGCTGAAAGGGCGAATCAGGAGATTTTGCGAGGTATCAAGCCCCGGCTGATGACTCCTTTGCAAAGAACCCCAGGATGCTGGGTTGAGGAGTTACCATCTGTTCTTTGGAGTATCAACACCACACTAAACCGGTCCACAGGTTATACACCTTTCTTCATGGTATATGGTGCTGAAGCGGTCCTTCCAATTGATATTTTTCATGATTCACCAAGGGTAACGGTTTATGTTGAAGCGGCCAATGAGCAAGTAAGGCAAGACAGTTTGGACCGGCTGGATGAAGAGCGTGATATAGCTGCGGGACGATCTGCAATTTATCAACAAGACTTACGCAGATATCATAGCCGCCGGATCAAGACAAGGACGTTCCAAGAGGGCGACTTTGTACTCCGGCTCATCCAGGATCAAACAGATATGCACAAATTATCCCCACCTTGGGAAGGGCCCTTTGTGGTCAGCAAGAATCTGCGCAACGGTTCATATTACCTGCTGGACGTTCGAGAACACAAGGACTCACGGACATCAGAGGAGGAGACGAAGAGGCCATGGAACATCGCCCATTTATGGCCATACTATACTTGAGCTATGAGCTCCACTGTATCCTATGTATATATTATGATCAATGAATAAACCGGCACCCTCGGTAAACCGGGGGCTTAGCCTTTTTTCCAATACAAATATCTTGTGAGGACAACCATGTATGTCTTATCATATGTTATATTTCAACATATTGGCCGGTTTAAAAATGATTATTTGTAGAATATACTCAGAAGCAATAAAACTCTCTAAAGAGCATGAGGTCACATCCGGTTCAAGAGAGGACGCTTCAAGATATACCTGTGATTCCATGGAGCCAGGGAAAACTATATGGACAGACGGGTTTACTCGCATCCATCGACCGACCCTTTGGAAAGATGGATAATCCACATCCAGTGATTGGCTAGGCCCTCTGGACAGTCGGGTTTACCCGCATTCAGTGATTGGCTAAAATTCTTATGGACAGACGGGTTTACCCGCATTCATCGACCGGCCCTCTGGACAGTCGGGTTTACCCGCATTCAGTGATTGGCTAGGCCCTTTGGACAGTCGGGTTTACCCGCATTCAGTGATTGGCTAAAATTCTTATGGACAGTCGGGTTTACCCCCATCCATCGACCGACCCTCTGGACAGTCGGGTTTACCCGCATTCAGTGATTGGCTAGGCCCTCTGGAAAGATGGATAATCCACATCCAGTGATTGGCTAAATTTTTTCTTATGGTTCATATGGAAAGATGGATAATCCACATCCACCGGCCCTCTGGAAAGAAGGATAATCCACATCCAGTGATTGGCTGAACCTTGCTTTGAGCCTGGCAGCTCTTAAAAAGCCTTGACTACATGGTTTGTTTTCAAATTCGCATCTTTGGTGTTTGTGTTTTATGGCTTTTTAAACCGGAGTGGAACAGCTACAGAAGTTGACCACATATCTATAAAGTGAAAAGTCTGGGTCATGAATACCAGCATGAATAAACCGGTGTTCATTACAACCCGGATCATCCATCAAGCAACAGGCTACAAACTTCTGGACAAAGTTTCAGAACGATATAAACCGGTGTCTTCTATCAAGCCCGGGTTTGTTATTGGATCCATGAAGATCTTCATCAAGAAATTTTAAATTCTACTGGATTAAGAGTATGGAGCATGCTTGGTCTCAGGTATAAATTTGTTTTTGAGATAAGTATATACTTGTTTGGTATACTGTGAGAGCAATTTAATCTGTCCAGTGGTAAACCGCTAGGACATGTTTTCAGTTTTACTTATGCAGGAACAGATGACACGCACGATAAGCGACATCAGACGAAATTCAAATTGGCAAACGTCAGAAACAAGAAGTCAGAATATCTGAATCAAAGCAGATAAAGTTTCAGCTATCCTATTACAAGGCATAGCAAGCCTGACGGTTTAAAAGATTGTTTGATAAAGCGGGGCTGCAACTACAACAATAAGTTATGAGCTATGCTTCCTCCCGCTGCGACGGCTGGGCATCGACTTGATCCGGAGTTCCTTCTTCCTCTTGAAGCGGTTGGAAGTCCGGAACACACCAGTCAATCTTCGTCAAGGCCCGGAAGTACATCTCTTCGTTGATAAGTTCAGAAGGTTCGATATCTGGAGCGAAGGTATGAGGGCGAACTGGTGGGATTAAATTGACGGTGTCATAAACCAGCCGCTCCACCCGCTCGTTTTGCAAGTCATACCCCGGATGATACCTGGATAAATCAGATTTAGCTGCAAGCTTGCTAGCGAGGGGACGCATCTCCTTCGTCAAGGCGTGGAGGTCCTTCGCGGTAAAAGTGGAACCGTCTTCTTTAGTGTCAGGAAATCCAGTCAAAGCTTCTTCCGGATCAAGATCCGGGACCCAGGCTTTAGCCCTGGTAAGTGCCATGAGGGCATCGGCTCGAGCAGCAGATTTCTTAACTTCTTCTAGACGCACTGGTAGAACAGACAACTTTTCCAACGTGCCTTGGATGGTCGTGGGGGCCGGTTTACCGAAAGATGTTGCACTGATGATCCTCTGAGCGCCGGAATACAGCTGCTCGACCAAAGTGTAACATGCTTTAAGTTTCTTCCGTAGATCATCCCCAAGATGGGTGACACAGCGCCCTGCATATGAATATCACAATTAAACCGGCACAGATGGAAGCTTGCAAGGATGAAGCAGGAATACAGATCAAAAGACTTACCAAAGACAGCAGAGGTCATCAATTCTATTTGCCGCTTTAAGCCGGTTAACTCTTCAGTTACCGGATTAAGGGCTTCCTCAGCGTCTTTTGCCCTTTTCTCTAGTTCTTTCTTCTGGACCTCAAAGGCAGCCCTCTCTTCTTCAAAGAATTTTTTCAACTCTTCCGCAGTCTTTAAGCTCACCTTCAGATCTTTCTTGGCTTTTGAGGCAGCAGACTCTGTTTCAGCAAGACGGCTCCGAAGTTCATTGATCTCCTCAGCATTCCGGTTTAAGTCAGCCTGCAAGTCAAAACAAGTGATAAGAAACAAAGACCAGACAAGTCTCAAGCACACAAACAAGTTGTCTGCTTGACACTTGGGGGCTAATGTAAAGTTGAAACAATAAACAACAGCAGTTCAAAGACAAAAGTCTCAAGCACACAAGCAAGTTGTCTACTTGACACTTGGGGGCTAATGGAACATTGAAGTATCAGAAGAAATTTTTTCAAGTATCAAATGCATAACCAAGTTATCTACTTGATACTTGGGGGCTAATGTAAGATCAATTGTTCAAGTTATAAGTTCCGGTTCACCTTCAACATGCAGCTAAACCGGAACTTCGGGCTACTATGGGATAGAGGCATATCAAAAGCACAAAGTCAGAAGGAAAGGATTACCTCATATTTTTCTTTCATCATATTAACCAAACCCGCTTCGTAATCTCGGCTGCTGTGGAGCCGATTCAAGTACCCGGAATAGAGCTCCTGGGCACTCATATCAGCAAGATTGGACAGCTCGGTACTCCATTTACCTTTCTCTTTATGCAGCTTCTCCGCTTTAGCCGTATGTTTGGCCAAAACAGTGGGCTCAGCCGGAGCAACGAAAGCAGTGCCAGTCACTTCAACTTCTGGAGAAGCAGGTGCTGTTGGTGGAGCTGTATTGTGAACCGGACTAGGAGATGCCGGATTGACTTGAGGAGAATTGGCCCGGGCAGGACTTGGCGGATTATGGATATCATCAGCAGTAGGGTTCTCGGGCACTGAGATATGATCCGTAGGCGCAGGATTTTCAAGAGTTGTAGGCTCGCCCTCTGGAGGGACGGTTGTTGCCGGATCAACCGCCGGATCATCTGCAGAAGTCTCAGCAGTGGGTTTATTTGCCTTTTGTTTTTTGCTAGGCTTTGGCTTGCTGAAATAAGTTTGGAAAACGAGTTAAGATGGTGAAGCAAAATATAATCATAAACCGGATAAGTTTAAAAGACTTACCCTGGAACAGTTTTTAGTGGGGGAAGTTGCGTAGCAGTCGATTCACCCGAGGAGGATAATGGAGTCTCCTGATAATCAGGATCAGACGGTTTAAGAGGTTTTCGGATAAGCCCGGCCTTGGGATGAAGCAGAGTTGGAGAGAGTATAACCTCAGGGCGGCGCCTCCGAGCCGGAGTGAGAGAGATTCCGGATGACTCCACTGCCAGGCCGCTATGGCGAGTGGTCCGGCGAAGAGCTTCATGTTGTTGTTTCTTCAAAAGAAAATTAGGATCCAATTTAGCATAAGGGTGAGAAAATTGGTATTTCCGGACTGTCCGATGACTTTTTTGTGGAAGTGGTTCTGAATCGGAAGAAAGGATAGTTACCTCAACTTCGGCCGGTTTATCACCTTCAGCCAACTCCCGTGGAAGGATATCATTAGATACAGATATAAGTACAAGCAAGCAAATTAAAACCGGATTAATACATACCTCGGAATCCGGATCGTCATCCTTGGCGTGAGAACTAGAGCCAACGGCCGCTTTTCTTTTCTTATTGGCAAAGGTCTTCCGGCGTGCCTGTTTGCCGGGTTTCTCCTGAGGTTTTCTTTTCCAGAAAGGATCATCGGCCTGTTCAGACAAAGAGACAGTTAGAAGACGGTTTACATAAACGGATTAAAAAATATATACAAGAAAGCAAGGCTTACTGCAGGCAGTCTGTTCTTCTTGTAATACGGAGCTAATCTGACCCTGCTGCAATCTTCTAAGGAGACGTTGAGCATCTTCTTAGCCGATTCAATAACCTCCGATTCAGAAAGTTTATCTTTGGTAAAACGTTGAGGGTCGTCCGGTTTACCAGAATACTGGCACATCAACTGTGATCGCCGACTCAAGGGAAGAATACTCCAAGAAAGCCAACAGCGCATAAAATCGGTTCCAATTAAACCGTTGGCCATAAAAGCTTTCAGTCTGGAAAGCTGAGATGCGAACCGGGGCCGTTCGGCAGAGCTGAGTCGTTGTGGCAGAGGATGATCTTCCGAAAGACGGTGCTCGCGATAACCCGGCAGTGGGTTCTCCCCTTCAGGAGAAGTGTCAACACAGTAAAACCAAGATTTGTTCCACTCTTTGGGGTGCGTGTGGAGAGCGGCATGGGGAAAGACCGCGTCTCTCCTTTTCTGGATACTAACCCCGCCGAGTTCCTGATGCGGCCCGCTGGTGAATTCTGTACGCCGGTTCAGGTGAAAGAAATCCCGGAATAGATCAACAGACGGTTCTTCCTGCAGGTATACCTCTGAAAAAACATGGAAGTCACAGATATTCGAAACAGAATTGGGCCCAATGTCCTGAGGGTGGAGTTGGAAGGCAGCAAGCACATCTCGGAAGAATTTTGAACCGGGGGGTGAGAAGCCGCGAGCTATATGGTCGAAGAAAACAATAACCTCCCCTTCTTTGGGAGTAGGAGGGCATTCGTTTCCTGGAGCCCGCCACTTCAAAACAGATTGAGGGCCTAAGGTACCAATATCAGCAATTCTAACCAAGTCGTTTTCCGTGATGATGGAAGGAGCCCAGTCACAAGACACAAATTATTTGGCCATAATGGCAGAAGAGCGAGTGCTGAAAAGAAAAAGTGCAAAAACGGATTATGCGAGTACAGCAGTATAAACCGGAAGATGTCTACGAAGATTACGCAACGGTTTAGACAAGGGATTAATGATATGGTTAACCCGGCAAGAACAGAGAGTTATGTTACTGTCGGTTCATGACAGCAAAAGAGGAGCAACTAAACCGTCACGTTCGATTTTAAAAAACCTACCGGAACAGGGCATGACAGTATAAACCGGAGTATACCTAATAGATCTACAAAGGAAAAGAAACAGGTTTTTGCAAACAGCTAGAGGCAGAACAGATCTGAGCATGCAAGAAAAAGGAAAATAAATACAAGGACGAACGGGAAGAACTGCAAGGATCTTATTGGGAGCAGACGAATCTACAGGATGAGTATAGGTGACGAGATCTAAAGCATATACTAGCGGAACAAAGGTAAAGATCTAAGAGCTAGATATAAAGGTCAAAAACTTTTGTGAAACGGGCGTTCAAGATGTACAAAGCAAAGCTTTCGTTAAAGCTCTAATGGCGGAGGCACATGGAAGAAACCTAGAGGACGCGGATCTATAATGAGGAGGAAAAACATACCTGGAACAGTGGAGATCAGCGGCGGAGTTCTCTGGTCAAACTCAGGGTGATGCAGCGGCCGACGAGGACTTGTTTTCGGTGGTCGACGGCGGCGGTTCGAGTTCGGGTGTCAATGGCGTCTTGAAGCTCGGGCGACGGACAGAGGAAGAAGATGCGAGAAGAAGATAAACGAATGAGGACGGCGGTATTTATAAGGGAAGGTCAGATACGAAGCGACAAGTGCGGGATTCGAGGGAACAAAGCTCGGATAAAGATCCTTTTGACGCCTCGATTTTCGGGATAACCATTAAACAAAGCTATAGAACAGCTCGCAGCGTTAAATGCGGAGATGATGTCACGATAAGATTCGGTGATTCTCGAGGATGACATCAGAGCCGGTTTACAAAAATGAGAAGGCACAGAAGAAAGTTATACAACACAAGGGAGATTGATATGAACAAGTTCAAATCATTCTGGGGCCTAATGTCAGGGATATTACTAGCAGGTATGAACTGGCTAGTGTAAACCGGCTTGTTATAATGTAGTTGTAAAATTCCATAAAGGCTACGGCCCATTAGATCTTAGGGCCCATGTAAAGAGTCATGGTTTGTAAACCGCCTGATGATGTAACTTGAGGAATAAGGAAGAAAGAACAGAGGCCGAGGCGGACACAAGTATGAGCCGGCCTCGGGACACTGTAAACCGGACTGGGCGTCGCCTCTCTATATAAAGGGACGACCCGGCGACGGTTCAGAGGACAGGCAATAATCAACCCGTCGAGACTACAGGCAAGCGATCCGCTCCCTGTAAACCGACGCCCAAGCAATACCAAACCAACTAGACGTAGGCTTTTACCTTCATCGAAGGGGCCGAACTAGTATAAACCCTCTGTGTCATTTGTGTGCTATGAACCCCTTCAAACTAACCCGTGCGATGGTTCCATCATCAAGTCCGTTAAACCGGACATCTGCCGTGCTATTTCCACGACACTAGACTCATGTTTCTGTCACTCAAGCTAGTCATCGAGGGGCATGAACCCACAATCAAGCATAATGTTCCCTCTTGGAGTCACTACCTACTACTTGGCCAAAGCAATAAGTAACAACGGAGAACATGCAAGAATTACTTACGAACATAAATATAAAAGAGGTAGATGAAATATATTACTCAAACACAATCTGAACATAATCTCACAATTCATCGGATCCCAGCAAACTCATCATAGCAACAGCATAAGGATTACATATGTGCCTCGATCATGTAGGGCAGCTCACGAGGACTAATTAGTGAAGCACAAGAACGGGAGGAGAACATCACATAGCTACTGGTCATGGACCCATGGTCCAAGTGAGACTACTCACAACTCATCCGGGAGGCGTCCATGGTGGTGGAGAGGCTCCCGGTGGTGATCCCCCCCTCCGGCTATACTTTGGCTGCTAGGAAGCTTCTGGAACGCTGATTTTTTATATAATTTTTCCGGGATTTTTCTGGCAGTTCTCGTAATGGGAAAACCTGAAATACAAAAACAGCAAAAAACAGAAACTGGCACTGGGGTGCACTGAGTTAATAGGTTAGTCCAAATATGATCAAAAGTGTATGTAAGTGTATAAATATCATAGCAATATCACCCAAAAGAGGCATGGAGCAAGCAGAAATTATAGATACGTTTTGCACGTATCAACATCCCCAAGCTTAATTCCTGCTCGTCCTCGAGTAGGTAAATGATAACAAGAATAATTTATGTGGTGACATGCTATTAACCATATAGGACTTTTCATAGTCATATGACAAAAGCTTACTGAGACAATGAATCTGTAGTAATTAAGTTGCCTCATGAGAAAATCACAAAGAACTGAAAGTTTTACAACATGATACTGAAACATCAAATAGATTTGTAATGAGCATGGTGTGCAAATATGATAAAGTGATATCTCGCTTGCCCCCTTTAGTGAAGCAAAACATAAATGCAGGGGCACCTCCAAGGTTTAAGTGATGACTAGATACAATAATTTTAGAATAAACGATATCACAATCATGCAAAAGACAATGCTACTTTGGGACAATGCACATTACACTCAGAATGACAATCATGCTCTCAGTAGTTGGTGTTTTAAAAGAAGGTGGAGACTCTCGAACCGTGGCTTTTGTTGGCAAGGTTGAAAAACCGTAGTCGGAAACAAAGACAAAGCATGTACCAGATCTCTTGGTTTTAAAAACAGAGGTAATAATTATTTTTATTTTGATTATGCATGTTTCGTCAACGAATGCTAGCAGATAACTCAATCACTTCTTGAGATGGACAAGTTTCGAGGAACGGCTCCCGAATGAGGACGATCACATCCTCTTAATCTCCTTTGTTTATCACTGCCAAAGTTTTCTGATTTCTCATGAACAAAGCGTGAACGAGGGTTTGTTTGTTATATTAATTTTGAGCCGGGCGCAATCAATGCCAGTTCCTTCTCGTATTATGGGTTTGCACATTATACATGAAATCCCGGGGTGAAGCTTGTCCAACTTAAAAAGATCATGAATTAACTACTACTTCCTCATGGACTTAAAACAGAGCACAAAATAGGAATGCATTTTTTTCTTTTCTTTTTGAATAATTTTGAGATGGTACATGAAAGTCTTCGTTAGGAATGGCAGGTAAATACCATGTAGGAAGGTATGGTGGACTCATATGGCATAACTGGTTTAAAAGAATTTGGATGCACAAGCGGTCAGTCCGCTTAGTACAGGTGGAGGTTAGCAAAAGACTGGGAGCGACCAACTAAGAGAGCAATGACGGTCATAATCATGCAGAGTGACAAAGCAACATTGAATCAGGCATGGAAGTTATATCGCTACTCAGAAATAAAAGATCATCAAGGCTTGACAGACTTTCTTTACAGTCTTAAATATGCGTGAGCATACGCCAAGTCAATTAAAATAAATTCTTGAAGGAAGATATTACTAAACCATACCACATCATAGGCAAACAAATCATGTTGGTACTCCAATAACACATTGGAAACCCCCCAACTATTTGAGACTAACCATAAGAAAACATGAATTACTAAGCACCATTATGCACGTAGCATCTTTATCATAGACATACCAATCAATGCAACGGAAGCAAACTCTCTTAATAAGATAATCATGATAAATAAAGAGAGTTCAAGCAACCAACTAAACAAAAGTTCTTTAAAAAGATAAGCATGAAAACTAAAAGCTAAGCATGATAGTAGCTATTGAAAGACAAAGAACACACACAGCAAAGATAAACATGAAAATTCTATGTTGTGTTCTAGGTAGAAGTGGAGCGTGTTTCTCCCACATAAAGAAAACTGAGTTCCGACTCGTTATGAAAAGCTAAACAAAACTAAAAAGGAAAACTAAAAGCAAGACGCTCCAAGCATAGCACATAACACATGAAGTGATAAAAATATAGTGGAACGAAAGACGAACTGATAATGTTTATGGAGAAGGGGATGCACGGGGGCATCCCCAAGCATAGACGCTTGAGTCTCCTTGAATATTTCTTGTGGGTGCATGGGGGCATCCCCAAGCTTGAGCGTTTGACACTCCTGAATCTTTTTATCATCTTCCCTCGCACACTTGAAAACTCCCTTCATACATAACTCATCATAATCTGATTAGCGAGGTTAGTACCCATAATAAAATAATTGTTCCTTGCTGGAAATAAGGATATTCTTGAAGGTCTACTGTTTTTCAAGATTTCCAAAAGGTTTTTGCAAAGAAAAAACAAGCTCTAGGTTTGCGAAATGAAGGAAAGGCAAAACAGGACAGAATCTGTGAAAACAAGAACAGCAGGTAGTAAATGATTTTTTCGGGGCATTTCTGCAACTCCAATCAAAAAACTCAAAACAGACGCACGAAAGACAATTATATAGAGCATGCTGTCGAAGAAATTCAGACCAAAAAGATGATCTGGTGATTTTATACGAATTTTTCTATCCAAGGACAGAATCTGTTTCCTGGACAGCACGTCACAACTTTTGAACTTTCTTGCAATCAGAGGCTACACTTGGCACAAAGTTGAAAAGCAAAGATACAATGATGATGCTACTGTAGTAACAACATCAAGACACAACAAAAGAAAAATAAAATTTTATTCATGTGGGCTGCCTCCCAAAAGCGCTTTCTTTTATGCCTTTAAGCTAGGCATAATGCATAGAGATCAAGTTTTATCAAGACTAAAAGAATAGCTAGCCCGTATAACGGACTCAAAAGGTAACTTAATATTCTTTCGAGGGAAGTGTTCCATCCCTTTCTTGAGAGGAAACTGGAATTTTATATTCCCCTCTTTCATGTCAATGATAGCACCAACGGTGCGTAGGAAAGGACGTCCCAAAATAATTGGACACGAAGGTTCACATTCAATGTCCATAATAGTAAAATCAACAGGAACATAATTGTCATTGACAATGATAAGAACATCGTTGATCCTCCCCAAAGGTTTCTTTATGGAAGAATCAACGAGACGAACACCAAAAGAACAAGAATCAAAAGGTTTCAATTTAAGCATATCATATATTCTTTTGGGCATAACGGAGGTACTAGCTCCAACATCACATAAAGCATAGCAAGAGAAGTTATTCAACTTAATTTTAATCATAGGATCCCAACCATCTTCTAGCTTTCTAGGTATGGTGGCTTCTACTCTAAGTTTCTCCTCCCTAGCTTTGATGAGAGCATTAGTGATTTGCTCTGTGAAGGCAAGGTTAAGCGTGCTAGTGTGGGGATCTCTAGACATCTTGTGAAGGAAATCAATAACTTCGGTAAGAGTGCAATTATCAAAATCAAGGTCACTACTATCAAGTAAGGTGGTAGTGGTGTCCTTTAGGTTCACTTCTTTGGTAGTTTCTATAGTCATAGCATCACCATTAATAGGTCCATTGGGACCAGGAGTGCATTGGGTGCTAAGAGTTTGGATATCCTCAACAACTTGGATAGTAGCAACAGTGTGGTGGGTAGGAAGGTTCTTAATTCTATCTTCTTCCTCCCTTTCTCAAGCCCATCTCTCTTTAAGTTTAGCCATCATCCTAATGTTTTCATTAATTTGCACTTGAATAGCATTCATAGGAGTGACCTTCCTCTCCTCAAGAGGAGAAGTTCTGATTTTAAGCAATTCTACCTCATTGGCTAAATTGTCTACCTTCAAAGAGAGATCATCTAGTTTGTTTAGTTTTTCTCCTACACTCTTATTAAAGGCTTTTTGGGTAGTGATGAAATCTTTAAGCATAATCTCTAGTTCAGTAGTGGAGTTCTTGGTGCTAGGATAAGCATTGTTATTAAAATTGTTTCTAGAGATAAAGTTCACATCTACTTGTTCTTGAGCAATCAAAGAATTTAAAGGAACATCACGAGGATCAACAGAAGATTGCTTCGAAAGTAGAGACATGATCAAGTCAACTTTTTCATTTAGGGAGGAAATCTCCTCGACAGAGTTTACCTTCCTACATGTAGGAGCGCGGTCGGTGTGCCATTGGGAATAATTGGTCATCATCTCATCGAGAAGCTTTGTGGCAGCACCAAGTGTAGTTGACATAAAGGTTCCTCCCGCGGCCGAATCTAACAAGTTCCGCGAGGTAAAGTTCAAGCCTGCATAAAAAGTTTGGATAACCATCCAAGTAGTCAAACCGTGAGTAGGGCAGTTCTTGATAAGAGATTTCATACGTTCCCAAGCTTGGGCAACGAGTTCATTATCCAATTGTTTAAAATTCATTATGTTACTTCTTAATTGGATAATTTTAGCAGGTGGATAGTACTTTCCAATAAAAGAATCTTTGCACTTGTCCCATGAATCTATGCTATTTCTAGGCAAAGACTGAAACCAAATTTTAGCTCCTCCTCTCAAGGAGAAAGGAAAAAGCTTAAGCTTAACAATATCACCGTCTACTTCTCAGTACTTTTGCATATCACAAAGTTCAACAAAATTGTTTAAGTGTAAAGCAGCATCATCTCCAGCACCGGAGAATTGATCTTTCATAACTAGGTTCAGTAAAGCAGGTTTAATTTCATACGAACGTGCTGAAGTGGCAGGTGTAGTGATAGGCATGCAGATAAAGTCATCGTTGTTGTGACTAGTGAAGTCACACAACTTGGTGTTCTCGGTGGAACCCATAGTAGCAAGCAAGCAAGATAACTATTTTTGTGATTTTCGATAAAAGATACTAAAGCAAAAAAACTGAAAGGTAAACTAACAAGACTAAAAGCAAAGGTAAAAGATAGCGTGCAACTCCCCTATCTTGAAGAGTGGAGTCCCCGGCAACGGCGCCAGAAAACTTTGCTTGATGGCTTCTCGCCCCTCGGTGGTTACCCCAAGTGGAAGGTTTGAGATGGAGTGTAGCGGAAGTTTTCCCATGGCAAAGATACCAAGGATCGATTTCCCTAAGACTCCCAGTTTCAACAAGAAGGTGTCAACTGCTAACGGCGCCAGATATTAGCAATCAACATGGACCTGTACACAGATACAAATAACTTTGCTCCCAACGAGTACAGAGAGGTTGTCAATCCCTCCGGCCTTGTAGTTTACAAAGGATGAAACGCAAGTGATAAAAGTGATAGGTATTGCTGCAATAGTAAGTAAAAGCTGAAAGTAAATTGTGGATGTGATCAATGATGGTAATATGGACCGGGGTCCCATGATGTTCACTAGTGATGTCTCTCTCCCAAAAGACGATAAAACAGCTATGTGAGGTAAACGAATTAGAGCTGGGCAATTGACAGAATTATGTGCGCAAACCAATGCTAACTATGTTACAAGAAAGGTAGAGGTTCAAAGCATGGGCGATACGCCAAGGCAAGTAGACCGAAATCCATCTGCATCTACTACTAATCATCCACCTTGAGATATCTATCCAGAACATCTCGCTGGTATTAAGTTGCGAGTCCCACCCATAGTGTAAACTCAAAGCAAAAGACAACTGCATTAAAAGAACTTTGCATAAAGTAAACAATCCTTGCACCCGCGGGCACAAGCACCGTTGTTTTCCCCCTTGTGGCAACAACACATCCCCTAGACTCATGTTTCTGTCACTCAAGCTAGTCATCGAGGGGCATGAACCCACAATCAAGCATAACGTTCCCTCTTGGAGTCACTACCTACTACTTGGCCAAAGCAATAAGTAACAACGGAGAACATGCAAGAATTACTTACGAACATAAATATGAAAGAGGTAGATCAAATATATTACTCAAACACAATCTGAACATAATCTCACAATCCATCGGATCCTAGCAAACTCATCATAGCAACAGCATAAGGATTACATATGTGCCTCGATCATGTAGGGCAGCTCACGAGGACTAATTAGTGAAGCACAAGAACGGGAGGAGAACATCACATAGCTACTGGTCATGGACCCATGGTCCAAGGGAGACTACTCACAACTCATCCGGGAGGCGTCCATGGTGGTGGAGATGCTCCCGGTGGTGATCCTCCCCTCCGGCAGGGTGCCGGGAAGAGTTCTCCTGGTGCTCCCGATCTTGGAAGCGCGGCGGCGGCGGAACAGAGATGAGATCAGAAAAAGGGTTCCCGTCTCGAGGGTTTCGGGACACGATATAAATATATGCCAAAGGGGGGCATCAGCGGAGGCTCGGGGGGGCCCAGGCGCCCCCCCCCCCCCGGCGCCTGGAGCTCTGGTGGCCCCCTCCGGCTGTACTTTGGCTGCTGAGAAGCTTCTGGAACGCTGATTTTTTATATAATTTTTCCGGGATTTTTCTGGCAGTTCTCGTAATGGGAAAACCTGAAATACAAAAACAGCAGAAAACAGAAACTGGCACTGGGGTGCACTGAGTTAATAGGTTAGTCCAAATATGATCAAAAGTGTATGGAAGTGTATAAATATCATAGCAATATCACCCAAAAGAGGCATGGAGCAAGCAGAAATTATAGATTCGTTTTGAAAGTATCAGTGTGCATCCAACTTGCTTGCTCACGAAGACCTAGGGCATTTGAGGAAGCCCATCGTTGGAATATACAAGCCAAGTTCTATAACGAAAATTCCCACTAGTATATGAAAGTGGCTAAGCATGAGACTCTCTACAATGAAGGACATGGTGCTACTTTGAAGCACAAGTGTGGAAAAAGATAGTAGCAATTGTCCTTTTTTCTTTTTCTTTTTTTCTTTTTTTTCTTTTTTTGGCCTTTCTTTTATTCTTTGGCCTTTCTTCTTTTTTTTCTCTTTTTTTTGCGGATGGGCTTTATAGATTCAGGCTTTCCTCCCATGGGACAATGCTCTAAAAATGATGATCATCACACTTTCATTACAACACAATATTACAACTCGATACTACAACAACAAAGTATGACTCTATATGAATGCCTCCGGCGGTGTACCGGTATGGGTTTATGGCACCGGCGAAAGTTGCGCGGTACAAGAGAGGCTAGCTGTCCGTGTACAAAAAGGGGGGTACATTTTTTGTACCCCTATGACTGTGCACGGGCAGTCTGAGCCACGGGCACCGCCACACCAAGCAAGGCAAGGGAGGTAAGCCAGGGTAAGACCGAAACACCAAAGCCAAGACCACAAAGAGCAAAGGGACGAAGCGGGTTCCCCGGGAAGATCCTTGCCGGGAGCCAGTTTTAGCAGCCCCGGCAAGATCCTTGCCGGCGCCGTCTTTAGCAGCCCCGGCAAGACCCTTGCCGCGGCAACTCGCCCCACGCCTACGGAGCAAATCACCCTTGAGTCCACTACCCCCATGGGGCAAGGATTTGGGAGACATCCCCGTAGTGGCATGCAGATCTTTGTTAAGACATTCAAGATCAGATACGCACTAAGAAGACTACGACCCTTGGCGGGATTCTAGCCAAGGAAGACCACAAGACCTCCGGCAAGCACCTTGCCGGGGATGGCAGCACGCGCCGCGGCTAGACCCTTGCTAGGGCCCCGGCAAGGCCCTTGCCGAAGACATCCGCAGGGCCACCATCAGGCCCACGCCGACTAAACTACCACCGCCTTATGCAGCTGCCGACCCAACCAGCTGGGCAGGCACCTGCGTGGCGGCATGCAGATCTTCGTGAAGACCCACCATTGCGCCACCTCAGCTGCCTGCCTACCTACATGGCATCTCAGGCATCGCTGGCCAGGGCGCGTGTCGTCAGAAGAAGGAGCGGTGACAGACAAGACATACCTCTCCCCCGTCCCCGATAAAGCAAGGACACCTAAGCAAGATGCATTAAATGCGCCTTGTCATGTAATGCGAGGGATAAACTCGCATCACTGTACCCTTTCCACCTCCTGTGTGCCACTGTGGCGACCCCTTTCTCTATAAAAGGAGGCCCGAGGCGACCAGGAGGAGGGACTCGGCTTTTTGGAGCTCCTCACACCCCATAGCTAGCTGAAGAACACTAATATCGAATCCACCAAAGCAGGAGTAGGGTTTTACGCATCCTCGCGGCCCGAACCTGGATAAACGAACCGTGTGCTATATGTTTGATCCGCTCTTCTCTCAACCCCACGCCCCGCTAACCGAAGTAGGGATTCTTGTGATCCCATAGGTGTCGTTCCCGCCGACAACTTTGGCGCGCCAGGTAGGGGGCGTAGTTGTGAGAATCGGCTCTAGCAGTTAGCCCAGCACTCCTTCATCTTCGTGGCTCTTTGAGAAGGAAGGAGGCCGGAAGATCAGCACTCGAGCGGCTACAAACAAGAGCTAAGTTACATTGAACCCCGGATATTTCCATTCTATTATATAAAGTTATTATCCTCGGAGATGTCGTTCTTTGTACAAAAAGAACCTATACGCAAATGGGGCCCTCCCCGATCGGCAATGCCATTGTTCTGTTTCGAGTCCGCTCAATGGTTCAAATGGCTGCGTTGGAAACAGTAGGGTAGCCTTCCGCAATTGGCAAGGCTCTCGACTCTGACTCAAGTCAAACTCGACAGTTCGAGCGGCTGCGTTAAGGGTGGTAAGGTGGCTCACCCGGTAGCACGTTCACCCGGTAGGCCAATGGGGACCCGACCCCAAAACGCCGCCCTGGGTTTCCGCGCCGGCAAGCCTACCCAGCTAGCGTAGGGTGGACGTACAAAGAGGCAACAAACAGGGAAATAGCATGCATAATCCCAAAAATACTTCAAAGTTATGTTACATCACATCATTGCTACGGTTCTAACTAAAGATAAAACTTGTCTTGGTCGGGAACCCGCAGCGGCGAAGAAGAACGGGATGCCTAATCCCGGCGCTGGCCTTCCACCCTCTTCATTTCGTCGATGCAGCTGATGACGAGCTTGATGCGCTCCTTGAGCACCGTCAGGTCAGTACCATCCGGCAAGCTATCCATCGCGGCTTCGAAGTCAAGATCGGGATTCCAATACGCCATCTTGGTGAGGACCTTGGTCACAACACCCCGGCAAAGTCGCTAGGCCTCCCTGGCCAACGTGGCCGCTCTGTTGGAGTGGAGATGAGCCAAGGCTCCAAGGACGCCCTTGAAGAACTGGGTCAGCTTGGCGTTGACGGTCCCGCTGCGCTCAGGGGCATACCTCACGTTTGGCATCCCCATGATGGTCAACTACGAGGTGACCCTGCCGGCGACGTCCTCCAGGCGGCTGATCCATCTGTTCTCGCCCGCCACATATTCCTGGTGGGAGGCGGCCTTGTTCGCCCGCAGCTGCTTCTCCTCCTCCAGGCTCCTGGTCTAGGTCTCCTCCCGAGCCGTGCTCTCCGACAACATCTTCTTGAGATTCTCCAGCTTCAGCTTGAGATCTCTGATGGAGTTTTGCGCTTCGAAGAGCTCCCCAGCCCTGCTGATGACCGCTCCTTGCGCCTCTACCAAGGCGGAGTTGAGCATGCTCTTCTCGTTGGATAGCTTGAGGGCATGTTCCTTCAGCTCGTCCCGCTCTACCTCCAACTCCTTCACCTTGCCGGCATGGGCCAGAGCCTGGGCATCGAGTGCCTCTTTGTGCCTCTGCTCCAGCTCGCAAGTCCGCCGCACGACAAGGGCCTCGAGCTCCTCATCCTTGCCGCGGAGCGTTGCAGCAAGCTTCGCCTCACGCGTGGAGAGGTCTTCTTCCTGGGAATCCAATGCGGCTTGATGCTGGTTCCGGGCGGCCTAGGCCGCGGCAGCCAAATTCGCTGCCTCTTCCTGGGCCTTCTCAATGTCAGCCATCTTCATGGTGAGCTCTACATCGCGCTTGGCCAATTCCCCCTGAAAGGCCCTCTGCTCCTCGCGAGTCTAGTGAAACCAGGCCTGCGTCTCAGCAACGCGCGCCTTGAAGTCCACCTCCGCCTTGTCCACCGTTGCCATCCTGGACTTATCCTTGTCCAGACGGGCGCGGTAGAGCACATGGAGCTTTCGGAAATTGGCCCCCATAGCATGAAAAAGCTGCTCTTCTAGAGAACCATCGCCGCCAATGCCCGGTTCATCGACCACCTCGAGCCCGGTGGCGGCAAGCACCTCGCCGTCGAAGACTTCCCCTCTGGCGGGCGCTCGGGAACTTGACGCCCCTGGAAGATGGACGAAAAGATCGTCGCCCACCTTTAGATATCCGCCGGGGCCCGAGGTTGTGGAGGAAGGATGCTATTCATCAACCACCTCTTCCTCGGCTGTGGCCTTGCCGGCCTCCCCGGCAAGCCCACCGCTGGCACCCTCGGCAGAAGCCTCGCCGGTCGCCTTGGCGGCCCCCGCAGCGGTGTCCTCGGCAGCATCCTTGGTGGCCTCATCGGCGGCGGCCTCGTCGGCATCCTTGGCGGCCTCCTCGGCGGCAATCCTGTCGGCCTCCGCCCTGGCCTCCTCAGCAATATTCCCAACAACAGTATCCACGTCCTCCATATCTTTTGAAGGAGGGCCTGGGCAGTAATGGGAACAATGAAACCAAGAAAAAGAATAAGGGGAAAACAGACACAGAGGACAAGCGACTCACTAGTGCCAGGCTGTGAAGCAGAAGTCCCCTCCCCGCTAGTATTTGGCGCCGTGGCAGAGTCACCAGTGCCCATGTTCCACTCTTCCTCCATGGGTGTGGGCTCCGTGCTTGATGCCCTTGCCGGGGACGCCCCTCGCGGCGGCTTAGTTGATGGGGGTGGTGTGTTGGGGGTAGCCCTCTGCGGCTCCTCCTGCTGCCGCTCCCTTCCTACAAACCCGACAAGGTCTACACCATAGCATCGAACACCTACCACATGTCGAGTAAGAGAAGGGTGACGAACTTACGCTGGGGGCTGTGCCGGGGGCTGCTGTCCGGGCTGCTCAACACCACCAGTGGCGTCTCTGAAACCCTAGCCGAGGGCTGACTGCTCCTGAGGCCTTCGCCCTCTTCAGCCTCTGGGCCAACGTCTCTGCATCCCTGCAAAAGCAAAAACGGATCAAGATGAGTGACTTAGTTCAGGGGAATAGAAATGGCAGTAAGGAACAAAGTACATACTCGTCGTCCATCTCCTCCTCTTCCACCACTTTCCTTTTCCTCTATGGGCTGAGAGGCCCAAGATCAAAAGGGAGCTCCACGTCAACATCTGAGTCGACGTCTGCCGGAGGAGGCGAAGAAGGCGGGGTTTGTGCACACCCAGATGGAGAAGGGGTTGTTGCCTTCTTCTTCTCAGCGGCCTTCGTCAGCCTCTTCGCTGCCGTGGCCCTCGTGTGACGCTCGGACACCTCCAGGGTCAATTGAGGCCGCGTAGCCCCCCCCCCCCCCCCCC
>LR738709.1:75158085-75176873 GCA_902687465.1 Secale cereale
CAGCTAGCTCACACCCGAGCCGTGAGCTCCGCCCATGAGCTCATGCCTTCCACCTCCAGGGCCGCCGCCCCAACACCCATGGTCCCGACACCATCCCCTACTGAAGCTTCCAACCATGACATGCAAAGAGACGGGCAGGAAGGCACCTCCTTCCCTGCCCTTGGACGGTCCCCAGGTCCGAGTCCCACCCCCAGGCCAGCAGCACTCGGCCGCCACCGCCTCATCCTGCCAGGCCGTGCAAGGACGAGCTCACCGGTGCGCCACTTGACATGAGGCAAGGATGGTTCCGTGGCCCTCTCGGCGTCGGATCCATCCCTCAATTGTGGCCATCACTGGGAAAGGTCCAGCCCTATGTCGCGACATGTGCAAGCTTGGCAGGGGCAGTATTGGAGCCACACTCGGACATGCGACGTGGTTGGACAAGATGAATCTCACCAGCGGCCGCTATCCACCACCAGTGACCACACAGCCGGACGGCGAGGTGCAGCGGCGACACAAGCCGCCGCCCGCCGAGCTTCCGCGCGTGCCGAGCCATCCAGGCCACAGCTGAGCCAGCACAACCCGCGGGTGCAGCCGCTGCCAGATCTGGGCGCGCACAAACACAGCCGCCGGCACCACCGAAGCCACCCCCTACCGTAGAGCCACCCGCACGAGCATCTGGCCAGGCGTCGCTGCCCCGCACTCGGATGCCACATCACCATGCCCCCTGATCGCACCGCGCCTTCGCTGGCCACGCCATCCTGCGCCACACGCGGCCACACGGTGAAGAGAAGACCCCCCCACACATACACACACACCGCCAGAGCCGATCGGGCTTCGCCCCGCCTTGCTCGCAGGCAGCAGCAGGGGAGGCGAGAAGGGGAGGAGGAGGGGGGCCCTGCGGCGGCGGTGCTGGGGTTTCTCCCGTGACGCGCGTCGCGGGAGGAGGACGGAGGGGATCATGTTTGGATTGGTACTTCTCCCTGCTTTTATCTTCCAACTGCTCCATTAGGAGTAGAGATATGTCCAGATATATGATTGTAATATTCTAACATTACTTTATTTTCTTCCTTTACCTCACATTGTAAAGCTGAGACAAACAATGTGACCTCACCTAATCTCTGATCCCCACGACAATTGGGTATCTATATCCTCCTCTCACCACAAAGCAAAACTCAAAAGACAATGAAAAAGGGAGGGAACAAAAAATTCTCACTCATTGAAGTATCTTACCTAATTAGAGAAACTAAAAAAGGCCAAAAGGAAGTGTCCATTAAAAGGCTAGCAAGTACCATTATATCTAGCTCTCTTTCTGCAGGGCTTGCTACAGAAGAAATGGGCTCCTAACAAACCTTCCCACAGACAACAAAAAACAGATGACATGAATAAACATGTGGACTCTGTTTCGACAAAGCAGATACGTAGACGATGGTAATCTACTATGAGGAGTGAGCTTTTCCAGTGCTTGGCTTACAAATATTATAGAACTTTTTTATTCTTTCAAGCATCAGTTCTAGTAGAATGCATGTTTACATACAGAACAATTTCTAATAATTATTCACCCACATGTATACCATTTCTTCTGTAGCAAGCCCTGCCTTGCAACTCTGAATCTTCAACTACAACAACAAAATCAAAGCTTTGTCCTCAAATTGCTTTCAATAACTACTGCAGAAATATCAGATGATGAGGCATGTGCATAACCACTAACTACACAATAATAAGCACACCAAAGAAAGCCACCTAGGAGTATGGCTAGATGAACACCTAATTTCACTGGAACTGGTGCTCAAAACTTGATGAACGGAGACACCACAATGTAGGTCACAACTAGAAAGAATTGTCTTATGAACGCCTAATTTCACTGGAGCTTACCTTGAATGCATCTTTGCATGTCATGTCATCTTACTCCAGGCAGTTAAAGCAAAAATTCCACAACTTTCACCTGTCAATGAGAGGGCGGACTTCGAGAACCCTGTAGTTACACACAGATGAACTTTTTCGTAGTCCCACGAAACGATAAGTAAAGAGAAGATAAGTGTCTGACAGAACTTTTATAAAGAAATGTTTCTGATAGAAAACTGAAAGGAACTCTTAGATGTAGACTCCCAGGTCGTGCGACACACACACACACACACACACACACACACACACACACACAACTTGTTGTGTTCCATTCTTGCACCATCAACAATGTCCTTTATACTCTCAGTAAGATTTTTTTTAATGCCTAGTCAGCCACCAAGGTGAGCAACCTAAACCCTATGGTGTAACCTGGGTCTTTTTTAACCTTTAGACATTAATACATACATCAGTGAGTGTGTATTGGAAGAGATTGACCTCTTTACCACGTGAAAGAAAGCAAGTGAGCGATCAAGTTTAGGAAACAGAAGAACAAATCGTGCTTTAACAAAATACCAAAAGTTGCTTCACCTTTCGGCATGGTGCCCGCGGAACTCAGAGTTCCTAATAAGCCCCATGATGTCCATTCCATGAGACCATGACGCCTATCTTTAGTACAATTTGGTTAGTTTCACAAAGTCAAATATCAAGAGGTACAGAAAACATGAACCACATACCATGTCATGAGATCTTCCACTAATTATAGCAGTTAGGAGAAGTGGTGCTACATGTGAGGGAGTCCTGTATTCGGGGGTCCTCAGTCATCCGAGTTGTTGAAGCTGGGCCGCATTAATAGACCGTATGAAAAAAAAGCAGAAGGCCCTCCCCCGTATTCTGTCAGGACTCTTATGTACGTGGAAAGGCAAGTGTATAGTCCGGAAGTATCAATTACTTCCTCCCCAAGTCACCCTTGTAACCCTAGGTCCTCTCAGGCGTGTATATAAGCCGAGGGGTTTAGTCTGTAGAGGGGATCATCATCATCATCACAATATCCTCATAGGCTAGACTTAGGGTTTAGCCATTATCATCTCGAGGTGGATCAACTCTTGTACTCATATTCATCCATATTAATATAGCAGAAAGTAGGGTATTACCTCGATCGAGATGGCCTGAACCTAGGTAAACATCGTGTCCACAGCCTCCTGTTACCATCGATCCTCTAAGCGCAGAGCTTGGGCCCCCCTACCCAAGATCTGCCGGTTTTGACACCGACAATGGTGCTTTCATTCAGAGCTTTGATGTGCGCTTGCGGTGAGCGATCGATGGCTCGTCTCGTCATCAATGACGAGATCACCCTCGAAAACAGACTGGTTGTCGGCCAGGTTCTCCAGCTCGGCGGGTTCGCTATATGCGCTCGCATGGCCTCTAGGTCGGCCGCTCTCCCTACGGCCGCCGAGCACCACCTTTATGCCGATTCAGGCCACTCCGATGACATGACCTCGGCAGAATTCTCGTCCTTAAACAATCTGCGGGATCGCATCGCCGCCCTGGGGCTTCCATTGCCATGAGATCAAATCGGATCTAAATCTGGCCACAACGAGACTGATCCCTCCCAGATCACTCACCTAGTGGCAATAGTTGAGGACGGAGACGAAGAGACTCCCCCTCTCGAGACGAAGACCGACATAGTTCAGATCTCCGAACCCATCAAGCCGAACACGCCCCTGTCGGGAGCCACTTTGTGTTTTTTGAGCTCTGGGATTAGCATCGGGCCCACGGAACAATTAAACCATGTCGGGCCCGGATCGCTTGCACCGGAGATTGATAAAACTCCGAATATCACCTTGGGTTGGGATTCAAAATTTCCAAAACCCACCCACCCTGGCAAAAACTCTCCAAATAAATCTAGACACCCGGACATAGATGATCTCGCGAGCATACATCAGCAGCCCGAGGAAACGGTCAACCACTTCTGGGCCAGATTCCTACTGCTTAAAAACAAGATCAGGGACTGCTGCGACGACGAGGCGGTCTCCCTATTTTACCGCAATTGCAAGGACGAAGGCATCTTGAATGCCCTCAACCGACGTCGTGTTTTGAGCTTCACAAACCTTTCGCAGTTAGTACGGAAATACTGCATAATGGAAAATACTTGGAAAACCTAGAGTACACCTCTGGAACAGTCCACGTTTGGACAGTGCACCACCAAGGCTAAGCGAACATACCCTAGTTGGCCATCCGATAGTATTCCTATTGGCAAGAAGAATAAGCATCTAGTAACGCACCAGTACGTACTGGACAAACTACTCGATACACCTAGCCAAATACACGCAACCCTGGATAATGTCCCAAATCACTGCCTTAGAGCATGTTGGGTAGTCCGGCAGGTAGCAAAGAGCGGTATGGCGATTCTCGCCAACACCGTATCAAGGGAGAAAGAAATCGATGTCTTCACTGTCTTCGAGACATTTTCCTCAAATAACCGGCGGAAGAGAGTAAATCGCGAACTTGCCGAGGTTTACCAAATTAGCTCTGCAAGCCCATGGAGCGACACGACAATTAGTTTTTCTGCAGAAGACGCACCTCGAGTCCGCCCGATCCGAGCATTAGCAGCTCTGGTACAAGACCCAATAGTGGACGGTTTTCGCCTCACTAAAGTACTCATGGGCGGAGGAACCGGACTAAACCTCATATATGAGGAAACGCTTGCAAAAATGCAGGTTCAAAAATCCCGCATTGAGCACACCAATACAACCTTTAGATGAATTATACCAAGCCGCGAGGCCAGGTGTTCGGGAAGCATTAAGGTCGACGTAGTGTTCGGCACACCCGACAACTACAGATCGGAGGAACTACTCCTTCACATTGTGCCCTTTCACAGCGGATACCACGCCCTTCTAAGATGGAACGCTTTCTCACGCTTTCCAGCTATACCACATTACGGGTACATGAAGCTTAAAATGCAAGGGCCCAATGGGGTGATCACATTAATAATTGATCCGGATAGAGCACTCCGCGCCGAAAACAAAACAGCATCCTTAGCCATAGAGGCATTATCTGAAGCCCTCGTGGCCGAAGAATTAACCACCCTATGATCAAAGGTAGATAAGGGCGATGTAATCCTCACCAAAGGATCGAATTCTACCTCCTTCAAACCAGCAGATGAGATCATCAAGTTCCAAGTGCACCCAACGGACCCAAATAAAACGGCATTGCTACCTCTTGAGCTTGCGTTGTATTCCCTCGAAGAGGAAAGGAGATGCAGCACAGGAGAGTAAGTATTTCCCTCAGTTTTTTAGAACCAAGGTATCAATCCAGTAGGAGACCACGCGCCAGTCCCTCGCACCTGCACAAACAAATAATAACTTCGCAGCCAACGTGATAAGGGGTTGTCAATCCCTTTACGGTCACTTACGATAATGAGATCTGATAGAGATGATAATTTATATTTTTGGTATTTTTGATATAGAAACAGAAAGTAAAGAAAGCAAATAAACAACGGCGACATAAATTGACGGGAAATTAATATGATAAAGAAAGACCCGGGGGCCATAGTTTTCTCTAGTGGCTTCTCTCATGGTAGCGATATTCTACGGCGGGTAAACAAATTACTGTCGAGCAATTGATAGAAAAGCGAATAATTATGAGACTATCTAGGCATGATCATTGTATATAGGCATCATGTCCGAGACAAGTAGACCGACTCATGCCTGCATCTACTACTATTACTCCACACATCGACCGCTATCCTGCATGCATCTAGTGTATTGAGTTAATACGAACAGAGTAACGCCTTAAGCAAGATGACATGATGTAGATGGATAAACTCAAGCAATATGATGAAAACCCCATCTTTTTATCCTTGATGGCAACAATACAATACGTGTCTTGCTTCCCCTACTGTCACTGGGAAAGGACACCGCAAGATTGAACCCAAAGCCAAGCACTTCTCCCATTGCAAGAACTATAGATCTAGTAGGCCAAACCAAACCAATAATTCGAAGAGACTTGCAAGGATATTATGAGCACACATAAAAAGTTCAGAGAAGAACTGTCGTGGAATTAACATGGCAGATGTCCGGTTTAACGGACTTAGTGATGGAACCATCGCACGGGTTAGCTTGAAGGGGTTAAAAGCACACAAAGGACACAAAGGATTTATACCAGTTCGGCCCCTTCGATGAAGGTAAAAGCCTACGTCTAGTTTGGTTTGGTATTGCTTGGGCGTCGATGAACAGGGTGCGGATCGCTTGCCTGTGTCTCGACGGGTTGTTTCTTGTCCCTGAACCGTCGCCGGGTCGTCCCTTTACATAGAGGCGACGCCCGGTCCGGTTTACAAAGTCCCGAGGCCGGCTCATACTTGTGTCCGCCTCGGTCTCTGCTCTTTTTTCCTTATCTCTCAAGTTACATGATCAGGCGGTTTACAAACCGTAACTCTACACATGGGCCCTAAGCCCTCATGGGCCGTAACCTCTATCGGGTATTATAATTGTACAACTAAATTACCATAATCCAGTTTACACTAGCCGGTTTATACCTGCTAATAATATCCCTGACATTAGGCCCCAGAATGATTTGAACTTGTTCACATCAATCTTCTTAGTCTTGCATGATCTTCTTTTCTTGTGTCTTCTCATTTTTGTAAACCAGCGATGACGTCATCCTCAGAAATCATTTAACTCGACCGTGACATCACTTCCGCATTTAACGCGCGCAGCTGTCTATTACCTTTGTTTTAAAGGCCATCCCGAGAATCGAGGCGACAGGGAATCTTTATCCAATCTCTGGCTTCCTCAAATCTCGCGCCTGCCGTTTCGTCTCTCCCCCTTTATAAATACTGCCGCCTCTCTTCCTCATCTCCTTCCGCTCGTCTTCTTCCTTCGTCGCCTGAGCTCAAGCCTCCGCCATTGTCCGTCAAGCTCGCCGTCGCTAGCAAGTCCGGCTGCCGCATCAACCTGAACGTGACCAGATAACTCCGCCGCCGTCTCCTGCTGCCTCAGGTAACCTCTCTCCTTTGCTGTAGATCTGTAGCTTTAGGGTTCTTCTTACGCCTCCGCCATTGAACCTAGAGAAAGCTTCATCTGTTTGTCCTAGACGTCAGGCTCGTAGTGGTTTCAATCCTTTAGATTTGTTTTTGAAAACTGTTTATGCTCCGCCGCCTTATGCTTATATCTCATCCCTTAGATTCAACCTTTAGATTTGTCCGCTCTGTATAGGATCCTTGTAGTTCTTCCTGTAATAGACCTGTATAATTTTTCTTTTTTCTTACTGCTCAGATCTGTTTTACCTTAGCTTTCGATAGAAACTTATTTCTTCATCCTTGTAGATACGTAATAAACTCGCCGGTTTAGTCAGTCAAATATTGCTTCTGTAATGCATCGACAATGAACACGACGGTTTAGCTCCTCTCTTTTGTTATTTCTGAACCGGCGGTAATGCGTTTCCTGCTTACTGCCGGGTTAGCTATGTCATTTGTCCCTTGTCTAAACCGTCGGTGTGACTTCGCATATGCAATCCGGTTTATATATCTGTACTTGAATAATCCGGATTTTATATTTTATCCTTTCAGCACTTCCATTCTGCTACTATGGCTGCCAAACAGTTTGTTGCTTGTGACTGGGTCCGTTCCGTCGTTACGGAAGAAGATTTAATCAATGCTGCATCAATCGGCACTCTGGGCCCTCAGTCAGTTTTAAAATGGCGGGCCCCAGGAAATGAATGCCCCCTGCTCCAAAAGAAGGGGAGGTTATTGTCTTCTTTGATCACATGGCCCGAGGTTTTACTCCTCCCGGTTCAAAGTTCTTCCGGGACGTGCTTGCCTTTTTTCAACTTCACCCTCAGGACATAGGTCCAAACTCTATTTCGAACATCTGCAATTTTCAAGTTTTCTCAGAGGTGTATCTGCAAGAGGAGCCTTCAGTTGACTTGTTCCGGGATTTTTTCCATTTGAACCGGCGAACTGATTTTACTGGCGGTCCTCATCAAGAATTGGGCGGGGTCAGCATCCAAAAGAGAAGAGACGCAGTTTTTCCTCATGCCGCTCTCCATACACACCGGAAGGACTGGAACAAGTCTTGGTTCTACTGTGTTGATACTTCACCTGAAGGGGAAAACCCACTGCCGGGTTACCGCGAGCATCGTCTTCCTGAGGATCACCCTTTGCCGCAGCGTCTCAGCTCCTCAGAACGGCCCCGGTTTGCTTCTCAACTTGCGAAGCTCAAGGCCTTTATGGCCAACGGATTAACCGGGGTTGATTTTATGCGTTGCTGGCTTTCTTGGAGTATCCTCCCTCTTAGCCCACGTTCCAGTTTGATGTGTAAATATTCTGGAAAATCGGATGATCCTCAACGGTTTTCCAAGGAAAAGCTTTTTGAATCAGAAGTCGTTGAATCTGTTAAGAAGATGCTCAATGTCTCCTTAGAAGAATGTAGCCAAACCGGATTGGCTCCATACTATATGAAGAACAAACTGCCTGTAGTAAGTCTCACTTCCTTCTGTATGTTTTTAATCCATTCATTTAAACCGTTTTCCAACTATCTCTTTTCTTTTGAACAGGCCGATGATCCTTTCTGGAAAAGGAAACCTCAGGAGAAAGCTGGCAAACAACCGCACCGGAAAACTTACTTTGTCAAGAAGAGAAAGGCGGCTGCTGGCTCCGGTTCTCATGCTGAAGAGGGTGATCCGGATTCTGAGGTATGAATCAAACCTCACATGCTTTATTACTCTTTTACCCCGGTTTATGTTTAATAGTGTCGTTTCCACAGGATTTGGCTGAAGGGGATAAAGCGGCAGAAACTGAGGTAATCACTCTTTCTTCAGATTCAGAACCACCTCCACCAAAAATTCGTCAGACGGTCCGGGAATATCAATTTTCTCACCCTTATGCTCAACTGGACCCCAATTTTCTTTTGAAGAAACAGCAACATGAAGCTCGCCGGGCTACACGCCATAGTGGTCTTGTGGTTGAGTCTTCCGGAATATCCCTTACTCCGGCCCAGAGGCGCCGTTCTGAGGTTATACTCTCTCCAACTCTTCTTCATCCCAAGGCCGGGCTTATACGAAAACCTCTTAAACCGTCTGACCCTAATTATCAGGAGACTCCTTTATCTTCTTCTGGCGAATCCACTGCCACACAAGTCCCGGTTCTGAAGACTGTCCCTGGGTAAGTCCTTTACCTCATCCGGTTTACCTTTACATTTACTTTTGTGATTCTGATTTGTTTTCTAATTCCTTTCAGCAAGCCTAAACCCAGCAAAAGGGCAAAGGCCAACAAAACGGCCGCTGAAACTGCCACTGATGATCCGGCGGTTGATTCGGATACAACTGTCCCTCCAGAAGGTGAACCCACAGAGCGGCTTGAAGATCCTGCTCCCATGGAGCACACTTATGCCACTGTTCCTAAGAATCCCAACACTGAGAACGTCCATGAACCGGCGAGTCCTGCCCGGGCCAACCCTCCTCGGACCAGTCCGGCACCCGCTAGTCCGGTGCACACTGCTACTCCACCACCGGCATCTGCTCCTTCTTCGGACGTTCAAGTAACCGGTACATCTTACACCGCTCCTGCTGAGCCCACTGTTTTGGCCAAGCATACCGCTAAAGCGGAGAAACTGCATCAAGAAAAGGGTAAATGGAGTACAGAGCTATCTAGCTTCGCCGACATGAGTGCCCAGGAGCTCTATTCCGGGTATTTGAACCGGCTTCATACTAGTCGAGATTATGAAGCGGGGTTGGTCAACATGATGAAGGACAAGTATGAGGTATCTCCCTTGCCTTTGATTCTTGCCTTTGTTGTGTTTCTGTCTATATCATGGTAGTCCCCAAGTTCCTGTTTAGCTGAATTTAGAAGGTGAACCGATACTTCCAATTCCGAGCAAATAATCTTACATTAGCCCCCAAGTGCCAGGGGCATAATCCTGTTTATGTGCCTGGGACTTGTTTTGAATTGCCACTCTTTGATACTTCAATAGCCCATTAGCCCCCAAGTGTCAAGTAGACAACTTGTTTGTGTGCTTGAGACTTGTTTTGAATTGCTACTGTTTTACACTTCAACTGCCCATTAGCCCCCAAGTGTCAAGTGGATAACTTGGTTATGTGCTTGGGACTTGTCTGAATTTTGCCTTTATTCCACTTGATTGTTCTTACAGGCTGATTTGAACCGGAGGGCTGAAGAAATCACTGAACTCCGGAACAGACTTGCTGAAACTGAATCTGCTGCTGCTAAGGCCAAAAAAGACTTGGCGGTGAGCTTAACTACTGCTGAACAGCTGAAGAAATTTTTTGAAGAGGAACGGACATCCTTTGAAGTGCAAAAGAACGCGCTGGAGAAAAGAGCAAAAGATGCTGAAGAAGGTCTTAATCCGGTGTCAGAAGAATTGTCTGGTTTAAAGCGGCAAATCAAACTGATGACTTCTGCTGTCTTTGGTAAGTACTTAATCTGCACGCATGCTTTCATCCTTGCAATCTGTATTCCAGTCCGGTTTAACTGTAATCTTCTTATGTAGGGCGCCGTGTTTCCCATCTTGGGGATGATTTACGGAAGAAACTCAAGGCGTCTTATACTCTGGTCGAGCAGCTGTATTCCGGCGCTCAAAGGATTATAAGCGCAATGTCCTTCAATAAACCGGCCCCCACTACTATCCAAGGCACATTAGAGAAACTTTCTGTCTTGCCAGCACGTTTAGAGGAAACGAAGAAGTCTGCCGCTCGAGCCGGTTCTCTCATGGCGCTCACCAAAGCCAAAGCGTGGGTTCCAGATTTTGATCCGGGAGAAGCCTTGAACGGGTATCCCGGTACTAAAGAAGACAGATCAGCTTTCACTGCCAAGGATCTTCACGCTTTGACTAAGGAGATGCGTCCTCTCGCTAGCAAGCTTGCTGCCGAATCAAATTTGTCCAGGTATCATCCGGGGTATGATTTACAGAACGAGCGGGTGGATCAGCCGGTTTATGATACCGTGAATCTAATCCCACCAGTACGCCCTCATACTTTCGCCCCAGATATTGATCCGTCTGAACTTATCACGGAAGAGATGTACTTCCGCGCTTTAACGAAAATCGATTGGTGCGTCCCTGACTTCCAGCCACTTCAAGAAGAGGAAAAGACTCTGGAACAAGTTGATCCCCAGCCATCGCAGCAGGAGGAAGCGTAGGCCATAGTGTATCTTTGTAGTTACAGTCTCATTTTGCTGAAAGATTTTAATCCGTTTCAGGCTGGCTATGCCTTTGTAATAGGATAGCATAAAACAGTGTTCGTCTTGATCCGGATACCCCAACTTCTTGCTTTAAATCTGGCCTGATGTGGTTGTTCTTGCATATTATCTGTTTTCTGCATGGATAACACGTAAAAGATGTCCTAGCGGTTTACCGCTGGACCAATTAAATTGCTCACAAAATACATCAAACAAGTGTTTGTTTGTACCAGAAATAATTTCATACCTGTGATCAAGTATGCTTGATATTATTAATCCGGCGAAATTTGCAATTTTCTGATGGAGCCTTTGATAGACCCAATAATAATTCCGGGTTTTATAGAAGCTACCGGTTTAGATCATGCTGGAGCTCTGTCCAGACTTTTGAAGATACGTGGTCAACTCTGGAGTTGTCCCACTTCGGATCAAAGAACCATAAAACACAAATACCAAAAATGCAAGTTTGGAAATAAAACCATGTAGTCGAGGATTTTTGCGAGCTGCCAGGCTCCAAAGGCAAGGTTCAGCCAAGCAATGGATTCGGATACGATCCATTGAGCTTATGGTTCGGATACGACCATATGAACCGGACCACAGGGGCTAAGCTAGGATTCAGATACGATCCTGCCCCCTACTGGCCCAAAAATTTAGCCAAGCAATGGATTCGGATACGATCCATTGAGCTTATGGTTCGGATACGACCATACAAAGCCATGTTCTCTTTGGTTCGGATACGACCTATGTTAGAACAGAATGGCTTCATTAAGTTTGGGTATGTTCTCTTTGGTTCGAATACGACCTATGTTTGAACAGGAATCCCTTCAGTGAGTTTGGGTATGTTCTCTTTGGTTCGATTACAACCTATGTTTGAATAGGAATCCCTTCAGTGGATTTGGCTATGTTCTCTTTGGTTCGAATACGACCTATGTTTGAACAGGAAGCCCTATGCTCTCTTTGGTTCGAATACGACCTATGTTTGAGCGGGACGGTTGTGCTCTCTTTGGTTTGGATACGACCTATGTTTGAGCAGGAAGCCTATTAGTGATCACAGCTCCAGAGTATATCTAAGACAATTGTCCTGCACAGCCTGATAGACTGATCAAAGCATTGTAAGATATGACATATAATAAGAAACATAAGTTGTATATGGCCATCACCATAAGATAATTATATTGGAAAAATGGTTGAGCGCCCGGTTTACCGAGGGTGCCGGTTTATTCATTAATCATATATATACATAGGATACAGCAGAGCTCCTGGCTCAGGTATAGTAGGGCCGCAAGAGGGCGATGTTCCACGGCCTCTTTGTCTCTTCTTCCGATGTCCGTGAGTCCTTGTGTTCTCGAACGTCTACCAGGTAATATGAACCGTTGTGCAGATTTTTGCTGACCATAAAGGGCCCTTCCCAAGGCGGGGATAGCTTGTGCATATCTGTTCAGAGAAGAGACTTGCAAAGGTATTATGAGCACACATAAAAAGTTCAGAGAAGAACCAAATATCTTTCATAGATAATCTTGATCAGAAACTCACAATTCATCGGATCTCGACAAACACACCGCAAAAAGAGATTACATCGAATAGATCTCCTCGAAGACTGAGGAGAACTTTTTATTGAGATCCGGAGAGAGAGAAGAAGACATCTAGATACTAGCTATGGACCCGAAGGTCTGAGGTAAACTACTGACAACTCATGGTGAGGGTGATGACGATGATGATGATGAAGGCCTCCGTGATGGATCCCCCTCCCGGAACAGGCTCCAAGATGGGATCTCCACGGGAACAGCAGCTACGGCGGTGGAATTAGGGATTTATCTCTGGGTATGGAGTTTCTGGGGTACGTAGGTATATATAGGAAGAAGAGGGGCACCAGGGGCCACAGGGGATGCCCTCGAGGCAGGGGGCGCGCCCTGGGAAGGGGGGCGCGCCCTGGGAAGGGGGGCGCGCCCCCCACCCTCGAGGGTGGGCTCCCTGTCCTCTGGCTTGGCCCCGAAGTCTTTCGCGCGTGATTTCCTCCAAAAATATCTCCTGCGAAGGTTTTATTCCGTTTGGACTCCGTTTGATATTCCTTTTCTACAAAACCCTGAAATAGGCAAAAAAACAGCAATCTAAACTGGGCCTTTGGGTTAGTAGGTTAGGCCCCAAAATGATATAAAAGTGAATGATAAAGCCCATTAAACATCCAAGACTTCATAAATAATAGAATGGAACAATCAAAAATTATAGATACGTTGGAGATGTATCAAGCATCCCCAAGCTTAATTCCTGCTCGTCCTCGAGTAGGTAAATGATAAAGAAAGAATTTTTGATGTGTAATGCTAACCAATATAGTTTTTCATAGTAATTCTCTTAATTGTGGCATGAATGTTCAGATCTGAAAGATTCAAGATAAAAGTCTATATTGACATAACAAATAACAATACTTCAAGCAATACTAACAAAGCAATCACGTCTTCTCAAAATACTATGGCTAAAGAAAGTTATCCCTACAAAATCATATAGTGTTGGCTATGCTCCCTTATTATCACACAAAATATTCATATCATGCACAACCCCGATTTCAGCCAAGCATTTGTTTGCATGCTCTATCTTTTCAAACCTTTCATCTTTCACGCAATAAATGAGCGTGAGCCTTGGACATAGCACTATGGGTGGAATAGAGGTGGTTGTGGAGAAGACAAAAAGGAGGGGGATAGTCTCACATCGACTAGGCGTATCAACGGGCGTATCAACGGGCTATGGAGATGCCCATCAATAGATATCAATGTGAGTGAGTAGGGATTTCCATGCAACGGATGCACTAGAGCTAAATATGAATGAAAGCTCAACAAAAGAAACTAGTGGGTGTGCATCCAACTTGCTTGCTCACGAAGACCTAGTGCATTTGAGGAAGCCCATCGTTGGAATATACAAGCCAAGTTCTATAACGAAAATTCCCACTAGTATATGAAAGTGGCTAAGCATGAGACTCTCTACAATGAAGAACATGGTGCTACTTTGAAGCACAAGTGTGGAAAAAGATAGTAGCGATTGTCCTTTTTTTTCTTTTTCTTTTTTTTTCCTTTTTTTCTTTTTTTGGCCTTTCTTTTTTTCTTTGGCCTTTCTTCTTTTTTTCTCTTTTTTTTTGCGGATGGGCTTTATAGATTCAGCCTTTCCTCCCATGGGACAATGCTCTAAAAATGATGATCATCACACTTTCATTACAACACAATATTACAACTCGATACTACAACAACAAAGTATGACTCTATATGAATGCCTCCAGCGGTGTACCGGTATGTGCAATGAAACAAGAGTGACATGTATAAAAATTATGCATGGTGGCCCTGCCACAAATACTATGTCAACTACATGATCATTCAATGGCAATATGACAATATGATGCGTGTCATATAAACGGAACGGTGGAAAGTTGCATGGCAATATATCTCGGAATGGCTATGGAAATGCCATGATAGGTAGGTATGGTGGCTGTTTTGAGGAACAATACGGTGGCTGTTTTGAGGAAGGATATATAGTGGGTTTATGGCATCGACGAAAGTTGCGCGGTACAAGAGAGGCTAGCTGTCGGTGTACAAAAAGGGGGGTACACTTTTTGTACCCCTATGACTATGCACGGGCAGTCTGAGCCACGGGCACCGCCGCACCAAGCAAGGCAAGGGAGGTAAGCCAGGGTAAGACCGAAACACCAAAGCCAAGACCACAAAGAGCAAAGGGACGAAGCGGGTTCCCCCGGCAAGATCCTTGCCGGGAGCCAGTTTTAGCAGCCCCGGCAAGATCCGTGCCGGGACCGGCTTTAGCAGCCCCGGCAAGACCCTTGCCGCGGCAACTCGCACCACGCCTACGGAGCAAATCACCCTTGAGTCCACTGCCCCCATGGGGCAAGGATTCGGGAGACATCCCCGTAGTGGCATGAAGATCTTTGTTAATTCAGACATTCAAGATCAGATACGCACTAAGAAGACTACGACCCTTGGCGGGATCCTAGCCAAGGAAGACCACAAGACCTCCGGTAAGAACCTTACCGGGGATGGCAGCAGGCGCCGCGGCAAGACCCTTGCCGGGGCCCCGGTAAGGCCCTTGCCGAAGACATCCGCAGGGCCACCATCAGGCCCACGCTGACTAAACAACCACTGCCTTATGCACCTGCCGACCCAACCAGCTAGGCAGGCACTTGCGTGGCGGCATGCAGATCTTCGTGAAGACCCACCATTGCGCCACCTCAGCTGCCTGCCTACCTACATGGCATCTCAGGCATCGCTGGCCAGGGCACGTGTCGTCACAAGAAGGAGCGGCGACGGACAAGACATACCTCTCCCCCGTCCCCGATAAAGCAAGGACACCTAAGCAAGATGCATTAAATGCGCCTTGTCATGTAATGCGAGGGATAAACTCGCATCATTGTACCCTTTCCACCTCCTGTGTGCCACTGTGGCGACCCCTTTCTCTATAAAAGGAGGCTCGAGGTAACCAGGAGGAGGGATTCGGCTTTTTGGAGCTCCTCACGCCCCATAGCTAGCTAAAGAACACTAATATACAATCCACCAAAGCAAGAGTAGGGTTTCACGCATCCTCGCGGCCCGAACCTGGATAAATGAACCGTGTGCTATCTGTTTGATCCGCTCTTCTCTCAACCCCGCGCCCCGCTAACCGTAGTAGGGATTCCTATGATCCCATAGGTGTCGTTCCCGCCGACATCTTTGGCGCGCCAGGTAGGGGGCGCAGTTGTGAGAATCGGCTCTAGCAGTTAGCCCAGCACTCCTTCGCCTTCGTGGCTCTTTGAGAAGGAAGGAGGCCGGAAGATCAGCACTCGAGCGGCTACAAACAGGAGCTAAGTTACATTGAACCCCGGATATTTCCATTCTATTATATAAAGTTATTATCCTCGGAGCTGTCGTTCTTTGTACGAAAAGAAACCTGTACGCAAATGGGGCCCTCCCCGATCGGCAATGCCTTTGTTCTGTTTCGAGTCCGCTCAACGGTTCAAATGGCTGCGTTGGAAACGGTAGGGTAGCCTTCCGCAATTGGCAAGGCTCTCGACTCTGACTCAAGTCAAACTCGACAGTTTGAGCGGCTGCGTTAAGGGTGGTAAGGTGACTCACCCGGTAGCACGTTCACCCGGCAGGCCAATGGGGACCCGTCCCCAAAACGCCGCCCTGGGTTCCGCGCTGGCAAGCCTACCTAGCTAGCGTAGGGTGGACGTACAAAGAGGAAACAAACAGGGAAATATCATGCATAATCCCAAAAATACTTCAAAGTTATGTTACATCACATCATTGCTGCGGCTCTAACTAAAGATAAAACTTGTCTTGGTCGGGAACCCGCAGCGGCAAAGAAGAACGGGATTCCTAATCCCGGCGCTGGCCTTCCACCCCTCTTGATTTCGTCGATGCAGCTGATGACGGGCTTGATGCGCTCCTTGAGCGCCGTGAGGTCAGTACCATCCGGCAAGCTATCCATTGCGGCTTCGAAGTCAAGATCGGGATTCCAATACGCCATCTTGGTGAGGACCATGGTCACAACACCCCGGCAAAGTCGCCAGGCCTCCCCGGCCAATGTGGCCGCTCTGTTGGAGTGGAGATGAGCCAAGGCTCCAAGGACGCCCTCGAAGAACTGGGTCAGCTTGGCGTTGACGGTCCCGCTGCGCTCAGGGGCATACCTCACGTTTGGCATCCCCATGATGGCCAATTGCGAGGTGACCCTGCCGGCGACGTCCTCCAGGCGGCTGATCCATCTGTTCTCGCCCGCCACATATTCCTGGTGGGAGGCGGCCACGTTCGCCCGCAGCTGCTTCTCCTCCTCCAGGCTCCTGGTCAAGGTCACCTCCCGAGCCGTGCTCTCCGACAACATCTTCTCGAGATTCTCCAGCTTCATTTTGAGATCTCTGATGGAGTTTTGCGCTTCGGAGAGCTCCCCAGCCCTGCTAATGACCGCTCCTTGCACCTCTACCAAGGCGCAGTTGAGCGTGCTCTTCTCGTTGGACAGCTTGAGGGCCTGTTCCTTAAGCTCGTCCCGCTCTACCTCCAACTCCTTTACCTTGCCGGCATGGGCCAGAGCCTGGGCATCGAGTGCCTCTTTGTGCCTCTGCTCCAGCTCGCAAGTCCGCCGCACGACAAGGGCCTCGAGCTTCTCATCCTTGCCGCGGAGCGTTGCAGCAAGCTTCGCCTCACGCACGGAGAGGTCTTCTTCCTGGGAATCCAATGCGGCTTGATGCTGGTTCCGGGCGGCCTCGGCCGCGGTAGCAAAATTCGCTGCCTCTTCCTGGGCCTTCTCAATGTCAGCCATCTTCATGGTGAGCTCTACATCGCGGTTGGCCAATTCCCCCTGAAAGGCCCTCTGCTCCTCGCGAGTCTGGTGAAACCAGGTCTGCGTCTCAGCAACGCGCGCCTTGAAGTCCACCTCCGCCTTGTCCACCGTTGCCATCCTGGACTTAACCTTGTCCAGACGGGCGCGGTAGAGCACATGGAGCTTTCGGAAATTGGCCCCCATAGCATGAAAAAGCTGCTCTTCTAGAGAACCATCACTGCCAACGCCCGGTTCATCGACCACCTCGAGCCCGGTGGCGGCGAGCACCTCGCCGTCGAAGACTTCCCCTCCGGCGGGCGCTCGGGAACTTGACGCCCCTGGAATATGGACGAAAAGATCGTCGCCCACCTTCAGATATCTGCCGGGGCCCGAGGTTGTGGAGGAAGGATGTTGTTCATCAACCACCTCTTCCTCGGCTGTGGCCTTGCCGGCCTCCCCGGCAGGCCCACCGCTGGCACCCTCGGCAGAAGCCTCGCCGGTCGCCTTGGCGGCCCCCGCAGCGGTGTCCTCGACAGCATCCTTGGTGGCCTCATCGGCGGTGGCCTCGTCAGCATCCTTGGCGGCCTCCTCCGTGGCAATCCTATCGGCCTCCACCGCGGCCTCCTCAGCAATATTCCCAACAACAGTATCCACGTCCTCCATATCTTTTGAAGGAGGGCCTGGGCAGTAATGGGAACAATGAAACCAAGAAAAAGAATAAGGGGAAAACAGACACGGAGGACAGGCGACTCACTAGTGCCAGGCTGTGAAGCAGAAGTCCCCTCCCCGCCAGTATTTGGCGCCGTGGCAGAGTCACCAGCGCCCAAGTTCCCCTCTTCCTCCATGGGTGTGGGCTCCGTGCTTGATGCCCTTGCCGAGGACGCCCCTCGCGGTGGCGTAGTCGATGGGGGTGTTGTGTTGGGGGTAGCCCTCTGCGGCTCCTCCTGCTGCCGCTCTCTTCCTACAAACCCGACAAGTTCAACACCATAGCATCGAACACCTACCACATGTCGAGTAAGAGAAGGGTGACGAACTTACGCTGGGGGCTGTGCCGGGGGCTGCTGTCCGGGCTACTCAACACCACCAGTGGCGTCTCTGAAGCCCCAGCCGAGGGCTAACTGCTCGTCGAGGCCTTCGCCCTCTTCACCCTCTGGGCCAACGTCTCTGCATCCCTGCAAAAGCAAAAACGGATCAAGATGAGTGACTTTGTTCAGGGGAATGGAAATGGCAGTAAGGAACGGAGTACATACTCGTTGTCCATCTCCTCCTCTTCCACCACTTTCCTTTTCCTCTTCGGGCTGAGAGGCCTGAGATCAAAAGGGAGCTCCGCGTCAACATCCGAGTCGACGTCTGCCGGAGGAGGCAAAGAAGGTGGGGTTTGTGCGCACCCAGATGGAGAAGGGGCTGTTGCCTTCTTCTTCTCAGCGGCCTTCGTCAGCCTCTTCGCTGTTGTGGCCCTCGTGTGACGCCCGGACCCATCCAGGGTCAATTGAGG
>LR738709.1:75177040-75395800 GCA_902687465.1 Secale cereale
CCCCCCCCGGGTCAGACCGGCTCGCCGGAACTAGCCCTCCGCAGGACTCGCCCTCTTCCCCTAGCTGGCATTGAACCCGCCGCCACGTCCTCCTCAGACGACGACTCGTCGGCCGCATCTTCGACAAGCGGAGCTCCGGTGTCGGCCCTTCTAGCCTCCCCGGCGGCCGCCGCCCACCGGCTGAGCTCCTCCTCCGCAACCATAGCGGCCTTGTCCTCCACACCATCGGCACTGCCGGCCTCCATGGCAAGCTGCGTCTCCCTCGCCCTAGTGGTGATGTAGTCCAGCTCTGCTGTAATGCCCAGGATGGGACTATACCTCCTACGTGTCGAGGCACGACTTAAAGGTATAAGCCCATCCTAGAATGATCTCAAGTTTGGTATCTTTGCACGACTCATGTAAAAGAGGGATTAAATTGCAAAAAGGAGATAGTTGGCTTACACTCGCCACTTCACACAATACATTACATAAGCATAACATCATTCAAAACATCACAGCCCATCTAAGGGTAAGATCCAAAAGAAAGATACCAAACAACATAACGCCACAGGTCAGGATCGAGTCCTAGTAGAAACCACTACTGATCGTCGAAACATCACAAGCATACGGCCAAAACTTCATCGAGCTCCTGGTGAAGTACTGAACCATCCTCTGCATCAACTCGACTGAACCTGCATCTGGTGTGGTGAAGTAACTGTGAGCCACAGAGGACTCAGCAATCCCGTTCCCGGGTAACATGACTATTTAAGCCTTGGGTGAGGACAAGGCTGAAGAAAGAACGAGAGGTGAAGGAACAACAAGAGTCTGCAGCAGCAACTAGCACTAGCTTACGTAATAGAGAGCGAGAAGAGAAGTGCCTCGGTCGAGAGATGATCACGAAGTGATCCTAGCTAAAGCTCAACATACATAACCCCACCGTGTTCAACTCCCGAATCCCTATTCGGAAATTGACAGTCACGGTACACACGCTGGTAGTGTATTGGAAACATTGTGTCAAGTTATCTACAACCGGATATTAACAAGCTCCCATCTGCCACATAACCGCGGGCACGGCTTTCGAAAGTTCAAACCCTGCAGGGGTGTTCCAACTTGGCCCATGACAAGCCCACGATCCGCGGAGTCGCAACTCCATAGGTGGGAAGACCCGAGTATTCTCGGAATCCCGTGCTCAAGATACTCTGAACTAAGGTAAGGCTAATCCAGCAAATCCTCCCTGCGTGTCGACACCCTGATAGGTAGCCGCGCGTATCTAGTCTCAGGACACAACCGGATGGTCGATCCCATGGGTTTTTACCAAACCTCGAGTTTCCTCGTGGTGGCCCCGCGTAACCCCCGTTTCGGACCAAAACTCATGTGGAGCACTGGCCCGGGGTTGTTGAATTAAAATAAAAGGGATAGGTAGTCCCTATGCAAGTTTTATTAGTTATTAGGCGAATAGTACCAATGTTGGAACTTGCTGGAAAAGACTTAGCACTTGGCGGTTTATCGAGGGGGTCCCATACACCCAAACCGTGTTAGGAACGCATAATCAAGGAACATAACACCGGTTTATACGGTTCCTAACGGCATGAGTGGAACAAATCACCAAGCAAAAGGCTTAGCCTTCCACCCTTGCCAATATATAGATGATTTCATTTAAGCATTTATATAGTGTGATATAACCCCACATAACTTCAACATGAAGCAAGCATCTTCAATCTTCACCTGCAACTAAAAATGCTATAAGAGGGGCTGAGCGAAGCGTACTTAGCCATTCAACGGTTTGCATAGGTAGGGTGGTTAGACAGGTTCATGGTTACAATAGGAGGCTGACAGGAAAACATGGGCATCGAGGCAATACTATAGAGCGAGACTACTAGCAATAGGCAAAAATAGTAATGGTATCCGGGTTCGGTCATCTTGCCTGGGATTCCACAGAGGGAGAAGAACGGATCCATGAAGTAGACGGAGCAACACAGACGAGAGAATCCTCACAACTCGACCTTGGTTCCGTAGGAGCAAGTCAGAAAGGTTGAGAATTCCAATAAGTTGGCACTGCTTTCCCTTTCCATATGAAAAATGGACCCTTGCAGTAGGATACCATCTGCTTTGGGTTCTTTATTATCTCCTTCGAGGGATTTTTAGGATTTTAACCAATTAGGTTTCTACTAACTAAAACTAGGAAGTCAGAGTTTTTCCATCGAAACCGAAGCTAACAAGAGAAGCAACCGGAAAGAAGCAAACAACACGGTAAACATACAAGCATAAACATGGCATACGATGCACATCCAAATATGATGCATGTCCGGTTTAAGTATGCATGGCATGGCAAGGAGCACAAACAACACTACAAGTTAAGTGGAGCTCAATATGCAAGAGTTGCATATTGACAAAACACCACATGTTAATTATTTAGTTGACTCTCGTTATTTACAAGACAAGTTAAAGTGTTTGTTAACATGGCAAGAGGTGAAGCAAAAACAAACTACCTATTAAGACATTTTAAATGAGGCCGGAAATAACAACAACATATCCGGAAAATCCCCATGAGCATGTTTAATAATTATAAAGCAACAACAATTAAACATTTTAGTGTTGTTAACATGATGCGGATGACATGATCAAGTTTATGGAATTTTATTAGAACGTTGACAAGAAGATGATATGAAGCATCGTCACCGTGGTGGAAGGAAAAGGGTGCCACGGCAACAATTCCGACAATGACGCCACGGCAACACATCGGTTCCGGTAACTCGTTGAGAGTCCGGTGCAAAAGGAAAGATGGCGTGAGCGAGCCAAACGAGATGAAAGGTGGGGCGATCCCGTTACCGGGTTCCCACGAGTCGGTGACGAGGCAACCGAGGAACATGACAACGGACGAAACGAGCACGGTGCACACAAGTGGAGCAAACATTCATACAACACAACAAGCATTCCACGGGTCATCCACGGGGTCGTCTCGTTATACCTTTGAAGCGTGCGTTTCGGGGCGGTTCGAGACGTAGAGGAAGAAGGCGTTCACGTTCGGAGAGGAAGTAGCCGTTCCGTAGAGGGAAGTAGTTGTACTCGCGGTCTTCGGCGACGGTAGTCGTTCGGGCATCGAGTTCGTAGATGTACTAGCGGTCTCGGCAAGGGTAGTGGTACACGGCGACGGTAGTTGTTCACGGAGCTCGTAGCCGTAGAGGTACACGGGGCGACGGTAGACGTTCGGGCGATGGTAGACGTTCGGGCGATGGTAGACGTTCTCGTTCGTAGTGGTACTTGCTACTCCATGGTTATAAGCTGGACAAAAACAAAACGCAAAAGCCGAAAGAAGAAGAAGCACAGCAGCAGCAAAGCTAGGCGCGCCGGTGGAGGGACTCTCGAGGCGAAGTGGCCGGCTCGCAGGGCTCGGTGGTCTAGCAGCAGCAAGGCGGAGGCGCACGAGGCTGACGACGGATGCAGGGCCTCCGGCTGCTGCCTGGCAACGGAGAACGAGGTGGAGGCGCGGCCTCTGGTTGTACGAAGACGGCGGCTCGAGGGTGCGGCGCTGGGGTGCTCGAGGAGGGGCCGCGCGGAGGGAGCCGTGCTGGGGCGGCCGACGCCCGGCGCTGGAGGGCGAGGAGGGGTGCGGCCTCGGCCTGAGGACGGATGGAGGGAGGCCCGGAGGAACGGAGGTATGGAGGCGACGGTCGTCGTGGAGGACGGCGCGGGCGCTCGTGGCCGTGGGATCCGGTCGGCGGCCCTGGAGGCGACGGCGGCGACCCCTGGCGTCGAAGAGGAGCAGGCGCTCCTGGCCGACCCGGCGGCTCGCGGCATGGAGGCGAGGCCGCTGCGATGCGGTGAGGAGGAGGCGAAGGAACGCTGCAGGCTGCGGCTTCGGGAGATCGAAGGAAAGCTCGGGGCGCTGCGCAGAGAGAGCTGGTCGAGGGGTGGCGGCTGAGGAAAAGATGGTCGAGGGAGAGACCGAGGGGAAAGCTCAGGCTAGGGTTCGGGGAGAGCAGAGGGAGTGGGCCTTGGGCGGTTGGGCCGGGAGTAGGACAGATGGGCCGCTGGAGGGAGGAGATGGGCCAAAGGGGGGGGTTGAGGTCCAGAGGCCGGCGGCTGATGGCCTAGAGGCCTGGGCCAAAAGGAGGAGATGGCTGCTCTTCTTATTTTTTCTACTGCCATTACTCAAAACAGTAAAAAAATAAAATAGCAAAGAAGAAAAAGAGAAGAAAGGAAGGGGAAGAATTTGGGCAAGAGGATTATCTTCCCGGACTCGTAAAAAGATACACGGTCCACGAAAAATAGGAGAGGCGCTATGAAAGATGCAATTCAAATGATTTGAACTATGACATGGTTCCGGAAGTGCCCAAAATGTTGAGGATTTTAGGAGGAACCTCGATAAACAAGAAAAGAAATATAGGGAGGGTTTTTGAAGGAGAAACTCTAAGTGAAAAAGACATGGGGAAATATTGCAAGTGTGTTACGGTGGTCCCAAACAATGGAATAATTTTAATATAGCTCCCTAAATATTGAGAGGCTTTTATATGTTATAAAGAGAAGACATTCTTCCCTCGATTTAAATGGGCCGAAGGTCCACACAATTTATTGGTTGCAAAAATTAATGAGATGATGGCATGATGACATGATGCAATGCAAAAATAAATAACACAAGCACAAAGAACACACGGGAGAAACCCGGAACATCTGGAATCTTCTGGAATCTTCTGGGACGTCAGTCTTCGGGCGTCACAACTCTCCCACACTAACAGAGGATCTCGACCCGAGATCCTAGAGATGGCAAAGGTAAAAAAACGGAAGAGGAAGAGGTAAAACAAAGTTGCTTCTTTGACAGACGAGTGAAACCAAAGAACCTTGAGAGGTTAAACAAGTTGAATACAGAATACAATGGAGATGAACGAAGATGAAAACACTCCTTTAGAAAAGAGAAACAAGGAGCATTATGAGAACCTAAAAGGTTGAAAGACATGAAACACGAGCTTACGAACCAAAAGAATATGAAACTGCAATGGTATAGCCAAGGAATAAGAATGACAGAATTTGGACAGCACTCCGTCTGAAAATGGAAGGAATTAACAAGAACTTGGGAGATGGAGTGATACTTGATGAAAACACCAACACATTTCCTCCGGAACAATTAAAAGAATGGCACAAGGTGTAAGGAAGGATTCAGACAGCACTGCGGTTAAAAGACAGGCAAAACTTGATAAGATTAGAGAATTAGAATGGAGGACACAACACTCCGGTTAAATAGACAAGCAAGAGAGAATATGATCTTGATAAAAACGAGATGATGGTTAAAGAGAGCAATATCACAATGCCTCCGGAATGAAAGAATAGCATATAAATCAATGAAAGAAATGAATGGAGAAGAAAATGACAACTTCTCTCAAAATGAATTAGGAAATCCTCCTTACGAAGAAGGGTTGAACGGAGTTGTTGGAAATTCAACAACGAAAGAATAAGCTTGATGTGGGCTTATGGAAACATCTTAAAATTAAGAGGTGACAACCAGCCACTAACGGAAAACAATTGATTGGATAGAGATCAACAAGGAGATGAAAAACTTATTTCACCGGAATGATAAATGAAGAACTTGGGTCATTTATAAGCACCATAATTAGCAACAATCCTTAGGGAAAGCTTTTAGGTGAAATACAATCCAAGATAACTCCAACGAATAAATGAAAGGTTGGAAAGATCTCCTGAACAAGAAAGTGATGGGTTTAAATATCTCATTCTTGATAACTCGTGAATCATGAAACATGAAGGAATTGTCAAGAATGACATAACACCATCTCAAAAGATAAGGGAGAAAGAATTGGAATTGGAAAGCATGAGAAGTGAAAGATGAAAAGAATAAGATTCAAAGGCCTGCGATGAATTAGATGGAGCTTTGAAATGATAATTGAAATAACTTGGAGCTCCGGAAACAAGATGAACAACTTAGAACCGAGAATATGATATGATGAACAAGCTCCGGAAAAAGAATTAAATCACCTTGAAGGAATAAGAATAAGAATTATGTCATGCATAACCTTCACCAATTTAAATTGATGACAAGCAACGGATTTGGCATACTACTTATTCTCGTTGCAAAGAATTAAAGAGAGATCTAGCACAAGCTTGGGTAAATCTTCAACGAACCACTGGTAGGATTGTGAAAAGAACAAATGAATTAATACAATAACAACGGAAGGTAATCTTGAAAGAACCACCGTAAAAATATGGAGACGAACGAAGAGACATCAATGAAGAATATTTGGAGGACGAAGTTGAAAACTGAGAACGAAGAAATATTCTGAAATGATGGCCTTCGGAGGATCACAAAGAAAAGAATTCATGAAATGCTTCGGACGGGTATAAAAAGAATTCCTCACAATCGGAACAATAATGAGGATGGCATGAAGCTAGAACCACGAATCTTCAAGAGAAAGACCAAGATTTAAGAGAAACTCTTCTCCGGTCTTCAGATGTTGAGAATGAAGACGAGAAATGCCATGAAGAATTTCGAGATACTCCGGAATGAAGAATTAAAAGGTTGAACCAATGATGAACAAGAATTTGAAAGCGATCTTGGAGAAGGCCTGTGACTGATGGAGATCATTCTTATGTCACATTTTGAAATAGAATTTAAGAATACTCCGGAAAAGAAATTAGAAGAGTCAGGTAAGATCCTGGGAAAGACCTGTGGGTTAGGGCTCACTCAAAGAAATCACCGTTGGAAAAGATTGCTTAAGAGATATTGCACCGGTTGAATTAAATGGCTTGAATAAGATAACAATCCTCAAGAAATAATTTGAACGGATTAAGAATGGAATTATGAATCTTCAGCACTCCGGATATGACTAGCAAGAGGAGCATGATTAATTGGTGCACCGGAATAAGAAAGCATTGTGAAAAAAGGAAAAGGATAAGATCAACACCGAAATCTGAATTACATCCACCGGCAGAATTGGAGAACAAAAGAATGATGAACTTGAAGCTCTTGAGCATCTTCACGATAAATCACCGGATAAGAACATTGAAGGAAAAGAATGAAGAAATATCAGATGAATAAAATGGATACTTCATCTGAGAATTTCTGACTCCAAGAAGAAGAAGGGTGGGAGGGTGGGGAAAACAAAGACAACTTGGGATGAATGAAACATACAACTCGTCAGATCTCAACGGCGTCCGTATGGAATAACTTGAAGAGACGGCACACCGGTTGAAAAGAATTAACATGGAAATCTCGATGGTCAAGAAGAATTAGCACTCCCATATAAATATGAGAACACTGATTAGGAAAGGTATGGAATCAACATTTGACATCGAAGCAACTCGAATACCAGAATCAAAACAAAACACAGGATCGATATGTTTATGAAGAAGATTATGTTGCAACATATCTATCCGAACAGAGAATTGAACGAATGAATTCCGTAGGTACATCAACTTGTCGAGAAGCCACTTGGGAGAACAAAAGATAAATAAAAAGGAACAAGGAACAATAGAACAAATACAAGATAGAAGCTTCATTCCACATATTCGTGCTGAAAGCTCATGGAACGTGTTACAAAAGGGTTTGCAATCCCCGGATCAGCATAGCCAAGGACCCTTTAAGATGCAACTCCCGATCAGAACAAGTCCATAAAACCACTTCACTCAATGTAGAACCCCGAACTTCATATCGTGCATCCGTTGGAAGAATGCCTAGAACTACTAGATAAACCCACCTATAGATTTCCGAAAGTTTCTAGTTATGCAATCAGGTGTTGGGGATACACGGGAAGCACCGCGCAATCAACTCTAAACCTACATCCAGGCGTATCCATCCTTCAACACATAACCAGTTGTTCTCGGAAACCGTTTACCTCAGACCTTCGAAACGCATCTACTATACAAGCTATGGCAATACTCCCGAACTATCTCCCCAGTACTGGGTGATGTCGGGGTTATCTTGCCACTAACCGCATAGGAGAGATTTTCGATGTCGGCCGTCTTAAGTATTCTAGTACTGCCGCGATGGATTTGTGACGACAACACCTCGGAGCTCAACTCCCCGGGACACTGCCACAACCCCTAATGACAGGAGGCATCCAGAACAATGTTCTCGTCACAAAGACATCGGAACAATCCAAACAATACTCGCGAGATCCTAAAAAAAATTTAGTGCAATTTTTGAAAGTAGAAGAGGCAAGAGTAATCGTCAGGAGTCCTCACCAGAGTGAAAAGAGATGAGGAGCAAAAGAAATCCTACTCTCCGATATATATATAGGACTCAAAACATTTTCAAGTGTGTGTCTAGACTCAACCGTCAACGATTCGATCAATCAGTGGGGGTTTCTAGGTCGGAGAAGGCTCTGAATACCAACTTGTAATGCCCAGGATGGGACTATACCTCCTACGTGTCGAGGCATGACTTAAAGGTATAAGCCCATCCTAGAATGATCTCAAGTTTGGTATCTTTGCACGACTCATGTAAAAGAGGGATTAAATTGCAAAAAGGAGATAGTTGGCTTACACTCGCCACTTCACACAATACATTACATAAGCATAACATCATTCAAAACATCACAGCCCTTCTAAGGGTAAGATCCAAAAGAAAGATACCAAACAACATAACGCCACAGGTCAGGATCGAGTCCTAGTAGAAACCACTGCTGATCGTCTAAACATCACAAGCATACGGCCAAAACTTCATCGAGCTCCTCGTGAAGTACTGAACCATCCTCTGCATCAACTCGGCTGAACCTGCATCTGGTGTGGTGAAGTAACTGTGAGCCACAGAGGACTCAGCAATCCCGTTCCCGGGTAACATGACTATTTAAGCCTTGGGTGAGGACAAGGCTGAAGAAAGAACGAGAGGTGAAGGAACAACAAGAGTCTGCAGCAGCAACTAGCACTAGCTTACGTAATAGAGAGCGAGAAGAGAAGTGCCTCGGTCGAGAGATGATCACGAAGTGATCCTAGCTAAAGATCAACAAACATAACCCCACCTTGTTCAACTCCCGAATCCCTATTCGGAAATTGACAGTCACGGTACACACGCTGGTAGTGTATTGGAAACATTGTGTCAAGTTATCTACAACCGGATATTAACAAGCTCCCATCTGCCACATAACCGCGGGCACGGCTTTCGAAAGTTCAAACCCTACAGGGGTGTTCCAACTTGGCCCATGACAAGCCCACGATCCGCGGAGTCGCAACTCCATAGGTGGGAAGACCCGAGTATTCTCGGAATCCCGTTCTCAAGATACTCCGAACTAAGGTAAGGCTTATCCAGCAAATCCTCCCGGCGTGTCGACACCCTGATAGGTTGCCGCGCGTATCTAGTCTCAGGACACGACCGGATGGGCGATCCAACGGGTTTTTACCAAACCTCGAGTTTCCTCGTGGTGGCCCCGCGTAACCCCCGTTTCGGACCAACACTCATGTGGAGCACTGGCCCGGGGTTGTTGAATTAAAATAAAAGGGATAGCTAGTCCCTATGCAAGTTTTATTAGTTATTAGGCGAATAGTACCAATGTTGGGACTTTCTGGAAAAGACTTGGCACTTAGCGGTTTATCGAGGGGGTCCCATACACCCCAACCGTGTTAGGAACGCATAATCAAGGAACATAACACCGGTTTATACGGTTCCTAACGGCATGAGTGGAACAAATCACCAAGCAAAAGGCTTAGCCTTCCACCCTTGCCAATATATAGATGATTTCATTTAAGCATTTATATAGTGTGATATAACCCCACATAACTTCAACATGAAGCAAGCATCTTCAATCTTCACCTGTAACTAACAATGCTATAAGAGGGGCTGAGCGAAACGTACTTAGCCATTCAACGGTTTGCATAGGTAGGGTGGTTAGACAGGTTCATGGTTACAATAGGAGGCTGACAGGAAAACATGGGCATCGAGGCAATACTATAGAGCGAGACTACTAGCAATAGGCAAAAATAGTAATGGTATCCGGGTTCGGTCATCTTGCCTGGGATTCCACAGAGGGAGAAGAACGGATCCATGAAGTAGACGGAGCAACACAGACGAGAGAATCCTCACAACTCCGGAACGAAACCGAAGCTAACAAGAGAAGCAACCGGAAAGAAGCAAACAACACGATAAACATACAAGCATAAACATGGCATACGATGCACATCCAAATATGATGCATGTCCGGTTTAAATATGCATGGCATGGCAAGGAGCACAAACAACACTACAAAATAAGTGGAGCTCAATATGCAAGAGTTGCATATTGACAAAACACAACATGTTAATTATTTAGTTGACTCTCGTTATTTACAAGACAAGTTAAAGTGTTTGTTAACATGGCAAGAGGTGAAGCAAAAACAAACTACCTATTAAGACATTTTACATGAGGCCGGAAATAACAACAACATATCCGGAAAATCCCCATGAGCATGTTTAATAATTATAAAGCAACAACAATTAAACATTTTAGTGTTGTTAACATGATGCGGATGACATGATCAAGTTTATGCAATTTTATTAGAAGGTTGACAAGAAGATGATATGAAGCATCGTCACCGTGGTGGAAGGAAAAGGGTGCCACGGCAACAATTCCGACAATGATGCCACGGCAACACATCGGTTCCGGTAACTCGTTGAGAGTCCGGTGCAAAAGGAAAGATGGCGTGAGCGAGCCAAACGAGATGAAAGGTGGGGCGATCCCGTTACCGGGTTCCCATGAGTCGGTGACGAGGCAACCGAGGAACATGACAACGGACGAAACGGGCACGGTGCACACAAGTGGAGCAAACATTCATACAACACAACAAGCATTCCACGGGTCATCCACGGGGTCGTCTCGTTATACCTTTGAAGTGTGCGTTTCGGGGCGGTTCGAGACGTAGAGGAAAAAGGCGTTCACGTTCGGAGAGGAAGTAGCCGTTCCGTAGAGGGAAGTAGTTGTACTCGCGGTCTTCGGCGACGGTAGTCGTTCGGGCGTCGAGTTCGTAGATGTACTAGCGGTCTCGGCAAGGGTAGTGGTACACGCCGACGGTAGTCGTTCACGGAGCTCGTAGTCGTAGAGGTACACGGGGCGACGGTAGACGTTCGGGCGATGGTAGACGTTCGGGCGATGGTAGACGTTCTCGTTCGTAGTGGTACTTGCTACTCCATGGTTATATGCTGGACAAAAACAAAACGCAAAAGCCGAAAGAAGAAGAAGCACAGCAGCAGCAAAGCTAGGCGCGCCGGTGGAGGGACTCTCGAGGCGAAGTGGCCGGCTCGCAGGGCTCGGTGGTCTAGCAGCAGCAGGGCGGAGGCGCACGAGGATGACGACGGACGCAGGGCCTCCGGCTGCTGCCTGGCAACGGAGAACGAGGTGGAGGCGCGGCCTCTGGTTGTACGAAGACGGCGGCTCGAGGGTGCGGCGCTGGGGTGCTCGAGGAGGGGCCGCGCGGAGGGAGCCGTGCTGGGGCGGCCGACGCCCGGCGCTGGAGGGCGAGGAGGGGTGCGGCCTCGGCCTGAGGACGGATGGAGGGAGGCCCGGAGGAACGGAGGTATGGAAGCGACGGTGGCGACCCCTGGCGTCGAAGAGGAGGAGGCGCTCCTGGCCGACCCGGCGGCTCGCGGCATGGAGGCGAGGCCGCTGCGATGCGGTGAGGAGGAGGCGAAGGAACGCTGCAGGCTGCGGCTTCGGGAGATCGAAGGAAAGCTCGGGGCGCTGCGCAGAGAGAGCTGGTCGAGGGGTGGCGGCTGAGGAAAAGATGGTCGAGGGAGAGACCGAGGGGAAAGCTCAGGCTAGGGTTCGGGGAGAGCAGAGGGAGTGGGCCTTGGGCGGTTGGGCCGGGAGTTGGACAGATGGGCCACTGGAGGGAGGAGATGGGCAAAAGGGGGGGTTGAGGTCCAGAGGCCGGCGGCTGATGGCCTAGAGGCCTGGGCCAAAAGGAGGAGATGGCTGCTCTTCTTATTTTTTCTACTGCCATTACTCAAAAAAGTAAAAAAAATAAAATAGCAAAGAAGAAAAAGAGAAGAAAGGAAGGGGAAGAATTTGGGCAAGAGGATTATCTTCCCGGACTTGTAAAAAGATACACGGTCCACGAAAAATAGGAGAGGCGCTACGAAAGATGCAATTCAATTGATTTGAACTATGACATGGTTCCGGAAGTGCCCAAAATGTTGAGGATTTTAGGAGGAACCTCGATAAACGAGAAAAGAAATATAGGGAGGGTTTTTGAAGGAGAAACTCTAAGTGAAAAAGACATGGGGAAATATTGCAAGTGTGTTACGGTGATCCCAAACAATGGAATAATTTTAATATAGCTCCCTAAATATTGAGAGGCTTTTATATGTTATAAAGAGAAGACATTCTTCCCTCGATTTAAATGGACCGAAGGTCCACACAATTTATTGGTTGCAAAAATTAATGAGATGATGGCATGATGACATGATGCAATGCAACAATAAATAACACAAGCACAAAGAACACACGGGAGAAACCCGGAACATCTGGAATCTTCTGGAATCTTCTAGGACGTCGGTCTTCGGGCGTCACATCTGCCTTGGTGGTGTCCATGACAAGCCACTGCTCGACGTCGGCATCGACATATACCTCAGTCAAGGTGTCAAGGAATTGTTGCACATCCGCGTCCGTCGGCTCCTTCCAGCTCGGGACAGGGCCGTGCGCGTTACAGTCCGGCATCATAGCGATGATCTCAGACCGACGTGAATTATTGCACAACGGGACCACCCCTGCTGGCAACTTGAAAAACGGTCCCTTGAGGGCCTTGCCGGCCTTTGCGGCAGCCCTCGCAGCCTTGCCGGTCCGTTCGACCTCGCCATCACGACCCACATCAAGCTGAAAAAGCCGCTGGCAAAAATGGGCATGTGCCATCACCGTGAAATTGTGGTCGAGGCCAGGACGGAGTCGCATAATGTCAGCCAGATTCGTAAAGAGCCAGGCTGGCTTCCCCTTGTTGTGCAACGGGGCGATCCGACGGCAAATAAAGTCCGCCCCGATCATCTCAAGGGTGAGTCCAGCCTGGGTGAGCCGGAGAATCCTGGTAGTGGCGACAGTGAGCCTCCCGTCGGCGACATCGACATCGCTCCAATCACTGCCACGGACCGGCGGCACTCTGCGGACCTTGCAGAATTTTGGCGGGTCTTCGTCTTCAATCCAGCACCACCGACCACGCCATTCATCCCACCTCTCCTTCACGGCACCGTCCGGGTACGCCCCCTTGGATCTTGGGATCCAGGTGATGCATCCAGAGACGGCACCTCCCGACTGGATCCGAGGGGAGAAATAATGGCGGAAAAGTGCCGTGTTGGGCTGCACCCCGACGAAGCCTTCGCAAAGCTGCGCAAAGAAAGCCATGCACGCCACCGCATTTGGAGTAAAATCCAAGAGGCAAAAGCCGAAGGTATGCATAATGTCGCAGAAGAAATCGGAAAAAGGGGGACATAACCCGCAAGAAAGATAATCGACGAAAAAGGGATACCGATTTGGGGCGGGATCGGCGCAAGCGGCAGGAATGACGCGCGTCGCCGGATGTCCCGAATTCTCTCCCCCCCCCCGTCTTCACTCCCCATAGAGGCTTGAAGGAGGGCCGGAGCTCGCGGACATCAACAGTCGAGGGGAAGAAGAAGGCGGATTTCGTCCGGTCCCCCAATAGCGCATTCTCCGGCGGCTCCACAGTCCCAGCGCCCTTGGCCACCCCCTTGCCTTTGACGGATTTGGATGCCATGACGGCTAAGAAAGTTAGAGGACTGAGGGAGGGGGATGGCGAAGCAACGACGGCAGGCGACGGCGGAAGCTTAGGAAGAAGGAAGAGAGGAAACGGCGGCTCTGAGATTGGAGAAGGCACGAGGAAAGAGGGGAAAGTGAGCAGCGCGCCCACGGTTACTCCTTCTTATGGGGGAAAATGCGGGCCGCCTCCTTTCACATTAACTGTGATGTGACGCATGCCTGCGGGAACCGACCCCACGCATGCCGCCCACGTCACGCACGCCCCTCCACACCGCGCCACGCGCGCGGATCGTGGGAGGCGCAGCGCGCGAAAAATCTTACCGCGGTAAAAACCGCCCCGCCTGCCCGCGCACCGTTCTGGGCCTAGCCCAACAACGTGTCGCGCTTATGTGTGGCCCAGGCCCGGGGGCTCTTGTCGGTGTACAAAAAGGGGGTACACTTTTTGTACCCCTATGACTGTGCACGGGCAGTCTAAGCCACGGGCACCGCCGCACCAAGCAAGGCAAGGGAGGTAAGCCAGGGTAAGACCGAAACACCAAAGCCAAGATCACAAAGAGCAAAGGGACGAAGCGGGTTCCCCTGGCAAGATCCTTGCCGGGAGCCAGTTTTAGCAGCCCCGGCAAGATCCTTGTCGGGGCCGGCTTTAGCAGCCCCGGCAAGACCCTTGCCGCGGCAACTCGCCCCACGCCTACGGAGCAAATCACCCTTGAGTTCACTGCCCCCATGGGGCAAGGATTAGGGAGACATCCCCGTAGTGGCATGCAGATCTTTGTGAAGACATTCAAGATCAGATACGCACTAAGAAGACTACGACCCTTGGCGGGGTCCTAGCCAAGGAAGACCACAAGACCTCCGGCAAGCACCTTGCCGGGGATAGCAGCAAGCGCCGCGGCAAGACCCTTGCCGTGGCCCCGGCAAGGCCCTTGCCGAAGACATCCGCAGGGCCACCATCAGGCCCACGCCGACTAAACTACCACCGTCCTATGAAGCTGCCGACCCAACCAGCTGGGCAGGCACCTGCGTGGCGGCATGCAGATCTTCGTGAAGACCCACCATTGCGCCACCTCAGCTGCCTGCCTACCAACATGGCATCTCAGGCATCGCTGGCCAGGGCGCGTGTCGACACAAGAAGGAGCGGCGACGGACAAGACAGACCTCTCCCCCGTCCCCGATAAAGCAAGGACACCTAAGCAAGACGCATTAAATGTGCCTTGTCATGTAATGCGAGGGATAAACTCGCATCACTGTACCCTTTCCACCTCATGTGTGCCACTGTGGTAACCCCTTTCTCTATAAAAGGAGGCCCGAGGCGACCAGGAGGAGGGATTCAGCTTTTTGGAGCTCCTCACGTCCCATAGCTAGCTGAAGAACACTAATATACAATCCACCAAAGCAGGAGTAGGGTTTTACGCATCCTCGCGGCCCGAACCTGGATAAACGAACCGTGTGCTATCTGTTTGATCCGCTCTTCTCTCAACCCCATGCCCCGCTAACCGTAGTAGGGATTCTGTTGATCCCATAGGTGTCGTTCCCGCCGACACTAGCAATGGTGGAAGGGTGAGAATGCGTATAATCCATGGACTCAACATTAGTCATAAGAACTCCTATACTTATTGCAGAAATCTACGAGTCATCAAAACAAAGCAATCAACGCATGCCCCTAGGGGGGAGGTTGGTAGGAGTTAACCATCGCGCGCCCCCGACCTCCACACAAAGGTTGACACTCTACAAATACCTCATGTTTTAACTTAGTCACATAACGGTTCACCATACATGCATGCTACGGGAATCACCAACCTTAACACAAGTATTTCTCAGTTTCATAATTACTCCACTAGCATGACTCTAATATCACTATCCTCATGTCTCAAAACAATTATCAAGCATCCAACATCTCTTTCTATTCAATGCACTTGATGTGAAAAAATTTACTACATTGACATTGGATGTTTATCATGTGAAGACTAGTTTCTTTAGCCTAAACACTTTACCATGCTGTTTTAATAGACTCTCAAATAGATCTTAGTGAAGCATGAGATTTCAACAATTTCTACAAAATATTACCACCACCGTGCTCTAAAAGATATAAGTGAAGCACTAGAGCAAAAACTATTCAACTCAAAAGATATAAGTGAAGCACATAGAGCGTTCTAATAATTTCTAGGGCATATTTAAGTCTCTCAAATAGGCGTGTCCAGCAAGGATTATTGTGGAAAACTAACAAGCAAAGACTCAAATTATACAAGACGCTCCAAGCAAAACACATAGCATGTTGCGAATAAAAATATAGCTCCAAGTATAGTTACCGATGGATGAAGACGAAAGAGGGGATGCCTTCCCGGTAAGGATGGCAATTTTATCCATGGACATGGATATCCATGGATATCCGACCCGAATGGATAGGGTTTGGATATGCTTTTGTGTCCATGGGCAACGCCCAAATCCGACCCGATTACTCGTGGGTAGGGTATGGATATAATCTTGTACCCGTGGGTATATCCAAACCCGATCTGATAGTATGAATTAATGGAAAAAATCTGCTATCCTACCCGCAGTCACATGTCCCACTGCAATTTTACACTTTGTTACCCAAAACATGCAAAAGAAATTACACAGTCCTCGTCATAACTTTTATTAGTTGACATTCAATCCCCACTGTAACATACCCCAATGCCCTTCCCTTATTTTTATCTCCTTGTTAAATCACTCGTAATTCTCATTTGTTAGAAAAATACCAAATGATCTTATGTTGTTAGTGGACGTTGATTTACCATAAGTGAAGCCTAGCCTGCCACGAAGTGAAGAATGGAAGATCTTATGTTAACATTGTGTTATGTCTTATTTATATGTCTAGAGAGGACCCAATGGATATCCAGTGGGTATAGATATCCATCGGGTTTGGACATGGACATAATTTTTCACCCATGGATTTTTCATGGGCGGGCAAAGACTGTCTTCATGGATATGGATATGGATTTGATATTGTTCAACCCGATCCAAACCCGACCCATTGCCATCCTTACTTCCCGGGGCATCCCCAAGCTTAGGCTTTTGATTATCTTGAATTTACTTGGGGTGCCATGGGCATTCCCAAGCTTAGGCATTTCCTACTCCTTGTTCCGTAGTCCATCAAAGCAATACTCAAAACTTGAAAACTTCACAACACAAAACTTCGAAGAAAATTCTCATGAGCTCCGTTAGTAAGAGAAAACAAATCACCATTCAAATGTACAGCAAGGAATTCATCATTGTTTATATTGGTGTTAAACCTACTGTAATCCAAGCTCTCTATGGTTCATATCCTCCAATATTACTCATAGATGCATCGGAATAGGCAAACAACACACGAAAAACAGAATCTGTCAAAAACAGAACAGTTTGTAGTAATCTGCTAGGTTCGCCTACTTCTGGAATTCCAAAAAATTCAAACTAAATTGGTAAATTTGCGCAATTTGTCTAACAATCAGAAGCAAAAAGAATCAACTAAAAAGCACGCTCCAGTAAAATCTTAAGACTACTTTAGCGAGCGCTAACGATTCTGTTTTTCACAGCAAGATCAAATAAACTTCACACAAGTCTTACTAAAGGTTCTACTTGGCACAAACACTAAACAAAACATGAAAACACATCTAATCAGAGCCTAGATGCAATATTTATTCCCTAACAGCAACAAAAACAAAAAACATAAAATTGGGTTGCCTCCCAACACGCGCTATCGTTTTACGCCCCTAGCTAGGTACAAGATAAATCTAGGTATTGCCATCCTTGGAAGGCAATCACTAGTAGAAAACAGGGCATTGGTCCAGCCCATTAGCCCCGGTTCAATCTAGAACCGGGACCAATAGGGGTACTGGACCCGGTTCGTTAGCCCAGGGGGCCGGCCGGGCCACGTGGGCCATTGGTCCCGGTTCGTCTGGACCTATTGGTCCCGGTTGGAGCTAAAAACCGGGACCAATGGCTCTTGCTCCTGGCCCACCACTATTAGTCCCGGTTTGTTTTATGAACCGGGACCAAAGGCACCCCTTTAGCCCCGGTTTGTAGCACCAACCGGGACCAGTGAGTTGCCTATATATACCCCCTCACTCAAGAGCAGAGCTCACTGCTCTGTTTTTTTTCTGGCCGAGGGGGAGAGGGGTTAGTGGTGCTCTAGCTCACCTCCTATGCACACAACATGTTCGGTGGAATGCCCGAGCCACACTAGTTAAGCTTTTCTCCTCTCGAAGCTCTTTTTTCTTCGAGATTTGTCTAGGTTTAGCGGTCCGTCACGTCCCGTCCCCGTCTTCGCCGCCGTCGATCGCCCCCGCCGATCTCGTCACCGGCACCACCGTGGTGAGCCTCTTGTTATGTCCATGCTTTTCTTACTTTTATTATTGCTTTAGATAGATATTTGTCTAATTTTCTTACGTTTATTATTGCTTGTTATTATATAGTGCGATGGTTTTGATATCCGCCCACGTGGGCCCTCGTCCGGTCTACGATTCGGATGTGGGATATTATCTTTAATTTATAACTATTTGTTTTAGTGCTTATGATAGTTATGCCGACCAACCTGACATGCATAGATGTTTTATTATGTCTAGGAGGTAGTTGAACCGGAAATTCCAACCGACCCTCTTGTGGAGAGGTTAAATTTAGTTGAAGAGGAAAACATTTCGTTAAAGAAAAAATTGGAAAAAATGGAGGAGGAGAAGATGGAATTGGAGTTGCATGTTGCGGAAGTTATCGATGATCACAAGATCAAGATGGAACCTATTGTCGAGAGGTTAAATTTAGTTGAAGAAGAAAACAAATTCTTGAAGGAAAAAATAAAAAAAATTGTGGACGAGAAGATGATATTGGAGTTGCATGTTGCGGATGTCGTCGATGATCACAAGATCAAGATGGATGCAATGCGGTTGAAGATTAAAAAGATTAGAAAATATGCTATTAATACCGAGGCTTGGTATCATTATGCCGTTGGATCAATTGTTACCTTGGTTGCGATTATGATAGCATTTGTTTTCGCGTTGAAATGTTTTACATAGTTTCGATGTGTATGGAGAGCTATATATGTTGTTAGATGAGAACTATATATATGTATGTACTTTGGTTTTAATGTGATGATGAACTTTTATCCATTTGGTCACTTAATTATCTATTTATGATGTTCTGTAATGGTTTTTGACACACTTAATTATATATAAATGCACGCAGATGAACCGCCAATGGATGTACGGTGACAGACACACCTCCGAGTACATTAAGGGCGTGCGTGAGTTTCTAAATGTGGCAGAGGCAAACAAGCAGAATGGTTTTATGTGTTGTCCATGCACTCAATGTGTGAATACGATGTCTTACTCTAACCGAAAAATCCTTCACTCCCACCTGCTTTACAAGGGTTTCATGCCACAATATAATGTTTGGACGAGGCACGGTGAAATAGGGGTTATGATGGAAGACGGCGAAGAAGAAGAGTACGATGACAACTATGTGCCCCCTGAATACGGTGATGCTGCAATGGGGGGAGCTGGTGAAGATCAAGAGGAACCAGACGATGTGCCCAATGATGCTGCAACGGGTGAAGCTGCTGAAGATCAAGAGGAACCAAATGATGATCTTCGCCGGGTCATTGTCGATGCAAGGACACAATGCGAAAGTCAAAAGGAGAAGCTGAAGTTCGATCGCATGTTAGAGGATCACAAAAAAGGGTTGTACCCCAATTGCGAAGATGGCAACACAAAGCTCGGTACCGTAATGGAATTGCTGCAGTGGAAGGCAGAGAATGCTGTGGCTGACAAAGGATTTGAGAAGCGACTGAAAATATTGAAGAAGAAGCTTCCGAAGGATAACGAATTGCCCGACAGTACATACGCAGCAAAGAAGGTCGTATGCCCTCTAGGATTGGAGGTGCAGAAGATACATGCATGCCCTAATGACTGCATCCTCTACCGCGGTGCATACAACGATCTGAACGCATGCCCGGTATGCGGTGCGTTGCGGTATAAGATCAGACGAGATGACCCTGGTGATGTTGATGGCGAGCCCGCCAGGAAGAGGGTTCTTGCGAAGGTGATGTGGTATGCTCCTATAATACCACGGTTGAAACGTTTGTTTAGAAACAGAGAGCATGCCAAGTTGATGCGATGGCACAGTGAGGACCGTAAGAAAGACGGGAAGTTGAGAGCACCCGCTGACGGGTCGCAATGGAGAAAAATCGAGAGAAAGTACTGGGAGGAGTTTGCAAAGGACGCAAGGAACGTATGGTTTGCTCTAAGCGCGGATGGCATTAATCCTTTCGGGGAGCAGAGCAGCAATCACAGCACCTGGCCCGTGACTCTATGTATGTATAACCTTCCTCCTTGGATGTGCATGAAGCGGAAGTTCATTATGATGCCAGTTCTCATCCAAGGCCCTAAGCAACCCGGCAACGACATTGATGTGTACCTAAGGCCATTAGTTGAAGAACTTTTACAGCTGTGGAATGGAAACGGTGTACGTGCGTGGGATGAGCACAAACAGGAGGAATTTGACCTAAAGGCGTGCTGTTCGTGACCATCAACGATTGGCCCGCTCTCAGTAACCTTTCAGGACAGACAAACAAAGGATACCACGCATGCACGCACTGTTTAGATGACACTGAAAGTATATACCTGGACAAGTGCAGGAAGAATGTGTACCTGGGCCATCGTCGATTTCTTCCGACCAACCATCAATGTCGAAAGAAAGGCAAGCATTTCAAAGGCGAGGCAGATCACCGGAAGAAGCCCGCCATGCGTACCGGTGATCACGTACTTGCTATGGTCAATGATTTACACGTAATCTTCGGAAAGGGCCCCGGCGCACTAGCTGTTCCGAATGACGATGAGGGACACGCACCCATGTGGAAGAAGAAATCTATATTTTGGGACCTACCCTACTGGAAAGACCTAGAGGTCCGCTCTTCAATCGACGTGATGCACGTGACGAAGAACCTTTGCGTGAACCTGCTAGGCTTCTTGGGCGTGTATCGAAAGACAAAAGATACAGCTGAGGCACGGGAGGACCTGCAACGTTTGCACGAAAAAGACGGCATCCCTCCGAAGCAGTATGAAGGTCCTGCCAGCTATGCTCTTACGAAAGAAGAGAAAGAAATCTTCTTTGAATGCCTTCTCAGTATGAAGGTCCCGACTGGCTTCTCGTCGAATATAAAGGGAATAATAAATATGGCAGAGAAAAAGTTCCAGAACCTAAAGTCTCATGACTGCCATGTGATTATGACGCAACTGCTTCCGGTTGCATTGAGGGGGCTTCTACCGGAAAACGTCCGATTAGCCATTGTGAAACTATGTGCATTCCTCAATGCAATCTCTCAGAAGGTGATCGATCCAGAAATCGTACCAAGGCTAAGGAGTGATGTGACGCAATGTCTTGTCAGTTTCGAGCTTGTGTTCCCACCATCCTTCTTCAATATCATGACACACGTCCTAGTTCATCTAGTCGACGAGATTGTCATTCTGGGGCCCATATTTCTACACAATATGTTCCCCTTTGAGAGGTTCATGGGAGTCCTAAAGAAATATGTCCGTAACCGCGCCAGACCAGAAGGAAGCATCTCCATGGGCCATCAAACAGAGGATGTCATCGGGTTTTGTGTTGACTTCATTCCTGGCCTTAATAAGATAGGTCTCCCTAAATCGCGGTACGAGGGCAGACTGACTGGAAAAGGCACGCTTGGAAGGGACTCAATAATATGCAGGGACGGTTATTCTTGGTCTCAAGCACACTACACAGTTCTACAGAACTCTACATTGGTGACCCCGTATGTCGATGAACACAAGAACAGTCTGCGCTCCAAACACCCGGAGCAGTGCGACGACTGGATTACACGTGAACACATCAGGACTTTCAGCAGTTGGTTGGAAACACGTCTCAGAGGTGACAACACTGTTTGTGATGAGTTGTACTTGTTGTCCAGGGGACCATCTTCGACTGTATTGATTTACAAAGGATACGAGATAAATGGAAATATATTTTACACGATTGTCCAAGATCAAAAGAGCACCAACCAAAACAGCGGTGTCCGCTTTGATGCAACAACCGAGAGGGGAAAGGACACATATTATGGTTACATAGTGGACATATGGGAACTTGACTACGGACATGATTTTAAGGTCCCTTTGTTTAAGTGTAAATGGGTCAATCTGTCAGGAGGCGGGGTACAGGTAGACCCACAGTACGGAATGACAACAGTGGATCTGAAAAATCTTGGATACAATGACGAACCGTTCGTCCTAGCCAATGATGTGGCACAGGTTATCTATGTGAAGGACATGTCTACCAGACCGAGAAAAAGAAAAGATAAGGAAGCGAATACATCATACGATGAGCCAAAGCGCCACATAGTTCTTTCAGGAAAAAGGGACATCCTGGGAGTGGAGGGCAAGACAGACATGTCTGAAGATTATGAAAAGTTTCATGAAATTCCTCCCTTCAAAGTCAAGGCTGACCCAAGCCTCCTGATAAACGATGAAGATTATCCATGGTTACGGCGCAATAAGCAAATGACACAAGCGAAGAAAAAGTGAAGAGTTATTTCCGCAACTATTATGATGATACCATGCCAACTTTGTAACAAACGAGTATGATACCATTGTCCGTTTGTACTATTCAAATTTCAATACTACTTGCACTAACAAAACAAAACAAAACAAAACAAACTTGAAAAATAAATAGCAACAATAAGTATTTTGTTGTAAGTATAAACAAAATAAAATAAATAAAGCAACAAAGAAAATAAATAAAGAAAGTAAAATAAATAAAGCAACTATAAATACAGCAAAAAACAACTTAGAAATAAACAAAGAAAATAAAATAAATAAAGCAACTCTAAATACAGCAAAAAACAACTTAGAAATAAATAGCAACAATAAGTATTTTGTTGTAATTAAGTATAAACAAAATAAAATAAATAAAGCAACAAAGAAAATAAATAAAGGAAGTAAAATAAATAAAGCAACTCTAAATACAGCAAAAAACAACTTAGAAATAAACAAAGAAAATAAAATAAATAAAGCAACTCTAAATGCAGCAAAAAACAACTTAGAAATAAATAAAGCAAAAAAGGAAAAAAAAAAAATTGGGCGCTGCCCAGTGAGCCTGCAAGGCCTATAGCACAGGATCCACCTGTAATATAAGGCCCAGCAAGCTCACAGGGCAGCGCGCAGAGTTAGGCCCAGAAGCCTGCATTTGAGAGGAGCTCGAGAGGGTGGGAGCAGCAGCCCTTATAAACCACTCTCGAGCTCCCTCAGCTAGCGAGGTGGGACTAAACATCCCACCGCACCCGCGCCAGCTCAGGGCCTTTGGTCCCGGTTGCTGCCACCAACCGGGACTAATGCCCCCCTTTAGTCCCGGTTGCTGCCACCAACCGGGACTAAAGGCCCCTCCTTACAACTTCAAGTGAGTGTTAATGTCTTGTGCATATTTGGTTTCCCTTATATATCAGTCAAGTTTATAGTGATGTAATTGATGATCTCATGCATTCGTGCGCAGCTTCCACTATATTCTCTTAGAGATTAAGCTTGAGAAGGGAATAGTAATTGTCTTCGACTCTAAACGTAAAGATCCCGAGGAGTATGTGGACATGACTCAAATGCTAGTCAGGTAAGTTAAATCGATCAATATTATCCACCATGCATATATATCAGCAACTTCATTTCTGATATCAACTAATTGTTTCCTTTGTCTGGCAGGGCTTGGAAAAAATTCACAAAAAAAGCTCCGGGACTGCCGAAGAAGCTACAATTTAGATACCCGAAAGTAAGTACTATATAGTAGCATGTTCCGCGCGCGCATCTCCTATATCTTGATTCAAGCGCTAGTTTCATCAATACCAATTTGGCATTCTTGCTTATCAGTTTGATTGACCTCTATTTCTTGTAAAGTGGTTGTGGCAGGAACCCGGGAATGATTATTGTGGATACTACATTTGCGAGTCCATCCGCCACACGACCTGTGAGCGGGGCTACACTGATGAACAATTTGAAGTGCGTAAGCAATCAATAATATTCACAAATTTATAGCATCATTTCATGTATTGACCCCTACTTCAAATTAGATGTTTCGGATGCGGGATGAACTCCTAACACCAGATCGTCTGCGAGCAATTCAAGAGGAATTGGCGGCATTCTTCCTTGAACACGTGATCGCTGAAGACGGAGAATACTATGTGGACCATGCATCCATGTGTTAGGAGATTATTTTTGTAAGAGATAATTATTGTATATATGTGCCCGGTAGTGTTGGATAGATATACGAGAACTTGTTGTTCGACCAATCTCTCGGAGAAGGAGAGGTGGTCGATATTACTTCTCTCTGTATGCATATATATATATATGTTGATTATATATACGAGATCTTCTGTTCCTTCGTTTGCTTAGTAGCTAGCAGCTAGCTAGCTAGCTAGCGTGACTCTAGTCCTCTCCATATACGTATGTGTAGTATGTAGCGTCGACCAAGCACGGACATAAGAGAGAACACTTCTCTCTATTAATTAGCTAGCTAACACAATATATGAAACACCTAAATTAACCCCCAAAACCTAAAACCCCCCCTCCCCTTTCAAAAAAAAAAAAAACAAAAACCACAGCCACAGAAATGCTGACACGTGGATGCCTTTTGGTCCCGGTTGGTACCACCAACCGGGAATAAAGCCCCTCCTGCCTGGACTCGGTGCACAGGCCACGTGGACACCCTTTTGCCCCGGTTCTGGATTGAACCGGGACTAAAGGGTCAGAGCATTAGTACCGACCCTCTTGCCCCGGTTCCAGAACCGGGGCTAAAAGGCCAAATGAACCGGGGCTAAATACCCTTTATCTACTAGTGCCCTCACAGTGCCCTCGCCGAAAACTATGGTGGATTGTGGCGGTCAATTGCAGCATCGACCGCCACTTGTCCCAGCATCGGCGGCCAGCGGTCCCAACATGGTGGTTATAATTTTTTTTACTGACATGCATGGCCCCTGCCCCTTGTCTCATACTAAGGCCTTCTTTGGTTCATAGGATTGGAATATTATAGGAATAGAAAAATCATAAAAAGTGAGGTGACATACATCTCACTTCATATAGGGAAAAAGATGTCACTTAATTCATAGGATAGAAATTTTTCTATTGAGTTTAGCCTACTATTTTTTTCCTTTAAAATATGAAGGATTGGTTCCTATCCTATGTAGGTATAGAAATCCATTCCTACAAACCAAAGGGCTTCAAAGGATTTTTTTTTTCTACAAAATTTCTATCCTCTAGAAATCCAACAAGATTCCTTCAAACCAAAGGAGAGACCTAAGATGGTTTGATAGAATTTCTCTCCGATCGAGTGGTGCATCAAGCGGAAAGAAACGATTGATATCAATCGCATGAGGCGCGGTACGTAGGGGCTTGGATGCCTTTTTGTGACTAACCCCTGTCTGTTCAATAATACTACACCTATGAAAAGTCTAACTTTCCAAACTACCCCTCCGAATTTCACTGGGGTGGGCCCCTTCCTTTCCCTGTTTCCAATTCCAATACTCCACATCAGCTAGTACCAAAAATTCTTAAGGGCATTGATAAGATAATTTTATCTAAGCCTTGCATGTAATTTAAAGATGACATCAAAAACACATCTACAATGTGTTATTTGTTAGACATGTTTAATAACCAGCAATTCCTAAAAACGCGACGATATGTTTTAGTGTAGACATATTGATTTTAGCACATTATCCACATCATGTCTTTAGCATCAATTCTGGACATACTGATAAATATTGAGGTGAAGAAGACAGAAATCATAAGAAAAAGACTTGGTCTATATGTCTCGCCACCCTTTCTTCCGAGAATCGATAGTTAATTTTAAGATACTAACGCAGAAGAGAGAGGAACGACGAATGATCCAGTCGGCCGGTCAGACACGCGATCCCGAGATCGACAAGCCACACAAGGACGAGGACGGCGCACATGCGCATGCGCCGTGACGTGCGTCCGCATACGGGGCAGAGGTCTCCAAAGCACGCCCTCCTACGGCCAAAGGGACGGACGGACGGACGGACGGACGGGACGAGATCGACGGTCGACAGCGATCGGGCGCCGCGCTGACCTTTGAAATTTGAACACTGCGCTAGCTGGGCCAAGTACGTACCTAGCTTGAGCTTGTGTGGCGCAGCTCGCTCAGGCAGCGTTCCACTCGTGCGCGCTGCATGCGCCCGTGGATTGCCGACTGGATCGGCCGGGCACACGTTTTTCAATGATTGTACCGCCGCGAGAACGACGGCCGGCCGCGGTCAAGGTTCTCCGCACCCTTGGATCGGGTTCGCTTCCTTCCGTCTCGTCTTATCCCTGTCCCGATCGCTCGTCCGTCGAGCCAGGATTTGGACGCGAAAAGGGCGGTGAGACAACAACAGGTTGGCATGCATACCTTTCTCATGTAGACTTGTAGAGTACGCTGTAAGAAGATGTCTAAGATACCCACAACATGTGTAAGAGCATCTCCAGCCGCGTCCCCAACAGGTTCCCCAGGCGATTTTTGAGCGCCGGCGCCCGAAAATCGGCCCGGTCGCGTCCCACGAGTCTGTTTTTCGCCGGTTTAGGCCGAAACTGGCGCCGTTGGATCCCAGGCCGAACCCGACGCGCTGAGGGGGCGCCGGGGGACACAATTTTGGCGCGAACGGGGATGAGCCCGGTGAGTCAGCGAGACACCGCCTCGGTTCCCACGGGAATCAATGCAGGTTGCCGCCGGTCGACGTGAAGGAGGAGAAGGACGACGAGGACAATGGCGATATTGAAGGAGGAGAAGGAAGAAAAAAAGAGAGAGAAATGCCAGGACATGGATATTGAAGGAGGAAGTTTGTTACCAAGCCAAGGAAGCTATCCCACCTTGTCTCCTGTAGTGTAGGATATGGTCTCATCATCTTTGATCAGATTGTTTAAATTACCGACTCTTGCGTCTTATAACTCGTTATTGCTATTCAATTGATGTACGATGAATCCCCGCAGAAAAAAATTTGTTGTACGATGAAGTACATAATGAAAATAAATAAACTGAATCTACCTAGAATATTACGGCGCCATGGCCAATCAACATTATCTAATTAGTGCCATCTCTCTACTTTATGCTTATATATATTTATTTATGAGGGTAAACTATTTTTAGCTTAATAGAGAATAAGTAGTGGTAGATGCTTACAAATCATAATAGTTGATGGCTTGGTGCCCTTGGCTCGGCACTGACCACTTTGTTCTACCCAACGTGTTCTCATCCCCACCTCACTATGGTGTCGGCGATTGCCACCTTCAGGAGTCTTCGTTACCGCCTCGTCCATTCATGCATCCATGGTTTCTCTATTCGTCTACTCCTCACCCTTCTCCCGTTGTATGTTTGCCCATCCACAGAGATCGCAGAAATGTCGTCGTGCAGAGAATGTAAAGAGAGACAAATAATACAAAGAATGTAAAGAGAGAAAAATAATACAATACCGTAGATGGCTAGACATGAAGATGCAAAAGCAAGATGAAGATAATGAACATATGCGTGAAAACTATGAATTAAGAAAGGTTTGCTCTAACTTAGCAAAACCAATAGTTCTGGCCCGAAAATATGCCAACAATCTATCATTGTACGAAATCACTTTTGCTAATTTCTATTTATCTATTGTTTTTTTTTTGAAAATATCATTTACCATAAATTGCACATTTTTTTGCACACTACTATAGTGAAACCGAACTTTTTGAAGGTGTGCCACTTCAGTGAAGTATACTATATAAATTGACTTGGAGATCCATGTCGGTTTGGGTGTTCATACAGATGCTTAGAAATGTGATTCTGATTTAAAAATGCTCCAGGTAACTGATGAATAGACAACACCTGTCAATACCAAGCACAACCCTTTTTTTAACCTGGTAGAATAAACGACAAGAATTGACCAAATCTACCGTTCTGCATAATATCAATATCTACTTAACAGGACAGTATAGTATTGTTGCATATAATAATATCAAGGGAGTATAGGTTTGCATTTAGCCCGAGTTAACTACTCCCTCCGTTCCCAAATATTTGTCTTTCTAGACATTTTAAATGAACTACAACATACAGATGTATGTAGACATATTTTAGAGTGTAGATTCACCCATTTTCCTTCGTATTTAGTTACTTGTTGAAATCTCTAAAAAGACAAATATTTAGGAACGGAGGGAGTAGTTAATTTGGAACCGGCTTAACCAGCGAACGTTCGCTGGGGGGATGATAATTACGAACGATTTTGATGACAATTTGTGTTGGCAGAAGATAACAATTTTAGTTAGTAAGCATGGCAACTCTGCTTCAGTTTTGTTTTTCTTCAGGATTTGCCGCGCTTGCAAACTAAATTTATCATCCTCGCAACAATATAATTGCCATAGAAAATGTTCGATACACCATAAAGAAACACATGTTCCACTTGCACTTGTATAGATCAAACAAAATGATCACCCAAAGTTAATCTCTTTCTTGTGCATCCCACACACTACACACATACATTTTTTGTTTCTAATTTAGGATCTGATGCTCCAAATTTCATTTCCATGAAACCGGTAATACAAAGAACATCCAACACACGAGCTTACATGCATGCATAGAATATATCTTCTTTCCCTCTACTTTTACAATCTAAATCAGCTAGGCGTGTGTGTGTGTGTGCTCGAGTCGTCTAAGTATATGCAAATTAAGCACACCTGCAGCTCGATCTGTGTATGCGCGCGCAGATTCCTCTCGGTTCTGCATGCAAAGCCGCTCCTGCTAGCTAGCTGCGCGCCTAGAGCTCACCTCCTGCCGCCAGCCGCCGTCTGCGAGAAGAAGAAGGACGCCGGCGTGGACTTGGCCGGGCTGAGCACCCGGTACCCCGCGGGCCGGACCTTGATGCTCCCGCTGCCGGCGCGCTGCAGGCCGCATATGGGCGTGGACGGGGCCACGGCGGCCTCGCCGTCGTCGTCGTCGTCGTCTTGGACGTCGTGATCCATGTGCCAGAGCACGTCGAGGAAGGCGTCGACGGCGCAGGGCAGCGCGAGCGGCCCCTGCGCCGCGTAGCCGTACTCCTGCTCGGCGTCGTCGAGGAGGCGCCGGAAGAGCGGGTGGTTGGCGCGGTCGGCGCGCACCACGAACCGCTCCCGCTCCGGACCCACGTACACCGAGAAGCACCCCGGCGCCACCGCCGCCGACGACCGTCCGCCGCTGTTCAGCCCGGACCTGCACCGCTCCAGCGTCCTCGACACCAGGCTCTTCCTCGCGCCCTTGCTCGCCGCCATATATGCCGCCGGTGGACGTCGACCGACTCGAGACGGGGCTGGTGGCCAAGAGTGGATGCGGTGGCCGGATTGTAAGGATGATGGCATGCATGAGAGAGGGGGCCGGCCGCGTTGTGTGTATATATATGGGCACAAGCTAAGCAAAAGGTAGGTGTCTAGGCAGCCAGCAGCTAGCTGAAGACGGAGGGCAACACGGCGTGCGGTGTGACATGGTGGGCTAGCCCCATTAGTTGACCTCACGCGAGGGCATGCATTGACTTATGACTCGTCGCGAGCAGCGGCGCAGGGTCATATGGTGCAGGACGATCGAGGACGAGGAGGAAGGCAAAGGTGGAGATGTACTCCTGCACTCTAAGTAATACAATTAGGGTAATTAACTACTGACTTATTGCCGGGCCGGCTAATTAATCAAGTGGTTAGCAATAGATACTCAGCTAGTACGTATATGAGTAGCACTACTTGCCATGCATGTGCATCGACGGAGAAAAGGAAGCAGCAAGTGGATTTTGTGATTGCAGCGGCTGGGGAAAAAGCTAATCGGGAAAGGTACGTAGTGTGGGGACTTAATCCGGGTGGGATATACATCAAATGGGCAATAATTGCCTTAGTGGTGGACGCCTTGGTCAACGCCTCCTGAATGTGATGTGGAAGAAGCTCTGCATCTGCATCTCTAGGCTTTGCTACGGCTACACATGCACCAGCCACCAGCGACGAATCTCTTCTGAGCAAAGATCTCTATATTTCGGTGACGATTACGAGTATATTCCACTTTCAACTCACGTGTTGTCGCTTTGTGGCATGTTTTTTTTATCACATTTCAAAATCTTGTCAGATTTTTGCACCGTAGTCGTGCTCTTGTAACATGTATTTTCACCTACTTTTGTTTATACCCCAAAGTTAAAGCTAAATGCATCCACTTGTTTTTACCTACACATGTACCATATTTCAGTGATGGTTAGTATCTTCTACTTTCTACTCTCGTGCTGTGAGTTGTGACTTTGTGACATGTTTTATCTCATTTCAAAAATCTTGAATATTTTGTGACATGTATCTCTTACCTAATTTTGTTTTTACCACGGACAAAAGGTAAACCCATTTGTTAGGATGGTGGAGGCGGTTTCGTAGAATACATCCAACAACTCTATCGTGTCCAAGTTAGTATGCTGGTCGTGTCTGACATCAAGGGGCATGTGTTGTTTTGATTCTCACGAATCGACGGTTTTGATCCGACAGATTGTCACCCTATACTTCGGCCCGACTTGACGGCTGTGGTGCCATCGACGCTGTTAAGAACTTTTTGGTCATTGGCTCTCATGTCTTGTTGCAGTGTGATCCTTGTCTTCTTCCAGCTTGTATGGTGAGAAAGCAATGACCAGACATCCTATCTTGTAAGGGTGTGTCATCAGCCTTGGTACATTCAACGATATAAGGTTTTCACTTATTGGAGTGGACAACTTATTATATATTCACAATATTTGAGGTTAGTATAGCTTTGGCAGATTTATTTTCCTACAATGTTTTTTCACGTAAGAAAGTCAAGATGTAAAAAGTAAAACAAAAAACGATGACTTCGAAGTACCATGATGTATTTATTTATTTATTGTTTTATCAGAATGTCTGTTGTTCATGTTTGTTCCACTTTCCTCAATTCGATGTGCTTTGTTTGGTTATGTCATAAAATCAAGTAATGTGTGGAAAAGATAAACTACATATGTCATGATTTATAAGGATAAAAATCGGTGTACTCTTTAGTTAATTAACAGCATTCTCAGCGAGGCCAATCAATCCAGATATTTACAAGATATTTTCTTCGAAATTTCCATCCAGAGAATTTATATAAGCCGAAGTACACGTGTCAAGAGAGATGCAATGCCGTCTTTGTAAATTAGGATACTTCTGGATAAGATAAGAATGAGCTTGACAGTTCTCACATACTCCAGAAAATGACACTGGTTCTGAGTGTAATAAATTAATATATGCCCCGGCCGGAACACACAGGAACGAGAGCAACACAGCGGACATATGAAAACCACATAATTCATTGAAGTTTTTATTTATATTTTTAGATTCCCTGAAGAAAAAATACTAGAGCACAAGAGAAACCAAGAGTGCAGTTTGGATGTCGTGTCTCACACAGGGAAGTATCAACTATTCAACTGGTTAGGGCTTCCTTGGTTCACCAGCTCGGTTATTTTTCTCATCAACGGACAGACACATGTGTAGATGCTTGATACGTACTGGTGTAGGTGACGGCCGGTGATGGATCAAAATTGATGTCGTCACTTTGGTTGAATTAACTACCAATTGATTAATCCACCAATCAAATTGTTTATTCTGCTGAATTTATCAAATCCAGCAATCGATTTATTTATTCAGCAATCATCGTCCGATCTATGTGTTCAAATATGTCATCTCTGATGAAATAAACAGTTAATCAAGCAATCAATTCTATTTATCAAATACATGTGCCGTTGCTGTTGAATTAAGCCGGCAACAAGGTAGTATCATTCTTGTACTCGTTTAGCCAGTTGGTTGGTTGGAAAAAGTAGTCGCATCTCAACATCAGGGAGAAAGTAATGGAACATCGACCTAAGCTAACGTGTGTGTTACTAACACATAAAACACGGACTATGCTGCTCTATTCGTTGACCCGAACAATTGGTTCGTTGTCTTGTAATTAATGTGTTTATCATATATGGTCAATCAATTCAGGAACTACCTATTCAACCAAATGAAAAACAATTCCTAGCTTTGACTTGTTTTCAAGAAAGGGCAAATAGAATTTGCGCACTAAATACCAAATTGGAGTATTATATGATCAATCAGATTACCCATCGAATCAAGTATTTCCACAGTTACTTTTTTTACATGTATTTTTTGCCTCATATGATAATCTTGTCAGATTTTTGCACTGTATGTGTGCTCTTTTGACATGTATTTCTTACCTACTTTTGTTTTACCCCTAGCAAAAAGTTGGATCCACTTTATTAGGATGGCATGGAAATTGATGAGTGGATAACATGAAAGCATAATTGTCAGTAGCGTACAAGATTATATCAAATCCTTTCAAATTTCTTTAAATTTTGTTGAAATTATGAAAAGCGTTAAACTATTACAAATAGGTGTAGCTAGTTGCAACACACGGCTCCCGTGTCACCACTGATATACCCTAACATATATGAGAACAAGTTTACTGGCCAGTTAGTTGGCACGACATATGGATCCGAATTACCAGTAATGCTGAAAATTAGAAAGTAGGGTAAACAACGCCCAAGACAGCCAGTCTGCCACACTAGTTGGAGGATAATCAGATTAATAGCAACATCTCCCCTCTTGCTGCTAGGCACCTTTTTCACCCATGTTCCTTCTCTCCTTCGTTGCCGTTTCTTGCACCATGAGGTTGCCGTCGGGGAGGGGATGAGGGGTATCAACTTGTTTCAAATTAAATAAAATTTATGTTAACTTTTTGTGTCTGTTGTGTCGAGGATGTGTTGCACGGAACAAAGTCCAATTGTTCCATCCATCAACATCCTGGTATGATAGTGGCGGCTGGCACCGAGGGGTTTGTGGTTCTTTGATTCTTGCGGATCGACTATCTCCGGTCTGGCAGATTTCCACTTGGTGCTTCGGTCTTGCATGGTTGTCTCAAGTACCTTTTGCTTAGTGCCTCTCTTATTTCGTTCTGTTGTGCTCATGGCCTCTTTCCCTGACTTTATGGAAACAAGGCAATGGTTCCACAACCTGACTTGTAGGGTGTTTCGGCAGTCATGGTGCATTTCAACGATCCAAGGTTCACACTTGCTCGAGTGGGTGACCCATACGTCTCTACAAAATATAGGAGGTTTGTCTAGTTTATGTAGGTTTACTTTTTTGCAGCTTTTTCATAGAAGACACGTAAGAAAGTTGAGATGCAAGTGCTGAAACTAGAAATGGGTAATGATGACTTCGAAGTACCTTGATGTATTTTATTTGTTTTATCAGGAATATTTGGTGCTCATGTTTGTTTCATTGTCCTAGATATGACATGTTTTTCTTAGTTATTTAATAAATTGGACCATTTGCAAAAAAAACAATGAAATATGTCAGCATTGAATAGGACAAAAGTTGGTAAAAATAAATATACACAGTAATTAATGACATTTCCTCTTAGCGAGGTTGATCGACCCAGATATATTTTCTTCAAAGTTAACATGGAGAGAATTTATATAGCTAAAGTACATGTGTCAACAGAGACTCGGTGCCGTCCTGGTTGTTGTAAGTTAAGATATACTCCCTCTATAACATAATATAAGATGTTTGTTGAGCCTATGATAGTGTCAAAAAATGCCTTGCCAGTTCTCACATAGAGGGGGAGTACTTCCGGATAAGAATGAGCCTTGACAGTTCTCACATAGTCCAGAGTCCAGAAGATGACAGTGATCCTGAGTACAATGGATTAATATACCATTTTTGGATTCCTTACAGGATGATAGAACATGAGACTAACCAGCAATGCAGTTTGGGTGTCGTGTCACACAGGCAAGTATCAACTAGTTTGATTCCGTTCACCAGCTCGGTTATTTTTCTCATCAACCGACAAAGACATCAGAAACAGGTAGTGGCTCCTAATGGATCAAACTAGTGTTGTCACTTCTGTTGAATTCACTACTACTATTTGATTGATCTAGCAACCAAATCGTTTAGTCGGCTGAATTTATCAAATCCCGGCAATCAAATTGTTTATTCTGTTATTAAATTGATCAAATCCAACAATCGATATATCTATTCATCAATCAGCACAAGAATATATACATTCCCGATGAATGAATTGAATAATCAATCCGGTGTCCAGTCTATTTATTCAAGTATGTCATATCTGTTTAATAAATAGTTAATTAGCTATCAATTTATTTATCTAAAATATACATGCCATTCTGTCGAAATAAACCAGCAAGAAAAATGGCAAAAAAGAAGAAGAGGCGGAGTCCGACAATCAAATTTGCATGTCATCCTTAGACTAGTTCGCAGGGTAGGAAAAATTAGTCTTGACTCAACATCAGGGAGAAAGTAATGGAACATCAACCTAAGCTAATGTGCATGTTACTAACACATACACATACCATACTGCTCTATTCATTAACCTGACCAATTCCGTTCTTTGTCTTCTAATCGACATGTTTATCATATATGGTGAATCAATTCATGCTATTTATTCAATCAAGGAAAATTAGTTTCTTGCTTTGACTTGTTCTTAAGAAAAAGCAAATAGAATTTGCTCGTTGAAGACCGGATCAAAGTATTGCAGATATATCAAAATATCCATTTAATTGAATATTCCTACATTTATGTACATAAATAATAGACCAGCCACATTGTTTTTGTTAATAAATAACTCAGGTCATTTTCTTGTGGTCATCTAATTTTTTCAACCCTCTTTCGAAAAGTATACCACATTATTTTCTCTACAAGGTTGTAAAATACGTAGTAAAACACATTATTTGCTAATATGGTATAATTAGGAAACATGATATAATTTGCTAAGACCCCCTAACAATTACACGTTCAAGTTGTGTACTCATTCATCTCATCCTAACAAATTGGGTTTTTCCAGCTTGGGGGAAAAGAGTAAAAACAGGGCAAAAGCATTTGTAATGTGAATGTACAAATATGAAATGTAATATGGCATGAGTTTGTAGGTAAATTAAAACCTACCACAATATTGTAAATAGGGAGTTTTTCTCGAAAAAGGAAATATATTAATATTGCGAAGATACCAATTACACCCAGCCTCTGCACCAACAAGATGTCTCAACCACATCCAGAATGAACACAACCCGAAATGAAAAGAAAAAAGAAATGAAAAAACAAAGACCTCGCTGCAGTGATGAACTCATCTCAACAGCAACACACAAACTGCCACCAAAGACAACACCCAGAAAACATAAAAGGTGTCCAAAAGATATGCCTTCAAGAAGGAAATAGTGCACAAGCGCCGTCATCGCCCGATTCAAGATCTTAGGTTTTCACTCGAGATAAAGTCCGAGCTCTCAAAACAATACCTTTAGCAAGGCAATTGCCACGCACAACGAATGAAAGTCAAACCTTAGGTTTTCACCTTGAAAGTCACGACTCGGCACCCGAGGAGCACCGCCAAAAATGAAACCCTCCAGTGCCGCCATCCTCACTTATCGCTGCTGCTTCTAAAAGTTATCAAACACCTGGCTAACTTCATTGCCTCCAAGGCCCCCTCCACCTTACTGATCCTCCGATCTCAGCCACCATAAATTTTTCCACCGCTGTCCATGCCATGAAAATCGATATACCAACATGTAGTGTGGCAAAATTTACTCTAAGCAGATCTGCTAAATAGAGTGGTGTGGCGTGCTGTGTGACATGGTGGCTAGCTAGCCCATTCGTAGACCAGATATGGAGCATTGACTTTGTTGAGAGTAAGGGTCATATGAGGCAGTTAGCTACTGATCAGCCTATTTAGCCAAGACAAAGTTTTTTTTTTGAAAAGAGAATAACCCATGGTCTCTGCATCGGTGATGCACACAACCATATATTATTTACTATAAAAAATACAGCAACCGAACAACATTGAATCAAAAAATTCTGCGGCCGCATGCCTCGCAGCAGTAACTCCACCAGACAACCAAGACAGGTAGATGAGGACAAGGAGAATGCAAGGATGAGATTGGTTGTGCAACCAATTACTTAATTAGCGACTTACTGTTTGCTTGCTCGGTTAATTAATCAAGTAGGAGTATACAATATTGTGATATGTGCATTGACTACTTGTCTACTTGTGGAGTGTGTGTGTGTGTGTCTATATATATATATATATATATATATATATATATGAAGAGAAATGAGAGACAATTAAGATTATTGCTTGCGCATCGAGAGAGAAGACTCTCCATATGCAAGTGGTTTTGTGATTGTAGCAGGAAATGTACATGCATACTGTGGTTGGGCACATAATTTGGAGGATATATCAGTTTAATACAATAATTGCATGTCTTAGTGCTGATCTCTCGTGGTCAACACCTTCCGTGTGTATGTTGAAGAAGCTCTTCATATGGTAATGCTAGCTACCACTACGTAAAGTCATGGAGGACACCAGTTGTGGCATCACTTCAAGTTGCAAGCCTGAGAGTGTTTTGTAAATTAAAGGTTTGCCTGTTTATATTTCTGACTAAACTTGGAAGATATATTCTTATTTTTCTTTTATCTTCTATTATGGAAATCGGGGCATCTTGCTTCTTCCTTATTTTGTCAACTACATGGTTAGAGACGCACCCGTCATGGCGATTTTGTAGCTTTAGTCCATGCTATTTTGGTATAAATGACACTCGATTTGAGGTGCGCTTGAGAATGAACATTTTACTTCTTGGTTTATCTTTAGTTTAGCGTAAGCTGCCATTTCTTTGCTTTTCATTTTTCGGACTTGTCTTCTATTTTTCACCATCTTTTGTCTTCTTGATACTTTATTCTCTTCTTCTAATACAAAACGACACACACATTTGCGTGTCTTCTCAACGGAAAAATGCCTTTACCTTAAAAATGATACATTGTTCGACAACTTAGCTAGGGTTAAAGTGGTTGCTAAGTAAATGAAACCACTTGTAGATAAGAAAGAGTGACTAATCTACTTCTTGACAAAACAACTGATGTGAGCCATTTATTGTCAAAGAGAGCTGATAAGAAGCCAACCAAGAGATTACTACCTGAAATAAACAAACTAGAGCTTGAGGATGGGGTTTAGAGTTGCCAAGTAGTCAAGAAAGAAATTCAAAACTAAGGAACATTGTACGATCCTAATACAATAGTGCTTACACCCAACATCACCACATTAGTCTCATAATCAACATCAGTGATCACCACAGCTCCTACGAAGCACTGTCTCGCCATGTGAAACATCGACAAGCTGGTGCACCCCAAAATCCATAAAACTGCAATCCATAAGAGAACCCAAAAAAAACATGGGAGGTGCCCATGCGCCAGGCTACTTCCTAACAAACACAAATGAATCCCATTGCCGTGAGGTCTATTTGAATCTTTCAGTCGCAACCTTGATCGCATTTGGTGTGAGCGATTTGTTGAACATTGCCATGTAGGGGTTTAGCTTTCCTATGTGTTGTCCTAACTGCCCACCTCATCTTTTCCTTGTGACAACTCCCCCAAAAGCATCCATCAACCTGCGTTTCGCGTGCTTGAATGTAGGAGGGTTGCAATTCTTATTCTTCTTATCTAGGTGTTCGATATGTGCTCGCTAAGCATGGATAATCTTGTAATTAAATTAAGGCACTTCCAGATAACAAAGAGTGTCCCAGTTCGCACATATTGTATGCACTAGACAATGACATTTATGTTGAACCTTTAGAGAAATAATTGATGCCTCGGCGCACATGAATAAAAAAATCAGATAAACTTGGGTTACTTTTGGATTCCACTAGAGGATAAAACACAAGGGAATACAAAATTGCATTTAGAAGTAAAAAATGTAAGGAGTACATAGGAAAAACAAGGGAACTCTAGCTATCCAATTAATGTCTACTCTTGATTTATTTATGTATTAACTGGTTTATCATTTTATCTATTCGATAATGTGTCATTTCTGCTGAATAAAATACTTACAAATCCAGCAAACATTTTTTTCATTGCATGACATTTGATTGCAATTTTTTGTTGGTAGCTTATCTATTCAATATGTATCATTTATGTTTGTCCCAACAATAAATAGTATATGTGCCATTTCTACTGAACTAGTCAGTTTACCTGTCAGATTAATAGATGTCACCTTTGTTAAAATAATTCGGCAACCAACTTATTTAGTTATTATAGAGAAGGATCCAGGAATCAAGTTGGCTTGTCGTTTGTACTAGCTAGCTTGTAGGGCGTGGCGCTTTTCATCTCGACATCATGGAGAAAGTATTGGAAACATATATATAGGCTAACGTGCATGTTGCTAACACATACACAAATAGCAGTATAGTGCATGTTGCCAGGAAGAGGGTTCCTGCGAAGGTGATGTGGTATGCTCCTATAATACCACGGTTGAAACGTTTGTTTAGAAACAGAGAGCATGCCAAGTTGATGCGATGGCACAGTGAGGACCGTAAGAAAGACGGGAAGTTGAGAGCACCCGCTGACGGGTCGCAATGGAGAAAAATCGAGAGAAAGTACTGGGAGGAGTTTGCAAAGGACGCAAGGAACGTATGGTTTGCTCTAAGCGCGGATGGCATTAATCCTTTCGGGGAGCAGAGCAGCAATCACAGCACCTGGCCCGTGACTCTATGTATGTATAACCTTCCTCCTTGGATGTGCATGAAGCGGAAGTTCATTATGATGCCAGTTCTCATCCAAGGCCCTAAGCAACCCGGCAACGACATTGATGTGTACCTAAGGCCATTAGTTGAAGAACTTTTACAGATGTGGAATGGAAACGGTGTACGTGCGTGGGATGAGCACAAACAGGAGGAATTTGACCTAAAGGCGTTGCTGTTCGTGACCATCAACGATTGGCCCGCTCTCAGTAACCTTTCAGGACAGACAAACAAAGGATACCACGCATGCACGCACTGTTTAGATGACACTGAAAGTATATACCTGGACAAGTGCAGGAAGAATGTGTACCTGGGCCATCGTCGATTTCTTCCGACCAACCATCAATGTCGAAAGAAAGGCAAGCATTTCAAAGGCGAGGCAGATCACCAGAAGAAGCCCGCCATGCGTACCGGTGATCACGTACTTGCTATGGTCAATGATTTACACGTAATCTTCGGAAAGGGCCCCGGCGCACTAGCTGTTCCGAATGACGATGAGGGACACGCACCCATGTGGAAGAAGAAATCTATATTTTGGGACCTACCCTACTGGAAAGACCTAGAGGTCCGCTCTTCAATCGACGTGATGCACGTGACGAAGAACCTTTGCGTGAACCTGCTAGGCTTCTTGGGCGTGTATGGAAAGACAAAAGATACAGCTGAGGCACGGTAGGACCTGCAACGTTTGCACGAAAAAGACGGCATCCCTCCGAAGCAGTATGAAGGTCCTGCCAGCTATGCTCTTACGAAAGAAGAGAAAGAAATCTTCTTTGAATGCCTTCTCAGTATGAAGGTCCCGACTGGCTTCTCGTCGAATATAAAGGGAATAATAAATATGGCAGAGAAAAAGTTCCAGAACCTAAAGTCTCATGACTGCCATGTGATTATGACGCAACTGCTTCCGGTTGCATTGAGGGGGCTTCTACCGGAAAACGTCTGATTAGCCATTGTGAAACTATGTGCATTCCTCAATGCAATCTCTCAGAAGGTGATCGATCCAGAAATCGTACCAAGGCTAAGGAGTGATGTGACGCAATGTCTTGTCAGTTTCGAGCTTGTGTTCCCACCATCCTTCTTCAATATCATGACACACGTCCTAGTTCATCTAGTCGACGAGATTGTCATTCTGGGGCCCGTATTTCTACACAATATGTTCCCGTTTGAGAGGTTCATGGGAGTCCTAAAGAAATATGTCCGTAACCGCGCCAGACCAGAAGGAAGCATCTCCATGGGCCATCAAACAGAGGATGTCATCGGGTTTTGTGTTGACTTCATTCCTGGCCTTAATAAGATAGGTCTCCCTAAATCGCGGTACGAGGGCAGACTGACTGGAAAAGGCACGCTTGGAAGGGACTCAATAATATGCAGGGACGGTTATTCTTGGTCCCCGCGCCGTCTCCGCGCCCCCCGGCCGGCCCGTACGTCGCGCGCCCCGCGCCGCCGCGCGCCCCGCCCCGCCGCCGTCGCGCCGCCGCGCCCCGACGCCGCCTCGTCGCCGCCCCGCCCCGCCGCCGTCGCGCCGCCCTGCCGATGTGAGGGCCGGCTCCCTTTTTTTTATATGTTTAATATATATTGCTGTATATATATATATAGTTGCTGTGTATATATATGTATATATGTGTATATTTTTTTTTCTTAGGAATTTTCTTAGGAAATTGCAGTATATATAGTTGCTGTATATAGTTGCTGTATTTATATGTATGTGTATATCTTTTTTTTTTCTTAGGATTTGCTAAATATATATGTTAAATATATATTTATGTGTATATAAATATATTTTTTCTTAGGAAGTTGCTGTATATATGTGATGTGTGTATATGTGATGTATATATATGTGTATGTGGCTATATAGTTTTTTGTTTATATATGCTAAATATATATAGAAAGTTTTATATATGCAAAAGTTACAAATTTAGAAAAAGAAGGATAGGAAAGAAGAAAATAAGAAAGAGGAAAGAAAGAAGAAGAGGAGAGGAAGAAGAGGAGAAATAAATAAGAAGAAGAAAAAAAAGAAAAAAAGAGAAGAAGAAGAAAGGAATAGAGGAGAAGAAGAGAAATTTTCTCTTCTTCTTCCTTTCTTCTTCTCCTTTTTTTTTTCTTTTTTTTTCTTCGATCTTCTCCTCTAGCGGTTCCTTTTTTCTTCTTCTTCCTCTTTTTTTATCGGATATGTCTATGTCGATATACACCCTCCCCGATACACCCTCGCCGAGCACTCGGGGGTCAAAGTATTGAAGAATTCCATGACTTCATCATTTGCCAGAAGTAACCGGGGCATGTTGGTACGAAGTTATGCAAAGATGTTCTAGAACGGAGTTCCTGATAGGATAATCCGTCTTTTGTTACGGATTATCTTATCTGGGACTTCGTTCCAAAACAACTTTGGAGAGCTTCGTACCATCATGCTACTGTTACTTTCGCCTAATGATGAAGTATTGGTTTTGTTGAATCCTTTGACACTAGCTTGACAAAATGTGACATGAGGGGGTCTAGGGTTTGTGGATCGCCGAGCAGTCGAGGGTTGAAGCTAGTTCTACGTTTGCCATTAATATATCCATCTGTCATGTTTGAATAATAAGTGGCATGTTGTAAATATTTGTAGAAACAATGGACGACAACACCCGAGACCTAGCACAAGAAGCGATGTTGATGGACATAATCGCAGACGGACAAAATGCCGTCAGGTCGTATCTCAACGACACCGATGAGCAGGTCGAACAAGAGCTGCGGCTGGAAGATCTAGGCTATGATATTGATGAATTCGGTGACCCAATGCACATGGAAGAAGTAGACCGTGAGGACGGCTCCGGTGACCCAATGCCGGTGCAAGAAGGAGACCGTGATGCTGGCTCCGGTGACCGAACCGAGTCCGGCCAGGAGGTATATATGTTAGTTAAGCATGTGCTGACTAGTTAATTGATTCATTCATTAACTCTCGTCTTTGTTCCTTTTCTAGCCCTCCGGATCGAGCAAATCTTCGGTAAAGAGACGAGGAGCGAAGAAAAAGTTGAGGCCGGATGAAAAGTTTGAGATCTCAGAAATCTCGCGCTCCGACGAGCCGATTGCACCCATCCGCACAAAGAACGCATTTGTTAATCAGTGCGGGGTTCTGGTTAGGGACAAGATCCCGATCAGCATCCATCAATGGTTAAAGCCGGCTGCAAACGACGCTCAGGTGACTTATGTCACTGATATGCAGAAAGAAGATCTTTGGACTGAGCTGAAGTCAAACTTCGTCCTACCGCGAGAGGTTGATCCGGCGAAGCCAGTTAAAGAGGACTTAATCAAGTCTTATGCACTTTCGAAGATGGCAGACCAATTCAGGGCATGGAAGAAAAAACTGAATAAGTTTGTCAAAGATGAAACGACTCCAGAATTCGTGGGCATATATGAGAAGATCAAAGATGACTGGCCCGCATTTGTGGCCCATAAGAAGTCGGAAAAGAGTCAGAAGATGTCGGAGACAAACCGGATAAATGCTGCAAAGAAGATGCATCACCATCGCTGAAGACGGAGAATACTATGTGGACCCTGCATCCATGTGTTAGGAGATTATTTTTGTAAGAGATAATTATTGTATATATGTGCCCGGTAGTGTCGGATCGATAGATATACGAGAACTTGTTGTTCGACCAATCTCTCGGAGAAGGAGAGGTGGTCGATATTATTACTTCTCTCTGTATGCATATATATATATGTTGATTATATATACGAGATCTTCTGTTCCTTCGTTTGCTTAGTATAGCTAGCAGCTAGCTAGCTAGCTAGCGTGACTCTAGTCCATATATATACGTATGTGTAGTATGTAGCGTCGACCAAAAGCACGGACATAAGAGAGAACACTTCTCTCTATTAATTAGCTAGCTAACACAATATATCAAACACCTAAATTAACCCCCAAAACCTAAAACCCCCCCCCCCCTTTCAAAAAAAAAAAACAAAAACCACAGCTACAGAAATGCTGACACGTGCATGCCTTTTGGTCCCGGTTGGTACCACCAACCGGGACTAAAGCCCCTCCTGCCTGGACTCGGTGCACAGGCCACGTGGACACCCTTTTGCCCCGGTTCTGGATTGAACCGGGACTAAAGGGTCAGAGCATTAGTACCGACCCTGTTGCCCCGGTTCCAGAACCGGGGCTAAAAGGCCAAATGAACCGGGGCTAAATCCCCTTTATCTACTAGTGAATCCATAAGTGGCTCTCATGATAGATTCATATGTTAATTTTATTTGCTTTCTAGGAAAGTGTTCCATGCCTTTACTTAATGGAAATTGGAATCTAATATTTCCTTCCTTCATATCAATAATTGCACCAATCGTTCTAAGGAAAGGTCTACCAAGAATAATAGGACCTGAAGGATTAAAAGCTATATCAAGAACAATGAAATCTATGGGCACATAATTCCTATTGGCAAAAATAAGAACATCATTAATTCTTCCCATAGGTTTCTTAATGGTGGAATCCGCAACATGCAAATTTAAAGAACAATCATCAAACTCATGGAACCCTAGCAAATCACACAAAGTTTTCGGGATAGTGGAAACACTAGCACCCAAATCACACAAAGCATAGCATTCATGATCTTTTATTTTTATTTTGATAATAGGTTCCCATTCATCATAAAGCTTTCTAGGTATAGAAACTTCCAACTCAAGTTTTTCTTCATAAGATTGCATCAAAGCATCAACTATATGTTTAGTGAAAGCTTTATTTTGGCTATAAGCATGAGGAGAATTTAGCACGGATTGCATCAAGGAAATACAATCAATCAAAGAGCAACTATCATAATTGAATCCCTTGAAATTCAAAGTAGTGGGTTCATCACTATGCAAAGTTTTAATCTCTTCAATCCCAATTTTAGCAATTTTAGCATCAAGATCTAAAAACTCTGAATTACTACGACACCTTAAAGCAGAATCATCTCCAATCCTATTCTCATCAAGATTAATACTAGAAAACAAGGATCTAATAGGAGACACATCAATAACTTTCAGATCTTCATCTTTATTTTCACGATAACTAGAAGAACACAATTTAATATAATCTTCTCTTTTAGCACGCATTCTAGCGGTTCTTTCTTTGCATTCATCAATGGAAATTCTCATGGCTTTGAGAGACTCATTGATATCATGCTTAGGTGGGATAGATCTAAGTTTCAAAGAATCGACATCAAGAGTAATTCTATCCACACTTCTAGCCAATTCATCAACTTTAAGCAATTTATCTTCAAGCATAGCATTGAAATTCTTTTGCGACATCATAAACTCCTTAACACTAGTTTCAAATTCAGAAGGCATCTTTCCATAAGAGTTGTTGTAGGAATTACCAAAATTATTAGAGGAATTACTAGGAAAAGGCCTAGGATTAAAATTACATCTATAAGCATTGTTACCAAAATTATTCTACCAACAAAATTCACATCCAAAGATTCATTTTTATTCTCAATCAAAGTGGACAAAGGAATATCATTAGGATCGGAAGAAGCACTCTTAGTAGCAAAAAAATTCATAAGTTCATCCATCTTTCCACTCAAAACACTAATTTCTTCGATAGCATGCACTTTTTTACTAGTAGATCTTTCGGTGTGCCATTGAGAATAATTAACCATAATATTATCTAGGAGTTTGGTAGCTTCTCCTAAGGTAGTTTCCATGAAAGTGCCTCCGGCGGCCGAATCTAAAAGATTTCTAGAAGCAAAATTCAAGCCAGCATAAAAGTTCTGAATAATCATCCACAGATTCAAACCATGTGTAGGGCAATTACGTATCATTAGTTTCATTCTCTCCCAGGCTTGTGCAAATGCTCAAGATCTAGTTGCTTAAAATTCATAATATCGTTTCTAAGAGAGATGATCTTAGCAGGAGAGAAATACTTAGAGATAAAAGCATCTTTGCACTTATTCCACGAATCAATACTATTTCTAGGCAAAGAGGAAAACCAAGTTTTAGCACGATCTCTAAGTGAAAACGGAAATAACTTCAATTTAACAATATCGTTATCCGTATCCCTTTTCTTTTGCATATCACACAAATCAACAAAGTTGTTTAGATGGGTAGCGGCATCTTCACTAGGAAGGCCGGAGAATTGATCTTTCATGACAAGATTCAACAAAGCAGCATTGATCTCACAAGATTCAGCATCAGTAATAGGAGAAATCGGAGTGCTAATAAAATCATTGTTGTTGGTATTGGAGAAGTCACACAATTTGGTATTGTTCTGAGCCATAGTGACAAGCAAGCAATCCAACACACACAAGCAAACAAGAAGCAAGAGAACGAGAAACACAGGGCGGAAGAAGGGCGAATAAAACGGCAAAGGTGAAGTGGGGGAGAGGAAAACGAGAGGCAAATAAATGTAATGCGAAGGATAAGGGTTTGTGATAGGTACTTGGTATATGACTTTTGCGTAAGCCTCCCCGGCAATGGCGCCAGAAATTCTTCTTGCTACCTCTTGAGCTTGCGTTGTATTCCCTCGAAGAGGAAAGGGAGATGCAGCACAGTAGCGTAAATATTTCCCTCAGTTTTTGAGAACCAAGGAATCAATCCAGTAGCAGACCACACGCCAGTCCCTCGCACTTGCACAAACAAATAAGAACTTCGCAGCCAACGCGATAAGGGGTTGTCAATCCCTTTACGGTCACTTACGATAGTGAGATCTGATAGAGATGATAATTTATATTTTTGGTATTTTTGATAAGAAACAGAAAGTAAAGAAAGCAAATAAACAACGGCGACAGAAATTGACGGGAAAGTAATATGATAAAGATAGACCCGGGGGCCATAGTTTTCTCTAGTGGCTTCTCTCATGAGAGCGATATTCTATGACGGGTAAACAAATTACTGTCAAGCAATTGATAGAAAAGAGAATAATTATGAGACTATCTAGGCATGATCTTGTATATAGGCATCACATCCGAGACAAGTAGACCGACTCCTGCCTGCATCTACTACTATTACTCCACACATCGACCGCTATCCAGCATGCATCTAGTGTATTGAGTTCATACGAACAGACTAACGCCTTAAGTAAGATGACATGATGTAGAGGGATAAACTCAAGCAATATGATGAAAACCCTATCTTTTTATCCTCGATGGCAACAATACAATACGTGTCTTGCTGCCCCTACTGTCACTGGGAAAGGACACCGCGAGATTGAACCCAAAGCCAATCACTTCTCCCATTGCAAGAACTATAGATCTAGTAGGCCAAACCAAACCAATAATTCAAAGAGACTTGCAAAGATATTACGAGCACACATAAAAAGTTCAGAGAAGAACCAAATATCTTTCATAGATAATCTTGATCATAAACTCACAATTCATCGAATCTCGACAAACACACCACAAAAAGAGATTACATCGAATATATCTTCTCGAAGACCGAGGAGAACTTTGTATTGAGATCCAGAGAGAGAGAAGAAGCCATCTAGATACTAGCTATGGACCCGAAGGTCTGAGGTAAACTACTCACAACTCATGGTGAGGGCGATGATGATGATGAAGAAGGCCTCCGTGATGGATCGCCCTCCCGGAACAGGCTCCAAGATGGGATCTCCACGGGAATAGCAGCTACGGTGGTGGAATTAGGGTTTTCTCTCTGGGTATGGAGTTTCTGGGGTATGTAGGTATATATAGGAAGAAGAGGGGCACCAGGGGCCACAGGGGCTGCCCTCGAGGCACGGGGCGCGCCCTGGGAAGGGGGGCGCGCCCCCTACCCTCGAGGGTGGGCTCCCTGTCCTCTGGCTTGGCCCCGAAGTCTTTCGTGCGTGATTTCCTCCAAAAATATCTCCTGCGAAGGTTTTATTCCGTTTGGACTCCGTTTGATATTCATTTTCTGCAAAACCCTGAAATAGGCAAAAAAACAGCAATCTGGACTGGGCCTTTGGGTTAGTAGGTTAGTCCCAAAAATGATATAAAAGTGAATGATAAAGCCCATTAAACATCCAAGACTTCATAAATAATAGCATGGAACAGTCAAAAATTATAGATACGTTGGAGACGTATCAGGCATCCATCGCGGCATAGCTGGATCCGGCGGTAGACAGCGCGTTACGCGCCTTCCTTCGGGAAGATTGGGATATATTCGCCTGGCACCCTTCAGACATGCCGGGAATCCCACGTAGGCTGGCCGAACACAGACTCAATATTATCAAAGGGTTCAAACCAGTCAAGCAGTCACTACCACAGTTTTCCGAACCCAAAAGACAAGCAATGGGAGAAGAGCTAGCCAAACTATTAGAAGCCGGATTCATCAGAGAAATTAAACATCTGGATTGGCTAGCCAACCTAGTCATGGTACCGAAGAAGGATAAATGATGGCACCTCTGCGTCGACTTCACAGACCTGAACAAGGCCTACCCAAAGGATCCCTTTCCTCTGTCCGCATTGATCAAATTATCAATGCAACGGCCGGACACGACTCGTTGTGCTTCCTTGATGCTTATTCCGGATACCATCAGATAAAGATGAATGAATCCGATCAGGCCGCAACGGCATTTATTACCTCGTACGGTCCGTTTTGTTTTAACACTATGCCCTTTGGACTCAAAAAACTGCTGTCACATATCAACGCATGATTCAAACATGCTTGGAAAAGCAAATTGGCAAGACAGTGGAGGCATATGTAGACTACGTGGTCATCAAAACAAAACACGTTGAGACTTTGGTGGACGATCTCCGCCTTACGTTTGCCAACCTCCGAGAATATGACATAAGGCTCAAACCAGAAAAATGTGTCTTCGGCGTTCCAGCTGGAAAGCTATTAGGGTTCATTGTATCCCATAGAGGAATCGAAGCTAACCCAGCCAAAATCCAGGCTTGTCAGAACTCAGCATACCAACTGATCTCAAGCAAGTGCAAAAACTAGCAGGCTGCGTAACGGCTTTAAGTCGCTTCATCTCCATATTAGGAGAAAAAGCATTGCCACTCTATAAATTGCTACGACACATTGACAATTTCAAATGGACGGATGCGGCAACAGCCGGATTGGAAGAAATAAAGACTCTACTAGCAAGTAACCCAATCCTAGCCGCACCCGGTGTTGGCGAACCAATGTTGTTGTACATATCAGCCGCTCACCAGGTAGTGAGTGTCGTGCTCGTTGTCGAACGATCCGAAGAGGGACATAAATTCCCCGTTCAAAAGCCCGTATACTATGTATCCGAGATTCTAACACCGCGTAAGTCGCGGTACCCCCACTATCAGAAAATTGCCTATACGGTCTTCATGTCATCTCGAAAACTCCGACACTACTTTCAAGAGTGTTCGATTACAGTGGCATCCGAGGTACCACTCAATGATATCATCAACAATAAAGACGCAACGGGACGCATAGACAAATGGGCCATCGAGCTCCTACCATTCGAAATATCATATAAGCCACGCCGGACTATTAAATCCCAAGTATTGGCTGACTTTGTCGCGGAGTGGACGGAAGCCGAACTCCCTAAAGAGTACATCTGGTATTCCCACTGGACAATGTACTTTGACGGTTCCAAAATGCTAGTTGGATTGGGGGCCAGCATAATATTGATATCTCCAAATGGGGATACAGTCTGGTACGTTCTACAGTTAATGCATACGGACTCGAACAATGCGGCCGAGTACGAGGCCCTGTGGCACGGTCTCCACCTAGTGGTATCCATGGGCATACAACGCCTTGAGGTACGCGGAGACTCATACCTCGCTATCTCCCAAATTAACAGAGATTTTGATGCGAAGGATTCCAAAATGGCAGCTTATCGCAATGCTATACTGAAAATATCGGCTCAATTTGAGGGGTTGAAATTCCATCACGTAGTCTGGGATAATAACCAGGCCGCTGACGTACTCGCTCATACGGGCGTAAGCGTGACCCCGTCCCACCTAACACACTTGTGGAAAGGCTATTTAAGCCATCAGTAACATGGCAGGATGCGAGCGGCGATACGAATTCGGATCCGAACACACCCCCAGCCGAACTCAATCACGATGTCATCGGAGACCCAAACATGGAGATAAATCCTTCGGCTCACGAAATCATGGCTGTCATAGCCCCTGGACAGAGCCTTTCCTAGCTTACCTTAATAGGCAGGAACTCCTCGATGATCAAAATGAGGCCCGCCGCCTAGTTCGGCGCTCTAAAGCCTACAAAGTTCATGAAGGTGAACTATACAAGAAAAGCACAACTGGTATTCTACAACGGTGCATCTCCGAAGAGGAGGGAAGGCAAATTCTCACTGACATACACGCTGGAATGGGTGGGCACCACGCCGCAGCACGGGCGTTCGTAGGCAAAGCTTTTCACACTAGCTTTTACTGGCCGATTGGCCGAGCAGATGCCCAAACCTTAGTCCAACACTGCGTTGGCTGCCAGCTCTTTCCAAATAAAAGTCACATGCCTCCCACCGCTCTGAGAACAATCCCCATTACTTGGTCTTTTGCGGTCTGGGTGCTCGATATGCTCGGACCCCTTAAAGGGGGAAGTCATAAAAGAAAATACTTACTGGTGATGGTAGATAAATTCACTAAATGGATAGAAGCCAAGCCAATAAAAACAGCTGAAGCAGGGCCTGTGATAGATTTTATATCCGGCGTAGTACACCGTTACGGTGTCTCGCATAGTGTTATCATAGATAATGGCTCTAATTTCACAACTGACGAGGTAAAAAAATGGTACGCAAAGTTGGGTATAAAACTCGACTATGCTTCCGTGTACCATCCTCAAACAAATGGTCAGGTCGAAAGGGCCAATGGTCTGATAATGAGCAGTATTAAACCCCGACTAGTGCGCTCCCTACAGGAGTCTGATAAACACTGGGTCGAAGAGCTTGACTCCGTACTCTGGGGGCTGCGGACCACTCCCAATCGTACGACCGGATATACACCTTTTTTCATGGTGTACGGCGTAGAGGATGTTCTGCCCTGCGACATTATTCATGACTCGCCTCGAGTGCGCATGTACGAGGAGAGGGAAGCCGAGTTAGATCGGCAGGACGACCTAGATGGACTTGAAGAGGAGCGCGATACAGCGATAGCGCGTTCCACATTTTACCAACAACTGGCTAGGCGATACCAGAGCAGAGAAGTGCGGGCCAAGACATACAACGTCGGCGAACTTGTATTACGCCTCCCAGAGAAGAAAAAGGACAAGCTCAAACCAAAATGGGAGGGTCCCTTCATTATCGACAAAATACTCATGAGTAGAGCCTATCGCCTTCGCAATGCCCAAGACAACCGCCTTGAGCCGAACCCATGGAACGCTGCCAGGCTCCGACGATTTTATGGATAGTTCGGTAGCAATTTCTTCCTCTTTATAAGTTAGGTCTTGTCTTTTACTTTTTTGTTTTCTCTCCTTCTTTCCCATTACATTTTTTTCAATTGGCAAGTCTTCGGCTCACCCAAACTGTCACACGACGAGTACATCCTCAAATGTACCTACCTTAAATATATTAGGGGGGCTTCTTTAACGAAGCCCATTACCAATAAATCTTATTGCTTAAAGTGTTGCCTATTTTTACAGTCCATCCTTGCTATTATATGCATCAATATGACTTAAGTTCTGGCCAAGCTGGGTTGCCTGGTGCTTGGTGGCTTCTCGCCCCCTCGTTGGTTACCCCAAGTGGAAGGTTTAAGATGAAGTGTAGCAGAAGTTTTCCCTTGGCAATACCAAGGATCGATTTCCCTGAGACTCCCAGTTTCAACAAGAAGGTGTCAACTGCTAACGGCGCCAGATATTAGCAATCAACGTGGACCTGCACACAGATACAAATAACTTTGCTCCCAATGAGTACAGAGAGGTTTTCAATCCCTCCGGCCTTGTAGTTTACAAAGGATCAAACGCAAGTGATAATAGTGATAGGTATAATTGCAATAGTAAGTAAAAAGCAGAAAGTAAATAGCGGATGTGATCAATGATGGTAATATGGACCGGAGTCTCATGATGTTCACTAGTGATGTCTCTCTCCCAAAAGACGATAAAACAGCTATGTGAGGTAAACGAATTACAGCTGGGCAATTGACAGGACCATGTGCACAAACCAATGCTGACTATGTTGCAAGAAAGGTAGAGGTTCAAAGCATGGGCGGTACGCCGAGGTAAGTAGACCAAAATCCATCTGCATCTACTACTAATCATCCACCTTGAGATATCTATCCAGAACATCTCGCTGGTATTAAGTTGCGAGTCCCACCCATAGTGTAAACTCAAAGCAACAGACAACTGCATTAAAAGAACTTTGCGTAAAGTAAACAATCCTTGCACCGCGGGCACAAGCACCATTGTTTTCCCCCTTGTGGCAACACCACATCCCCTAGACTCATGTTTCTGTCACTCAAACTAGTCATCGAGGGGCATGAACCCACAATCAAGCATAACGTTCCCTCTTGGAGTCACTACCTACTACTTGGCCAAAGCAATAAATAACAACGGAGAACATGCAAGAATTACTTACAAACATAAATATAAAAGAGGTGAATCAAATATATTACTCAAACACAATCTGAACATAATCTCATAATCCATCGGATCCCAGCAAACTCATCATAGCAACAGCATAAAGATTACATATGTGCCTCGATCATGTAGGGCAGCTCACGAGGACTAATTAGTGAAGCACAAGAACGGGAGGAGAACATCACATAGCTACTGGTCATGGACCCATGGTCCAAGGGAGACTACTCACAACTCATCCGGGAGGCGTCCATGGTGGTGGAGAAGCTCCCGGTGGTGATCCTCCCCTCCGGCAGGGTGCCGGGAAGAGTTCTCCTGGTGCTCCCGATCTTGGAAGCGGCGGCGGCGGCGGAACAGAGATGAGATCGCTAAAAAGAGTTCCCGTCTCGAGGGTTTCGGGAGACGCTTTAAATATATGCCAAAGGGGGGCATCAGACGAGGCTCGGGGGGCCCAGGCGCCCCTCCCCCCCCCCCCCCGGCGCGGCCCAGGGGGGGCGCGCCACCAGGGCGCCTGGGGCCCTGGTGGCCCCCCTCTGGCTGTGCTTCGGGTGCCTGGTAGCTTCTGGAACGCTGATTTTTTATATAATTTTTCTGGATTTTTTCTAGCAGTTCTCGTAATGTGAAAACCTGAAATACAAAAACAGCCGAAAACAGAAACTGGCACTGGGGTGCACTGAGTTAATAGGTTAGTCCAAATATGATCAAAAGTGTATGGAAGTGTATAAATAACATAGCAATATCACCCAAAAGAGGCATGGAGCAAGCAGAAATTATAGATACGTTTTGGACGTATCAACATCCCAAGCTTAATTCCTGCTCGTCCTCGAGTAGGTAAATGATAACAAGAATAATTTCTGTGGTGACATGCTATTAACCATATAGGACTTTTTCATAGTCACATGACAAAAGCTTACTGAGACAATGAATCTATAGTAATTAAGTTGCCTCATGAGAAAATCACAAAGAACCGAAAGTTTTACAATATGATACTGAAACATCAAATAGATTTGTAATGAACATGATGTCCAAATATGATAAAGTGATATCTAGCTTGCCCCCTTTAGTGAAGCAAAACATAAATGCAGGGGCACCTCCAAGGTGTAAGTGATGACTAGATACAATGATTTCAGAATAAACGATATCACAATCATGCAAAAGACAATTCTACTTTGGGACAATGCACATTACACTCAGAATGACAATCATGCTCCCAGTAGTTGGTGCTTTAAAAGAAGGTGGAGACTCTCGAACCGTGGCTTTTGTTGGCAAGGTTGAAAACCCGTAGTCGGAAACAAAGACAAAACATGTACCAGAGCTCTTGGTTTTAAAACAGAGGTAATAATTATTATTTTTAGATTATGCATGTTTCGTCAACGAATGCTAGCAGACAACTCAATCACTTCTTGAGATGGACAAGTTTCGAGGAACGGCTCCCGAATGAGGACGATCACATCCTCTTAATCTCCTTTGTTTATCAGTGCCAAAGTTTTCTGATTTCTCATGAACAAAGCGTGAAGGAGGGTTTGTTTGTTATATTATCTTTTTGAGCCGGGCGCACTCAATGCTAGTTCCTTCTCGTATTATGGGTTTGCACATTATACATGCAATCCCGGGGTGAAGCTTGTCCAACTTAAAAAGATCATGAATTAACTACTACTTCCTCATGAACTTACAATAGAGGCACAAAATAGGAATGCCTTTTTTCTTTGAATAATTTCGAGATGGTACATGCAAGTCTCCGTTAGGAATGGCAGGTAAATACCATGTAGGAAGGTATGGTGGACTCATATGGCATAATTGGATTAAAAGGATGTGGATGCACAAGCAGTCAGTCCGCTTAGTACAGGTGGAGGTTAGCAAAAGACTGGGAGCGACCAACTAAGAGAGCAATGACGGTCATAATCATGCAGAGCGACAAAGCAACATTGAATCAGGCATGGAAGTTATATCGCTACTCAGAAACAAAAGATCATTAAGGCTTGACAGACTTTCTTTACAGTCTTAAATATGCGTGAGCATACGCCAAGTCAATCAAAATAAATTCTTTGAAGGAAGATATTACTAAACCATACCACATCATAGGCAAACAAACCATGTTGGTACTCCAATAACACATTGGGAACCCCCCAGCTATTTGGGACTAACCATAAGAAAACCTGAACTACTAAACGCCATTATGCACGTAGCATCTTTATCATAGACATATCAACCAATGCAACGGAAGCAAACTCTCTTAATAAGATAAGCATGATGACTAAAGAGAGTTCAAGCAACCAACTAAACGAAAGCTCTTTAAAAAGATAAGCATGAAAACTAAGAGCTAAGCATGATAGTAGCTATTGAAAGACAAAGAACACACACAGCAGAGATAGATATGAAAATTCTATGTTATGTTCTAGGTAGAAGTGGAGCGTGTTTCTCTCCCACATAAAGAAAGCTGAGTTCCGACTCGTTATGAAAAGCTAAGAAAAACTTAAAAGGAAAACTAAAAGCAAGACGCTCCAAGCATAGCACATAACACATGAAGTGATTAAAATATAGTGGAACGAAAGACGAACTGATAATGTTGATGGAGAAGGGGATGCACGGGGGCATCCCCAAGCTTAGATGCTTGAGTCTCCTTGAATATTTCTTGGGGGTGCATGGGGGCATCCCCAAGCTTGAGCGTTTGACACTCCTGAATCTTTTTATCATCTTCCCTCGCACACTTGAAAACTCTCTTCATACATAACTCATCATAATCTGATTAGCGAGGTTAGTACCCATAATAAAATAATTGCTCCTTGCTGGAAATAAAGATATTCTTGAAGTTCTACTGTTTCTCAAGATTGCCAAAAGGTTTTTTGCAAAGAAAAAGCAAGCTCTAGGTTTGCAAAATGAAGGAAAGGCAAAACAGGACAGAATCTGTGAAAAACAGAACAGCAGGTAGTAAATGATTTTTCCGGGGCACTTCTGCAACTCTAATCAAAAAACTCAAAACAGACGCACGAAATACAATTATATAGAGCACGCTGTCGAACAAATTCTGACCGAAAAGATGATCTGGTGATTTTATACGAATTTTTCTATCCAAGGACAGAATCTGTTTCCTGGACAGCACGTCACAACTTTTGAACTTTCTTGCAATCAGAGGCTATACTTGGCACAAAATTGAAAAGCAAAGATACAATGATGATGCTACTGTAGTAACAACATCAAGACACAACAAAAACAAAATAAAATTTATTCATTGGGCTGCCTCCCAAAAGCGCTTTCTTTTATGCCTTTAAGCTAGGCATAATGCATAGAGATCAAGTTTTATCAAGAGTAAAAGAATAGCTAGCCCGTATAACGGACTCAAAAGGTAACTTAATCTTCTTTCGAGGGAAGTGTTCCATCCCTTTCTTGAGAGGAAACTGGAATTTTATATTCCCCTCTTTCATGTCAATGATAGCACCAACAGTGCGTACAAAAGGACGTCCCAAAATAATTGGACACGAAGGTTCACATTCAATATCCATAATAGTAAAATCAACGGGAACATAATTGTCATTGACAATGATAAGAACATCGTCGATCCTCCCCAAAGGTTTCTTTATGGAAGAATCAACGAGACGAACACCAAAAGAACAAGAATCAAAAGGTTTCAATTTAAGCATATCATATATTCTTTTGGGTATAACAGAGGTACTAGGACCAACATCACATAAAGCATAGCAAGAGAAGTTATTTATTTTAATTTTAATCATAGGATCCCAACCATCTTCTAGCTTTCTAGGTATGGAGGCTTCTACTCCAAGTTTCTCCTCCCTAGCTCTGATGAGAGCATTAGTGATATGCTCTGTGTAGGCAAGGTTAAGCGTGCTAGTGCGGGGATCTCTAGACATCTTGTGAAGGAAATCAATAACTTCGGTAAGAGTGCAATTATCAAAATCAAGGTCACTACTATCAAGTAAGGTGGTAGTGGTGTCCTTTAGGTTCACTTGTTTGGTAGTTTCTATAGTCATAGCATCACCATTAATAGGTCCAATGGGACCAGGAGTGCATTGGGTGCTAAGAGTTTGGATATCCTCAAAAACTTGGATAGTAGCAACAGTGTGGTGGGTAGGAAGGCTCTTAATTCTATCTTCTTCCTCCCTTTCTCTAGCCAATCTCTCTTTAAGTTTAGCCATCATCCTAATATTTTCATTAATTTGCACTTGAATAGCATTAATAGGAGTGACCTTCCTCTCCTCAAGAGGAGAAGTTCTAATTTTAAGCAATTCTACTTCATTGGCTAAATTGTCTACCTTTGAAGAGAGATCACCTACTTTGTTTAGTTTTTCTTCTACACTATTATTAAAAGCTTTTTGGGTAGTGATGAAATCTTTAAGCATAATCTCTAGTTCAGTAGTGGAGTTCTTGGTGATAGGATAAGCATTGTTGTTCCCATAAGAATTAGAGGGGAACGGTCTAGGATTGCTACCAAAGTTACTCCTATAAGCATTGTTATTAAAATTGTTTCTAGAGATAAAGTTCACATCTACTTGTTCTTGAGCAATCAAAGAATTTAAAGGAACATCACGAGGATCAACAGAAGATTGCTTCGAAAGTAGAGACATGATCAAGTCAACTTTTTCATTTAGGGAGGAAATCTCCTCGACAGAGTTTACCTTCCTACCTGTTGGAGCGCGTTCGGTGTTGATACGTCCAAAACGTATCTATAATTTCTGCTTGCTCCATGCCACTTTTGGGTGATATTGCTATGATATTCATACACTTCCATACACTTTTGATCATATTTGGACTAACTTACTAATCCAGTGCACCCCAGTGCCAGTTTCTGTTTTCGGCTGTTTTTGTATTTCAGGTTTTCACGTTTCGAGAACTGCCCAGAAAAATACAGAAAAAATATATAAAAAATCAGCGTTCCGGGAACGACACTGCTTCCGAAGGGGAGCCTGGGGGGGCACAGGGGCCCCAGGCGCCCTGTGGGCGCGCCCCCGCCCCTGGGCCGCGCCGGGGGGCGCCTCGGCCCCCCGAGAGCCCCCCGATGCCCTACTTTGGCAGATATTTAAAGGGTCCCCCGTAACCCTTGAAACAGGACCTCTTTTCGGGATCCCATCTCTGTTCCGCCGCCGCCGCCGCTTCCAAGATCGGGAGCACCAGGAGAACTCTTCCCGGCACCCTGCCGGAGGGGAGGATCACCACCGGGAGCTTCTCCACCACCATGGACGCCTCCCGGATGACTCGTGAGTAGTCTCCCTTGGACCATGAATCCATGACCAGTAGCTATGTGATGTTCTCCTCCCGTTCTTGTGCTTCACTAATTAGTCCTCGTGAGCTGCCCTACATGATCGAGGCACCTATGTAATCCTTATGCTGTTGCTATGTTGAGTTTGCTGGGATCCGATGGATTATGAGATTATGTTCAGATTGATCTTGAGTAATATATTTGATTCACCTCTTTTATATTTTAGTTCATAAGTAATTCTTGCATGTTCTCCGTTGTTATTTATTGCTTTGGCCAAGTAGTAGGTAGTGACTCCAAGAGGGAACGTTATGCTCGATTGTGGGTTCATGCCCCTCGATGACTAGCTTGAGTGACAGAAAAATGAGTCTAGGGGATGTGCTGTTGCCACAAGGGGGAAAACAACGGTGCTTGTGCCCGCGGGTGCAAGGATTGTTTACTTTACGCAAAGTTCTTTTAATGCAGTTGTCTATTGCATTGAGTTTACACTATGGGTGGGACTCGCAACTTAATACCAACGAGATGTTCTGGATAGATATCTCAAGGTGGATGATTAGTAGTAGATGCAGATGGATTTCGGTCTACTTACTTTGGCGTACCGCCCATGCTTTGAGCCTCAACCTTTCTTGCAATGTAATCAGCATTGGTTTGCGTTCGTGGTCCTGTCAATTGCCCAGCTGTAATTTGTTTACCTCACATAGCCGTTTTATCGTCTTTTGGGTGAGAGACATCACTAGTGAACATCATGTGACTCCGGTCCTTATTACCATCATTGATCACATACACTATTTACTTTCCGCTATTTTTTTTGCTATTGCAAAACACTATCTATCACTACTATCATATTGCTTTTAACCCTTTGTGAACTACAAGGCCAGAGAGATTGACAACCTCTCTGTACTCGTTGGGAGCAAAGTTATTTGTATCTGTGTGCAGGTCCACGTTGATTGCTAATTGCGCCGTTAGCAGTTGACACCTACCTGTTGAACCTAGGAGTCTCTGGGGATTCGATCCTTGGCATCTTTGCTAAGGGAAAACACTTCTACTTACTGCATCTTACACCTTCCACTTGGGGTAATCCAACGAGGGGTTCGAGGCCCATCAAGGAGTATTTTCTGGCGCTGTTGCCGGGGACTCCACTCTTCAGGATAGGGGAGTTGCATGCTATCTTTTACCTTTGCTTATTAGTCTTGTTAGTTCACCTTTCATATTTGCTTTAGTTCTTTTTATCGAAAATCACAAAAATAGTTATCTTGCTTGCTTGCTACTATGGGTTCCACCGAGAACACCAAGTTGTGTGACTTCACTAGTCACAACAACGATGACTTTATCAGCACACCTATCACTACACATGCCACTTCAGCACCTTCATATGAAATTAAACCTGCTTTACTGAACTTAGTTATGAGAGAACAATTCTCCGGTAGTGGAGATGATGCTGCTTTACACTTGAACAACTTTGTAGAACTTTGTGATATGCAAAAGTACCAAGAAATAGATGGTAATATTGTTAAGCTTAAGCTTTTTCCTTTCTCTTTGAGAGGAGGAGCAAAAATTTGGTTTCAGTCTTTGCCTAGGAATAGCATAGATTCATGGGACAAGTGCAAAGATGCTTTTATTGGAAAATACTATCCACCTGCTAAAATTATCCAACTTAGAAGTAACATCATGAATTTTAAACAATTGGATAATGAACATGTTGCCCAAGCTTGGGAACGTATGAAGTCTCTTATCAAAAACTGCCCTACTCACGGTTTGACTGCTTGGATGGTTATCCAAACTTTTTATGCAGGCTTGAACTTTACCTCGCGGAACTTGTTAGATTCGGCCGCGGGAGGAACTTTTATGTCAACTACACTTGGTGCTGCCACAAAGCTTCTCGATGAGATGATGACCAACTATTCCCAATGGCACACCGAACGCGCTCCAACAGGTAGGAAGGTAAACTCTGTCGAGGAGATTTCCTCCCTCAATGAAAAAGTTGACTTGATCATGTCTCTACTTTCGAAGCAATCTCATATTGATCCTCATGATGTTCCTTTAAATTATTTGATTGCTCAAGAACAAGTAGATGTTAACTTTATCTCTAGAAACAATTTCAACAACAATGCTTATAGGAGTAACTTTGGTAACAATTCTAGACCGTTCCCCTCTAACTCTTATGGGAACAACAATGCTTATCCTAGTACCAAGAACTCCAACACTGAACTAGAGAGCATGTTTAGATATTTCATCACTACCCAAAAAGCCTTTAATAAGAATGTAGAAGAGAAACTACATAAACTAGATGATCTTTCTTTTAAGGTAGACCACTTAGCCAATGAGTTAAAATTGCTAAAAATTGAAACTTCTTCTCTTAAGGAGAAGGAAGTCATCCCTATTAATGCTACTCAAGTGCAAATCAATGAAAATATTAGGATGATGGCTAAGCTTAAAGAGAGATGGGCTAGAAAAGGGAGGAAGAAGAAAGAATTAAGAGCCTTCCTACCCACCACACTGTTGCTACTATCCAAGTTATTGAGAATGTTCACACTCTTAGCACCCAATGTACTCCTGGTCCCAATGGACCTATTAATGGTGATGCTATGTCAACTACCAAACAGGTGAGCCTTAAGGACACCCCTACCACTTTACTTGATGCTCGTGACCTTGATTTTGATAATTGCACTCTTACAGAAGGTATTGATTTCCTTCACAAAATGTCTAGAGATCCCCGTACTAGCACGCTTAACCTTGCCTTCACAGAGCATATCACTAATTCTCTCATCAAAGCTAGGGAGGAGAAACTTAGAGTAGAAGCCTCCATACCTAGAAAGCTAGAGGATGGTTGGGATCCTATGATAAAAATTTATTTGAATGACTTCTCTTGTTATGCATTATGTGATGTTGGTGCTAGTACCTCTGTTATGCCCAAAAGGATATATGATATGCTTAAATTGAAACCTTATGATTATTGTTCTTTTGGTGTTCGTCTCGTTGATTCTTCCATAAAGAAACCTTTGGGGAGGATCGACGATGTTCTTATTGTTGTCAATGATAATTATGTGCCCGTTGATTTCACTATTATGGATATTGAATGTGATCCTTCATGTCCAATTATTTTGGGACGTCCCTTTTTGCGCACCATTGGTGCTGTCATTGACATGAAAGAGGGTAATATAAAATTTCAGTTTCCTCTCAAGAAAGGGATGGAACACTTCCCTCGTAAGAAGGTCAAGTTACCTTTTGAGTCCGTTGTACGGGCTAGTTATTCTTTTACTCTTGATAAAACTTGATCTATGCATTATGCCTAGCTTAAAGGCATAAAAGAAAGCGCTTTTGGGAGGCAGCCCACATGAATAAAAATTTTGCTTTTGTTGTGTCTTGATGTTGTTTACTGCTGTAGCATCATCATTGTATCTTTGCTTTTCATATTTGTGCCAAGTATAGCCTCTGATTGCTAGAAAGTTCAAAAGTTGTGAGGTGCTGTCCAGGAAACAGATTCTGTCCTTGGATAGAAAAATTCGTATAAAATCACCAGATCATCTTTTTGGTCTGAATTTTTTCGAAAGCGTTCTCTATATAATTGTCTTTCGTGCGTCAGTTCTGAGTTTTTTTATTTGAGTTGCAGAAGTATCCCGAACAGGTCAATTACTACCTGATGTTCTGTTTTTCACAGATTCTGTCCTGTTTTGCCTTACCTTCACTTTGCAAATTAAGAATTTGTTTTTTCTTTGCGAAAACCTTTTGGCAATCTTGAGAAACAGTAGAACTTCAAGAATATCCTTATTTCCAGCAAGGTATAATTATTTTATTAAGGGTACTAACCTCGCTAATCAGATTATGAATGAGTTATGTATGAAGGGAGTTTTCAAGTGTGCGAGGGAAGATGATAAAAAGATTCAGGAGTGTCAAGCGCTCAAGCTTGGGGATACCCCCGTGCACCCCCAAGAAATATTCAAGGAGACTCAAGCGTCTAAGCTTGGGGATGCCCCCGTTCATCCCCTTCTCCATCAACATTATCAGTTCGTCTTTCGTTCCGCTATATTTTTATCACTTCATGTGTTATGTGCTATGCTTGGAGCGTCTTGCTTTTAGTTTTCTTTTTAGTTTTTCATAACGAGTCGGAACCCAGCATTCCTTTATGTGGGAGAGAAACACGCTCCACCTCTACCTAGAACATTACATAGAATTTTCATGTCTATCTATGTTGTGTGTGTTCTTTATCTTTTAATAGCTACTATCGTGCTTTGCTCTTAGTATTCATGCTTACCTTTTCAAAGAGCTTTTATTTAGTTGGTTGCTTGAACTCTTTTTAATTACCATGCTCACCTTATTAAGAGAGTTTGCTTCCGTTTCATGGGTTAATGTGTATATGATAAATATGCTACTTTCATGATGGTGCCTAGTGGTTCAGGTTTTCTTATGGTTAATCTCAGATAGCTGGGGGGTTCCCAATGTGTCATTGGAGTACCAACTTGGTTTGTTTGCCTATGATGTGGTATGGTTTAGTAATATCTTCCTTCGAGAATTTATTTTGATTGACTTGGCATATGCTCACGCATATTCAAGACTGTAAAGAAAGTCTGTCAAGCCTTGATGATCTTTTGTTTCTAAGTAGCGATATAACTACTATGCCTGATTCAATATTGCTTTGTCGCTCTGCATGATTATGACCGTCATTGCTCTCTTAGTTGGTCGCTCCCAGTCTTTTGCTAACCTCCACCTGCACTAAGCAAATTAAACATGCAATACATAGCTCATGGGAAAGTAGCCTAAAAACTATTGTGGTAAAGAATATGTTGCTTATGTATCTTATTTCCTATGAGTTACTTGTTGAGCGGTAACCATGTTTCTGGGGACGCCATCAACTGTCACACTTTTGTTGAATATCATGTGAGTTGCTATGCATGTTCGTCTTGTCTGAAGTAAGGGTGATTTACCGTGGGTTGAATTAATATGCATATTGTTAGAGAAGAACATTGGGCCGCCAACCAAAGCCATGCCTCATGGTGGAAGTTTTAGCTTGGACCTTAATCCTCAAATCTCTCATGAGAATATGCTTATGCATTAAAGAGGAGTCCATCATCTATTTTCTATGTTGTCCCGGTATGGATGTCCTCAAGTTGAGATTTATCAAAAATGAGAAATCAAATGCGATCTATCTCCTTGGACCTTTGTACAGGTGGCATAGAGGTACCCCTTTGTGACACTTGGTAAAAACATATGCAATGCAATGATAACCCATGGGGATCCGAACTAATTAGGACAAGGAGCGAGCACTATTGGTATTCGATGCATGAGGCTTGCAACTTATAAGATGTTTTATACATGACACATATGAAGTACTACTACCGTTGACACAATTTCTTCCATGTTTCCTAATAAAAAGCTCTAGCACTTCAAGCATCAACTACTGAGAGCATGATTGTCATTCTGAGTGTAATGTGCATTGTCCCAAAGTAGCATTGTCTTTTGCATGATTGTGATATCGTTTATTTTGAAATGATTGTATCTAGTCATCACTTAACCCTTGAAGGTGCCCTTGCATTTATGTTTTGCATCACTAAAGGGGGCAAGCTAGATATCACTTGATCATATTTGTACATCATGTTCATTGCAAATCTTTTTGATGTTTCAGTTTCATGTTGTAAAACTTTCAGTCATTTGTGATTTTCTCTTGAGACAACTTAGTTACTTTAGAATCATTGTCTCGGTAAGCTTTTGTCATATGACTATAAGAAAGTCTTATATGGTTAATAGCATGTCACCACAGAAATTATTCTTGTTATCATTTACCTACTCGAGGACGAGCAGGAATTAAGCTTGGGGATGTTGATACGTCCAAAACGTATCTATAATTTCTGCTTGCTCCATGCCACTTTTGGGTGATATTGCTATGATATACATACACTTCCATACACTTTTGATCATATTTGGACTAACTTACTAATCCAGTGCACCCCAGTGCCAGTTTCTGTTTTCGGCTGTTTTTGTATTTCAGGTTTTCACGTTTCGAGAACTGCCCAGAAAAATACAGAAAAAATATATAAAAAATCAGTGTTCCGGGAACGACACTGCTTCCGAAGGGGAGCCTGGGGGGCACAGGGGCCCCAGGCGCCCTGTGGGCGCCCCCCCCCCCCCCCGGGCCGCGCCGGGGGGGCGCCTCGGCCCCCCGAGAGCCCCCCGATGCCCTACTTTGGCAGATATTTAAAGGGTCCCCTGTAACCCTTGAAACAAGACCTCTTTTCGCGATCCCATATCTGTTCCGCCGCCGCCGCCGCTTCCAAGATCGGGAGCACCAGGAGAACTCTTCCCGGCACCCTGCCGGAGGGGAGGATCACCACCGGGAGCTTCTCCACCACCATGGACGCCTCCCGGATGACTGGTGAGTAGTCTCCCTTGGACCATGAGTCCATGACCAGTTGCTATGTGATGTTCTCCTCCCGTTCTTGTGCTTCACTAATTAGTCCTCGTGAGCTGCCCTACATGATCGAGGCACCTATGTAATCCTTATGTTGTTGCTATGTTGAGTTTGCTGGGATCCGATGGATTATGAGATTATGTTCAGATTGATCTTGAGTAATATATTTGATTCACCTCTTTTATATTTTAGTTCATAAGTAATTCTTGCATGTTCTCCGTTGTTATTTATTGCTTTGGCCAAGTAGTAGGTAGTGACTCCAAGAGGGAACGTTATGCTCGATTGTGGGTTCATGCCCCTCGATGACTAGCTTGAGTGACAGAAACATGAGTCTAGGGGATGTGTTGTTGCCACAAGGGGGAAAACAACGGTGCTTGTGCCCGCGGGTGCAAGGATTGTTTACTTTACGCAAAGTTCTTTTAATGCAGTTATCTGTTGCATTGAGTTTACACTATGGGTGTTACTCGCAACTTAATACCAGCGAGATGTTCTGGATAGATATCTCAAGGTGGATGATTAGTAGTAGATGCAGATGGATTTCGGTCTACTTACTTTGGCGTACCGCCCATGCTTTGAACCTCAACCTTTCTTGCAATGTAATCAGCATTGGTTTGCGTTCGTGGTCCTGTCAATTGCCCAGCTGTAATTTGTTTACCTCACATAGCCGTTTTATCGTCTTTTGGAGAGAGACATCACTAGTGAACATCATGTGACTCCGGTCCTTATTACCATCATTGATCACATACACTATTTACTTTCCGCTATTTTATTTACTATTGCAAAACACTATCTATCACTACTATCATATTGCTTTTAACCCTTTGTGAACTACAAGGCCGGAGAGATTGACAACCTCTCTGTACTCGTTGGGAGCAAAGTTATTTGTATCTCTGTGCAGGTCCACGTTGATTGCTAATTGCGCCGTTAGCAGTTGACACCTACCTGTTGAACCTAGGAGTCTCTGGGGATTCGATCCTTGGCATCTTTGCTAAGGGAAAACACTTCTACTTACTGCATCTTACACCTTCCACTTGGGGTAATCCAACGAGGGGTTTGAGGCCCATCAGGTGTGCCATTTGGGAATAGTTGGTCATCATCTCATCGAGAAGCTTTGTGGCAGCACCAAGTGTAGTTGACATAAAAGTTCCTCCCGCGGCTGAATCTAACAAGTTCCGCGAGGTAAAGTTCAAGCCTGCATAAAAAGTTTGGATAACCATCCAAGTAGTCAAACCATGAGTAGGGCAGTTCTTGACAAGAGATTTCATACGTTCCCAAGCTTGGGCAACGTGTTCATTATCCAATTGTTTAAAATTCATTATGTTACTTCTTAGTTGGATAATTTTAGCAGGTGGATAGTATTTTCCAATAAAAGCATCTTTGCACTTGTCCCATGAATCTATGCTGTTTCTAGGCAAAGACTGAAACCAAATTTTAGCTCCTCCTCTCAAGGAGAAAGGAAAAAGCTTAAGCTTAACAATATTACCATCTATTTCTTGGTACTTTTGCATATCACAGAGTTCAACAAAATTGTTCAAGTGTAAAGCAGCATCATCTCCAGCACCGGAGAATTGATCTTTCATAACTAGGTTTAGTAAAGCAGGTTTAATTTCATATGAAGGTGCTGAAGTTGCAGGTGTAGTGATAGGTGTGCAGATAAAGTCATCGTTGTTGTGACTAGTGAAGTCACACAACTTGGTGTTCTCGGTGGAACCCATAGTAGCAAGCAAGCAAGATAACTATTTTTGTGATTTTCGATAAAAGATACTAAAGCAAAAACTGAAAGGTAAACTAAGAAGACTAAAAGCAAAGGTAAAAGATAGCGTGCAACTCCCCTATCCTGAAGAGTGGAGTCCCCGGCAACGGCGCCAGAAATTTCTTTGCTTGGTGGCTTCTCGCCCCCTCATTGGTTACCCCAAGTGGAAGGTTTAAGATGCAGTGTAGCAGAAGTTTTCCCTTGGCAATACCAAGGATCGATTTCCCTGAGACTCCCAGTTTCAACAAGAAGGTGTCAACTGCTAACGGCACCAGATATTAGCAATCAACGTGGACCTGCACACAGATACAAATAACTTTGCTCCCAACGAGTACAGAGAGGTTTTCAATCCCTCCGGCCTTGTAGTTTACAAAGGATCAAACGCAAGTGATAATAGTGATAGGTATAATTGCAATAGTAAGTAAAAAGCGGAAAGTAAATAGCGGATGTGATCAATGATGGTAATATGGACCGGAGTCTCATGATGTTCACTAGTGATGTCTCTCTCCCAAAAGACGATAAAACAGCTATGTGAGGTAAACGAATTACAGCTGGGCAATTGACAGGACCATGTGCGCAAACCAATGCTGACTATGTTGCAAGAAAGGTAGAGGTTCAAAGCATGGGTGGTACGCTGAGGTAAGTAGACCGAAATCCATCTGCATCTACTACTAATCATCCCCTTGAGATATCTATCCAGAACATCTCGCTGGTATTAAGTTGCGAGTCCCACCCATAGTGTAAACTCAAAGCAACAGACAACTGCATTAAAAGAACTTTGCGTAAAGTAAACAATCCTTGCACCCGCAGGCACAAGCACCGTTGTTTTCCCCCTTGTGGCAACAGCACATCCCCTAGACTCATGTTTTTGTCACTCAAACTAGTCATCGAGGGGCATGAACCCACAATCAAGCATAACGTTCCCTCTTGGAGTCACTACCTACTAGTTGGCCAAAGCAATAAATAACAACGGAGAACATGCAAGAATTACTTACGAACATAAATATAAAAGAGGTGAATCAAATATATTACTCAAACACAATCTGAACATAATCTCATAATCCATCGGATCCCAGCAAACTCATCATAGCAACAGCATAAGGATTACATATGTGCCTCGATCATGTAGGGCAGCTCACGAGGACTAATTAGTGAAGCACAAGAACGGGAGGAGAACATCAAATAGCTACTGGTCATGGACCCATGGTCCAAGGGAGACTACTCACAACTCATCCGGGAGGCGTCCATGGTGGTGGAGAAGCTTCCGGTGGTGATCCTCCCCTCCGGCAGGGTGCCGGGAAGAGTTCTCCTGGTGCTCCCGATCTTGGAAGCGGCGGCGGCGGCGGAACAGAGATGAGATCGCGAAAAAGAGTTCCCGTCTCGAGGGTTTCGGGAGACGCTTTAAATATATGCCAAAGGGGGGCATCAGACGAGGCTCGGGGGGCCCAGGCGCCCCCCCCCCCCCCCGACACGGCCCAGGGGGGGCGCGTCGCCAGGGCGCCTAGGGCCCTGGTGGCCCCCCTCTAGCTGTGCTTCGGGTGCCTGGTAGCTTCTGGAACGCTGATTTTTTATATAATTTTTCTGGATTTTTTCTGGCAGTTCTCGTAATGTGAAAACCTGAAATACAAAAACAGCCGAAAACAGAAACTGGCACTGGGGTGCACTGAGTTAATAGGTTAGTCCAAATATGATCAAAAGTGTATGGAAGTGTATAAATAACATAGCAATATCACCCAAAAGAGGCATGGAGCAAGCAGAAATTATAGATACGTTTTGGACGTATCACCTGGCTCCTATGCTTACCCCTACATTTCCGATTGTTCGGCTAGGGCGTAAAGGGAGCACCTCTGCGATTGTTACAACCGGGTAATCCGGATATGTACCTCAGACTGGGTTAAGCCGAAAGCTAGCGCTCTTAAGGGAATAATTGGTCGGCGGATACATGACATATCGCATTCTAAAGCATGTATTAAACAATAACAGGAGATGTCACCCTACTGTCCTTTTCACGGGATGGAAAGCCTAAGCATGCATCTTTCTGAACGCCGACCCAGGGAAAGGAACCCCTAACGGAACTATTCTCTCTGGAAGATGTTCCTTACGTTAAAAAGTAATATAACATAACTCCCCGAACTTAGTTCGTCTGTTCAAGCAATTATGACCGGATTGCCTGGTTTCCGAACATATCACGTGTCTTGCCATAGGTATAGTATTTGGAAGCACTCCGGCCTTCGGGTTTATGGAGGTTGAAGCAGATGGTCGGCAATGACAAACTTTATACAAAATTCGGCTGGAGATAAGTTTGATGGTAAAAGTACATTGATACATAGAATCAAACGACTATTCATTTTCTATTCCCTCTATAAGGCTGTCTAGCTTACAGTCCTGTTGGGAAAGTTTGGCAGCTACTCCTACTTGGTCATATACCAAATGCGGAGGAATTTCTTGTTCATCGGACCCTCGAGGTCCCACGCGGGCCATGTGATTTGGATCCAGACGAGTGTAGCGCGTCTTCACCATGGCCCATGCTTCTCGAGCACCCATGCGGCATGCTGATGATTTCCATAGTTCAAAGAGGCGTCGAGCCCCTTTGAACAGGTCCGCCAAATCCTCCATAGTTTCTGGAGGTGAGTCGCCAGGCCATAGAGCTCTGGCCATACTTTTCATGGCCTTCTGAGCCCGTTCATGGACCCTGGAAAGCTCTTGCAGCACATCACCCTTAAAACCGGACACCGCGCCTTCAGACTGCCCAGTTAACAAACCTACAGGAAAAGTTTTATAAGAAACTTTCAAAATAAGAGACTATAAGGAGAGCTAGGTATAAGAGGCATACTAAACATGCCGCTCTTTAGCCTCCGGTTCTCTTCCAAGGCGCTTGAGAGTTGGGCTTTTACGCCCTTTAACTCCTGTTCGAGCCTAATATTTCTATCCTGCGCTTGGTTCTTTTTTTTCATAGCATGTGTCAGTGCACGCTCGCCAACAACTTTTTGTTCTTCGGCAAATTTCTTGTTCGCTAGGGCAGCTCTTAGCTCCCTCTCGAGTTGGTCGATCAATCTTGTTGCTGTATTACAGATTAGTATACATATCATAGTAATCAGCAGAACTGTCATAACTTCCGGACACAATCATTCTTACCAACAGCATCCTTTCCGGATTCCTTCGAATTTTTCAATTCGGCGAGCTGAGTCCGGCACTTGTCAAGTTCCTTGGATAAAGAGTTATTCTTTTCTTGAGTGACCTACAAAAATATAACGATCCTCAAATCATTTGTACCAACTGCTTTAAGTCTCGGGGGCTACAGGCATGGAAATACTCAAAATAAAAACTTACCCTTATATCTTGAAAGCTGATGAGTGGCTCCGGCGAGTCCGTCTTGAGTGGCTCGGATATAGGCATCTGCAGAATTAAGGGTGTTAAACGCCTCCTTAGAAAAAGCGGGATCACGCATGGCTGCCTTCGGCCGCCGGTGAATCATCGCGACCTCCACTTCGGAATTGGTGGCTGACACTTCATCCGAATCCTCCTGGGGAGGACAATCCGGCGCCGGATCAGCGTTGACCCCTGACGGGCCTGAGGCTGGATTGGTTGGAGCTTGACCTGCGTCGCCTCCGGAGACATTCCGGCGTGTATTCCTCTTAAAAGGAAGAAGCAATGCGGAAAGTTATAATAACAATTTCACCACCCAGCACATGATAAAACAAACATACCTCTTCAAAGGTCCGCTGGTGTTCGTGGTCCTTTTCCGCTTCAAAGCCTCGCCCGACGCGGGCGCCACCCTCTAGGTTTGCGATCTACGCGTAGTTCGGTGTGAGGAGCGTCGTCCCTGTTTAAGTATGATAGAATACAGTGGGTAAATGTGCACTAGAAATCTTCTCGTTGGTGAGATATGCCCTAAATTACTTACACGGGAGGAAGGAATGAGGCCTGGGTAATCGGCTACTATGGCCACCAAGGTACCCCCACGGCGGGCCTGATAGAAGACTCCCTCATCTAACTCTATGGCTATATCCGGATCTTCTTCATATCCGGGTCCCATTTTTTGGAACTGGTCCTCTGGCTGCGAGGCGGGACTATCAATTCCCTCGATAACTTTCCTCCACTCCTATTGGGAGAAACCGAACACAATTCGGTCAATACATCATGATGAAGAAAAATTAAGCGGTCAAAGAGAGGGACTTACCCAGTCGGGAAGGTTGTACATAGAAAAACCCTCCCGGCATGTTAAACGGAAGAAGTCTTGCTTCTCTCCATTATAGAGGCCTTCCAGGACAGCACCTAGAATGGCAGGGTCATCTAGATGCAGGCGTAGGTAGCGCGAGGCATCGTTCTGACCATTGTAATGCCACATTGGAAATCCTCTGGCTTGAAGCGGCTGCACATGTCGCTTCATTGAAATGGTCATCACTTCGATTATAGGTAATCCCGAACTGGTAAGCAATTTGATCTTGTCGGCCAGTTGGCTAACCTCCGCTCTCTCTTCTTCCGAGGGACCGCGGAGACGCCAGTTAAAAAGCTTCTTTGGCGAAGCACTGGAGTACGTGGGGAGTCCTCACCGAACTGGATCCAGCAAAGCGACATCTTCAATGTAAAACCACTCCGAAGGCCACTCTTCGGATACCTTCTTCGGAGTACCGGGTAGATAGCATGTCCCGGCTATGTGCCATACTTCGGCGCTCCCAACTTCAAATATGGATCCTTCTTTTGATCGAGGGACAAGGAAGAAATATCTTCTCCACAGCTCAAAGTGAGGCTCGCAGCCCAAAAACAGTTTGCATAAAGCGACAAAACCCGCAATGTGCAGAATTGACCCTAGGGTAAGATTGTGCAGTTGGAGGCCATAGAACTCTAGAAGTCCCCTAAGAAAGGGATGGACAGGGAATCCCACGCCTCTTAAAAGGTAGGGGACGAAATATACCCGCTCTCCATCGGAGGGGTTGGGAAAGATCTCTGACAGGGCTTGGTTGTCGACAGACGTCAATCCGGCCCGGACGGGGACTAGATCCTCTGGGGGGAGATACCCCTGTGCTTGCAGTGTCCGCAGATGCACGTGGGGCACGGAGCGGCTTTTCCAATCCCCTGCACAAGGGCCATGAGGGCGCGAGGAGGAGCTCGGGGCACTGGCCATATTTGAAGATTTTTTGTAGGCACTAGGGTTTCTTCTGCATGGAATGAGATGGAGAGGCACTTGGATCTATTCTCTTATATAGGCGCCTTCCTTGAACGGTCAAGGGGGTATTTGCAAAAGATGCCCCGACGGTTTGCATTCGTTGTACACGTGGAAGCCAAGGCAACGGCGGCGAGTAATCAGTGGATTATAATAATTAAAGAAGCCGAACTATCATCCAGGGGGACTCACCTTGCAAGACCGAAGACATGAAGCCGGATACAATCTCGTCCTTGAAGTCAAGTCCGGGGGCTACTGAGGGAGTTCTGTATTCGGGGGTCCTCAGTCATCCGGGTCGTTGAAGCTGGGCCGCATTAATGGGCCGTATGAAGAAGAAGCAGAAGGCACTCGCCTGTATTCGGTCAGAACTCTTATGTATGTGGAAAGGCAAGTGTAGAGTCCGGATGTATCAATCACTTCCTCCCCAAGTCACCCTTGTAACCCTAGGTCCTCTCAAGCGTGTATATAAGCCGAGGGGTTTAGTCTGTAGAGGGGATCATCATCATCATCATCACAATATCCTCATAGGCTAGACTTAGGGTTTAGCCATTACGATCTCGAGGTGGATCAACTCTTGTACTCATATTCATCCATATTAATATAGCAAGAAGTAGGGTATTACCTCGATCGAGAGGGCCTGAACCTGGGTAAACATCGTGTTCTCAGCCTCCTGTTATCATCGATCCTCTAAATTCATAGATTGGGCCCCCCCTACCCGAGATCTGCCGGTTTTGACACCGACAACATGCCTCGCAGCAGCACACATCCGTGAACAAAAATCTTTAGAAAGTTGAATGGAAAATGCATTGATACTGCAACACATATATGGAACAAATTAAGGCGGAACTATTGTCCAGTGGCTGAAGTCACCCAGGCATGGGGCTTGAGTACCTTGGGGAAGTAGGGGCATACACACCTTGGGTTGCCAATGAGCATCCTACTACTGCCTGTGGAGCCCAAATAGAAAATAGAAACTTAGGCTGTTGCAACCTGACAGAGCGTAGAAAAAAGGAGCTGAGAAACATGGAAAATAAAATTTCAGAATGACTTCATGAACTCTCAAAAATAGAATAATATGACAGAGAGCAAATTGAACAACAACAACAACAACAACAACAACAACAACAACAACAACAACAACAAAACTAAAACTGTACAATTAGTAAGGCAAACCATCCTAACTTTGAAAAAAAAAATAGTGAGACTATCATTCTAAACAATAGTACATTTACTTAGCACAGCTATGATATTCTCACACTGGATCTACAATGTCTATTCCAATTTCCATGCCGACAAATATAGAGGGGTTCTGTCAGTTAAATAGATAAAATACCAAAATTTAGTATAAAGGATCAAGAAGATAAGATGCCTGTGCACGGAAGCATCGCCTTGCATATAACTCAACAAACGCAAAGTTCTAATGTAGGCCGAGCTACACGGTACCCCTTATCCCTACCGTCAGTTTGTTTTGTGATCTGTGCATCTGAGAGTACCACGAAAACTCAACCAGACCGCGCCAGTGTAATTAGCAGTGTTTGACCGGTCTATATGAATAGACAAGTGTAGATTGCTAGTCCTACATGTTCTGCCTTTGCCCGAGACCATTTGCACGTGGCACCTCTACGTCTCTGTTGAAACGTCACTTTTTCATCCAACTTCTGGCAAGCTTTTGCATGCTTCATATTCTCTCATATTTTTCTTTTCTTTGAGAAACTCTCTCCTCCTTCTTTCAGAAAACCTGCTAGTACTAGTAAGAGTACGTAGATAGAAACGTGAGCTTTAGATGTGAAAAACTGATACAAATATTTGAGGTAAAAAAACTGAGTCAATTATTTCAATTCCTAGCACCTTACACATGCCACTGTTACACTCGTGCTAGTGGAGTCGTCGGTGTACATGACATGTGCTACAGTAATATGAGTAGACAGCCACAGTGCACGTGCCTAGCTAGTTTAGTCAGCCTCCATCGTACCCCTCGCTTGTGGACAAAAGCCTCCATCTGAAAAGTCACAGACACATGCCATGAACAGTTGCCTAGGAGGCTCATTCTTTAACAAATTTCGTAGGTCTCCAGCTAGTGTGTTAAGGGTTTGTCGGTCAGACTAATATATATATATCTCTTGATAACAGGGCTCACATCTCTATACAGACTAATTTAGAAGGAAGGGTGGAGATAGTGGGTGCCGTGTAGCTCGGTCTATAAAAAACCACACTCACAAACAAATGCATGCTTCCTTACTTGAATACCTTGGAGTGATGATGACTGGTTACTTTTTTTATATATAGGTGGTACCTTTCCGATCACATAACTGACATCCTCTTTCAGATTTTGGAATACAGAGAAAGAAGACTACGGTGGTACTACTCCTAGCAGGACATACATTAGTACATTAAAAGAAGAACGGTTTAAGAACATAGCAGAAAATTGTACTTTGCATGGGAACGGGCTCTGCATCTCACAACGAGAGACTCGTAGCAGGAGACGGCAGCGGCGGCGTGGCCGTGCACTCAGGCGACCAGCACCTATAGAAACTTGGTGCGGATGGCTTCCTCTGAGGCCAGGTTGGTGTCCTCTAAGAGCATCTTCAGCCGTTGGCCCCCCAGGACGCGCCGAAAACCGCCGCCTGGGGGCGAGCCGGCGCTAGTTTCGGCTTGGGTGCCAGTTCGTTCCCAGTCGCCGGCCCCCAGGTCGCCCCCAGGCGTCGATATCGGCCCATTTTCGGTGCTTTCAGCCCATTTTCGACGCTTTTTAGTCCATTTCCGGCGCAAAACGGCCCAGGCTCGATGTTGTCGTAGATAGTTCACATAGATAGATAGATAGTTCACATATATAGATAGATAGATAGTTCGCATAATCTTAACTCTACGATAGATAGATAAATAGATAGTTCACATAGTCTTCTCCTACGACCTACTACTACTAGTCATTCTCTGACTCGGACTCTTCCTCGGTGATGTCCTCCTCTGACGTCTCAGCGTAGGCGTCAAGGAACCGCTCGTCGGTGAAGTCCCAGGAGGACGCATCTCCTAGCTCGACGTTGGACTTAGCGACCGCCCTCCGCGCTCGCTTTTCCTCGCGATAAGCCGCTCGCTCCTTCCTCCTCTTCTTCCTCTCCGCCCTCTTCTCGGCCAAGAACTGGTGCTCGTCGATGATGTCTTGCGGGAAGTTTTGGCGCCACGTCGCCATGGCTTCCTCATCCATCTCAGCCAAGTTGAGACGGTGCGCCCGCCTACGGTTCTTCCGACGATCTTCGTCGGTTCTAAGCCGCGGGGGAGGTGCCAACTCCTGTGCCTGCTCCAGAGTCGACACGTCAGTGAACTTCATGTCCCAACGGGAACGCCGGAGGCGCCACGCCGCAGCGTCGTACGCGCGGGTGCCCTTCTGAGCGGTGTCGAAGGTTCCGAGGCGGAGGCGCACATCGGCCGACTGAATCTCGGCGGAGTAGGTGCCGGACGGACGAACCCGGACGCCGCGGTAGCCCGCACCTCCCCGGCGGCGAGGCGGCATGGGGACGCAGTGCGTGTCGGCGACGAAACAGCCAGCGGCCGGAGGGGCGCAATGCGTGGCAGTGTGGAGAGTGCGGTGGGGCGATGGGGCTGCGGTGTGGGCGTTCACCGGCGAGGTAGGCTACTTTTATAGCCGGAGCTCGGGCCGCGAGAGGCGCATGTCAGGCGACGCGTGGCGGTCGCCCGCGGTGCCGGGCGACGCGACGGGTCGCTGGGCGGCATCAATGGCAGGCGACGGCTCGGCAGTGCGGCAGTTTTGGCATTGATTCCCGCGGGAACCGAGGCGATGAGGACGACGAAGCAGCGCGTCGCTGACAGGGCGGGCCCATCACATTCGCGCAAAAAAACGCCTCGCCCGGCGCCCCCAGGCGACCCCCAGCGCCCCGGGTTCGGGTTGGGTCCGCCGGCGCCAGTTTCGGCCCAATCTGACGATTTTCGGCGTCCTGGGGGCGCGACTGGGCCATTTTTTCGGCGCCGGCACCTAAAAAGTGGCATGGGGAGCCTGTTGGGGGCGCGGCTGGAGATGCTCTAATCAGCAGCCCATCAAGGCTCCCAGAAAGGCACACATGACTTGGCGGCGCCGCCCGTGCCGGGAGACACGAGGCTGAGGGATAGGGGACGGACCCTAGGACGCAAGCGCCGGTGGAGGCACTGGTGGCACACACCAGACGAGCGGGCGGAGGGTATCAAGCAGGGGACAGATGGGGGCCTTACCGGCGGGTGGCCATCCGCGGTGGACGCTCGACTGGATCGGATCTCTAGGGTTTGGAGCGAGAAGAGAGACGAAGGTTTGGAGGGCACTACGGAGGCCTTGCTTGCTCGCTCATGTCACAGAATTTTTTTCGTTGGTTATTTTGGTAGGGTTTTTTTTCGTTCCACGAGACGGCATGCGAGCGGAGTATTTGGAAGCATCGCTCCCTCCTAACGTGCTTTTATTTGGGTTTTTCTGTCGACCGGATCATTACTGCGGGGGGACTGGGAGGTGGCCGGAGGACGAAAAGAAACCATGATAGGTGGGACGAAAATTAACCGACAGAGACTACCAAACATTAGGAGTAGAGACTCATCCAGATGACAACGTCCGGGCCGAGACGGTGCCCAGAGCCCACTGAACGGGTTTTCTCCATCCCGTTTCTTCTCCATGGGGTAGGGTTTCCAATCCTCCCATTTTTTTCTGGATTTGCTACATTTTTAATTACAGTTTGCAACTTCACCATCTCACTACAGAAATAACACATGCTGCCGAATATTATCGGCTAAGTCGAGTGTCCAAATATGGGTACTTAGCTTACGTACATATAAGCCAAGTTAGCTAAGTAACACTCACAACAAACAACGCCTACTCGGCTTACACGAATATACTCGGCCTACAGGACATACACAGCATACAGGAAAACAGGCACTCAGCTTACAACCACTAGGTGGCAAAAACTGCTGCCATGTGTACGTCGTCGGCACAATTAACAGCTAGCTTGAGGATCATTGGTGTAAGCCGAGTACACTTCCCTGGTTCGTTTTTCAAAATAACAAACCCTTCACCTCCCTTGTAAGCCTAGTGGTCATGAAAGGACACTTGGCTTACATCCAGGTTATGAATAGCAACCCGGATAGTTCTTTGAACTTCAAACCTGCACACCGTCGTCTCCACATGCACTCCCATCTCTCTGCCGCCGCCGTCCTCTCATCTGCCTTTTTGCTGGCGATCTCCGCCGTCAGCGCCGCCGCCCGTCTTCGCCGCTGTCCCTAAATTAGAGAAAAAGAGGTTTTATATTTTATACATTTAACAAACACACATACCACCTATAATGATGGATCAGAATATACCAAATACTACTAGTTTCAGATAGCTTCAGCACATTAGAAAACCCGAATACTACTAGTTTCAGATAACTTCAACACATTAGAGCATCTCCAGCCGTTGGCCCCCCAGGACGCGTAAACATCGCTCCCTGGGGGCAAGCCGGCGATACAATCGGCACTGGGGGCGGTTTTGCGCTCAGTCGTCGCCCCCAGCTCGTCCCCAGGCGTCGAAATTGGCCCACTTTGCAGCCCAATTTCTGCGAATAAAGGGTTCATATGGGCGAGAATAGGCCCATATTCGGCGTGGTTTCGCCGTGTCTCGGCGTTCAATTATCAACACAATTATTTCTTATCACATATTTCATCACAGAAAAATCAAATACTTCAACAAAATAGTACAACAACAAATAGTTCAATACAAATTATATAGTTCAACAAATAAAAACTCGTATTTCATCACACGGCGTCCCCCTTGAGCCTCCATAGGTGCTCAATCAGATCTTTCTGCAGTTGATGATGCACCTGTGGGTCTCGGATCTCCTGACGCATACTGAGATAGACGGTCCAAGTTACCGGTAGCTGGTGATCAACTTCGGCTAGAGGACCCTGCCTGTAGTATGGTTCAATGTCAAACACTGGGTCTTCTTGCTCGCTCTCGATGATCATGTTGTGCAAGATGACACAGCAAGTCATAATCTCCCACATTTGATCTTTGGACCAGGTCTGAGCGGGGTACCGAACAACAGCAAATCGAGATTGGAGCACACCAAATGCCCGCTCGACATCCTTCCTGCAAGCCTCCTGAACTTTCGCAAACCAGGCGTTCTTGCCTCCTACCGCAGGGTTTGAGATCGTCTTCACAAATGTCGACCATCTCGGATAGATGCCATCTGCTAGGTAGTACCCTTGTTGTATTGGTGCCCATGGATCTCGAAGTTTACCGGAGGAGAATGGCCCTCAACGAGCTTGGCAAAAATAGGAGAGCACTGCAGCACGTTGATGTCATTGTGAGTTCCTGGCATACCAAAGAAGGAGTGCCAAATCCAGAGGTCCTGTGTGGCTACCGCCTCAAGCACCACACTGCAACCGCCTTTGGCGCCTTTGTACATCCCCTGCCAACCAAATGGGGAATTCTTCCATTTCCAATGCATGTAGTTGATGCTTCCAAGCATCAAAGGAAATCCTCTTGCTGCATTCTGGGCTAGGATCCGAGCAGTGTCTTCCGCATTGGGTGTTCTCAAGTATTGTGGCCCAAATACTGCCACCACTGCCCGACAGAACTTGTAGAAACACTCTATGCTGGTGGACTCGGCCATGCGCCCATAGTCGTCGAGTGAATCACCGGGAGCTCCATATGCAAGCATCATCATCGCTGTCGTGCACTTCTGGATGGAGGTGAATCCAAGAGCGCCGGTGCAATCCATCTTGCACTTGAAGTAGTTGTCGAACTCCCGGATGGAATTCACAATCCTAAAGAAGAGCTTTCGGCTCATCCGATAACGGCGCCGAAATGTTTTCTCGTCGTGAAGTGGAGCATTGGCGGAGTAGTCGGAGTAGAGCATGCAATAGCCTTCAAGATGAAGCCGGTTCTTTGCTTTCAACCGCCCAGGCGCCGAGCCACCTCGCCGCGGCTTTTCATGGCTCGCCAGCAGCTGGGCGAGGGCGGCGAGCACCATGAGATGCTCTTCTTCCTGGACGTCAGCCGCGGCTTCCTCCTCCAGCAGCGCGGCGAGCTCTTCCTCGTCATCCGAGTTCATCGCCGAGACAGGCAAAATCCCAAACACCATGCGCTCGTGAGCGTGTACCCGCCGCTAAACCGCGCCTCCGCGGCCGGAAACGGCGGCCGGAAACGCCCAACTGCTGTGGGAGGGGCTGCAGCGGCGAAGCGCTGCTATTTTCCGGCGGGGAATGGCTATCTAGCGGAGTAGGGCGGCGGCCGTCGCCGGGATATAGCTAGTGGTGGCCGAGGGCGCGGGGGGTGGGAGGCGAGTCGGGGATGAAAACCTTGACTTTTCCCCTATCGGTGTGGGCCAGGCGCGCTTTTCCCTAGCGCCGGAGCCCCCAACTGCTCTCCAGCGCGCCGGGTTCGGCCTGTGACCGTCGGGCGGAAAAAACGTCCGAACCGACGGTTTTCGGCATCCTGGGGGCGCGACTGGGCCGTTTTTTTCGGCGACGTCGCCGAAAAAGTGGCCTGGGGGCCTGTTGGGGGCGCGGCTGGAGATGCTCTTAGATGGATCCATGGTGTTTGGACACATTCTAGCGTATGCCTCCTTCATTCTAATTGACTCTTTAGCGACAGAGCATGCTAAAGCTGGAATCAATCCGTGGACCATTACTGGCTTTCCAACAAGTAGTAGCATTAGTTACGCAGCATCCACTTCCTTTTTGACAAACTCTCCGTGCATGCCACGGTCAACCTGCTGGAGAATGCTGGTTATTAGGCTGGATGTAATGGAGAGTATCATATACTAGTATCATGTTGTAATGCCCAGGATGGGACCATACCTCCTACGTGTCGAGGCACGACTTAAAGGTATAAGCCCATTCTGGAATGATCTCAAGTTTGGTATCTTTGCACGACTCATGTAAAAATAGGGACTAAATAGCAAAAGGATAGTTGGCTTACACTCGCCACGTCACACAATACATTACATAAGCAAAACATCATCCAAATAACATCACAACCCGACTACGGGTGAAGATCCAAAAGAAAGATACCAAAAACATAAGCCACAGGTCCGAATCGCCCCTAGTAGAAACAACTACTGATCGTCGAAACACGTCACATACATACGCCTCTCTCTTCATCGAGCTTCCAGTGAAGGTATGATCCATCTCCTGCATCATTCTCGGCTGAACCTGCATCTGGTGTTGTAGTATCTGTGAGCTACGAGAACTCAGCAATCCCATAACCATGGGTATCAAGACTAGCAAAGCTTTATGGATAGGAAGATGTAAAGTGGTGAGGTTGCAGCAGCGGCTAAGCATAATATGGTGGCTAACTTACGAGTACAAGAATAAGATGAGCATCTACGCAAACGGTCGCAACTAGTAGTGATCGCTAAAGATCCTGAACTACCTACGAGTCAAACATAACCCCACCGTGTTCTCTTCTCAAAGTGAAAAGAGACAGTCACGGTTACTCACACAGTTGTGTGTTTTACTTCGGATCCTCTGTCAAGTTTTCTACAACCGGACATTAACAAATTCCAATCTGCCACATAACCGCGGGCACGGCTTTCGAAAGATCATAACCCTGCAGGGATGTCCCAACTTAGCCCATCACAAGCTGTCACGATTAGCTGAAGTGATAAATATAATATCATCACCCCTTATCTTAGGGAAATCCGATCAGGCTCGGCATCCCGGTGCACAAGACATTTCGACAATGGTAAAACAAATCCAGCAATACCTCCCGGCGTGCCGACACCCTGATAGTAGCCGCGCGTATCTCGTCTCAGGCCACGACCGGATGGGCGATTATACGAGTAAAACCAGCCCTCGGGTTTCCCCAAGGTGGCCCCGCATACTCCCCGTTTGGGACCAACACCATCAGCACTGGCCCCCCTGCTATGTAGAAAAGAATCTCGAGGGCGCGACCCCCTATGCAAATTTAATTATTAAAATAAGTTGTTATTATGAGGCAAATTAAAACCAATGTTGGGCCTTGCTGGAGGAGTTTTATTCAAAGACAAACTGTCAAGGGGTCCCCATATACCCATCGTGTAAGGAACGCAAAATCAAGGAACATAATGCCGGTTTATCGGCGCCTAAGGTGGCATGAGTGGAACAAAACACCGAGCAAAAGGCCAAGCCTTCCACCCATGCCCAGTATATAGGTGTGTTAATAATAATAATAGATATTGTGATATTCCAACAACAAGTTCCCACCTGGAATGATCTTCATCTTCACCTGCAACTATCAACGCTATAAGAGGGGCTGAGCAAGCGGGTAACATAGCCAAATAGTGGTTTTGCTAGGAAGGTGTCATAGGTTAGAGGTTTCATGGCAACAAGGAGAGGCTGACATAAAAGATGGGTACCGCGACATGTAACGATAGCATCGAGACAACTAAGCATGGCAATGGTAGTAAAGGTATCCAAGGGTATGATCATCTTGTCTGAGATCCCGCAAGGAAGAAGAACGGATCCATGAAGTAGTCGAACAGAACCTCACAACTCCGGAACGAACCCGAAGCTAACGAGGGAAGCAAACCGGAAAGAAACAAGCAACACGGTAAACACACCACACGAGACATGACAATATGCTCAACCAAGTATGATGCAAAACAGTTCTACACAGGATGCACAACAAGTCTATACAGGAAGCAAAACATGGCAAGGTAGGAAGCACAGAAAACAACACAAATCTATATGATGCAATACATGGCAAGGTATGATGCATGACAAGTCTATACAGGAAGCAATACATGGCAAGGTAGGAAGCACAACAAAAACAACACAAGTCAACAAGTTTAAATGGGGCCGGAAACTACAACAACAATTCCGGAAAAAATCCCCATATGAATGTTTAGCAATTTTTAAGCAAACAACAATTCACACCTTTTAATGTTGTTAACATGATGCGGATGACATGATCAAGTTTATGCAATTTTTAGCAAAAGTTAACATGAAGAGGTATGAAGTATTTTTCACCGTGGTGGAAAGAAAGGGTGCCACGGCAACGATCCGAAAATGATGCAACGGCAACATCTCGGTTCAGGTAACTCGTTGAGAGACCGGTTGTGACGCCCGAAGACCGACGTCCCAGAAGATCTCCAGTTATTCCGAGTCTCCCGTGTGTTTCATTTGTGCTTGTGTTATTTATTTTGCATTGCATCATGTCATCATGCCATCATGTCTTTAAACTTTTGCATCTCAACTTAAATAAATCGTGTGGATCTTCGATCCATTTAAATCGAGGGAAGTGTGACTTCTCTTTATAACATATCCTCCTAGTATTATGGAGCTATTATTAAATTATTCCATTTGTTGGAAGTAACCCAAACACACTTGCATAATTTTTCCCCATGCCTTCTCTTTCTCTTTTCTTGCCTCTCCTATTTTTCGTGGACCGTGGACATTTTTGCGAGTCCAGGAAAAATAACCTCTTGCCCAAATTCCACCCCTAACCTCCCTTTTTATTCTTTCCCTTTTCTGTTTCAGTTTTATCTTTTTAGATTAGAGAGTGAGAAAGAGAGCCCAGCTTGGGCCTCCTTTTGGCCAAGGCCATCCCTCCCCGCGGCCCAGGTCTCCCTAAGGCCATCAGCCTCCAGGCCGGCCCGAGGCCCAGCCTCCCTCTCCCCCTCGCTAACCTAGCCCGCTACCTCGCTCCGCTCGTCCTCCTCTTCTCTCCCGAGCGCCGCCAGGCCTCGTTCTCTTCTCTCGTTCGCTAGTTCCCTCTTCCCGATCCCCTCGTTCCCTCGCAGGCGATCCCGATCCCATCTCCCTTCTCTCGCCCGAACCCCCGTCGCCACCCTGCTCCTCTCCCTCTCGAAACCCCCTCGTCCCCATCTCTCGGCCAGCCAGGAGCCGCGTCGTCCGCCCCAAGGCCCTGCGCCTCGCCCCGAGCGCCTCCCTCCGGCCTTGCCGCGTCCCCGCCCGGCCTCGTCCAGTGCGACCGCACCGCCAGGTCGCCCGCCGAGCCCCGTAGCGCCCGCGGTCGGGGGCCTCTTCCTCGCCTCCCGAGCCGCCATGGACGCGCCCTCCAGGCCAAGCGCCCGCCGTCGTCTCCCTCCAGCGCGCCCGACCTTCCCTGGCCCTCCTCTGTCGCCAGGTCGGACCTCCCCGTCGCCCTGCTGCATCGGCCTGCTGGTTTCGCCTCCTCTGCTTCTTCCGTTGCAGAGCATCGCTGCCTCCCGCTTCTTCCTTCGGCCTCGTGTTTTGTTTTGTCCAGCAAGTACCCACGGAGCAGCAAGTACGTCTACGCACGGATACGCCAAGGCCCCAAGTTCGACTACAGCACACGAAGATATGTACGTCTACCGTCGCCGAAGGCCGACAAGTGAACCACTACCTCCGTGTGTTCGACAAGAAAATGTGTTCCACTACTATCGCCAAGTCCGACTACGACAAACGGCTACACGATGAGACGCCAAGTACCACTACGCTCGGAGCCCTCGGATCCGTCAAGTTCTTCTATGAAAATGTGTACCACTACCGTCGCCGAGGACCCGTGTAATACAAGCGTCAAGTTCGACTACCGTCGCCGTGTACCACTACTTCCTCGACGAACGTGAACGACTACTTCCTTTTGGCAACGTGAACGACAACTTCGACAACGACCGCCTCGAGAACGTCTACTTCCACTACGTCCCTCGATGACTCGAACCGCCCCGAAACGAATGTTTCGAAGGTATAACCCCGAGACGATGAACCGTGGAATGCTCGTGTCGTATGAGATGTTTCCCTTGTGTGCATCGTGCCCGTTTCGTCTTTTGTCGTGCTCCTCAATTGCCTCGTCGCCGACCCGTTGGAACCCGGTGACGGGATCACCCCACCTTCCATCTTGTTCGGCTTGCTCACGCCACCTTTCTTTTGCACCGGACTCTCAACGAGTTACCGGAACCGAGATGTTGCCGTTGCATCATTTTCAGATCGTTGCCGTGGCTCCCTTTCTTTCCACCACGGTGACAAATACTTCATATCTCTTCATGTCAACTTTTACTATAAAATTGCATAAACTTGATCATGTCATCCGCATCATGTTAACACCATTTAAAATATGTGAATTGTTGTTTGCTTAAAAATTGCTAAACATGCTCATGGGGATTTTTTCCGGAATTGTTGTTGGTATTTCCGGCCTCATTTAAATTGCCTAGATAGGTAGTTTACTCATGCTTCACCTCTTGCCATGTTAAAAACATTTAATCTTGTCTTGTAAATAAACGAGAGTCAACTAAATAAATAACATGTGGTGTTTCGTCAATATGCAACTCGTTGCATATTGAGCTCCACTTAACTTGTAGTTTTGTTTGTGCTCATTGCCAGGCCATGCATCATTAAACCGGACATGCATCATACTTGGATGTGCATCGTATGCCATGTTTATGCTTGTGTGTTTACCGTGTTGTTTGCTTCTTTCCGGTTGCTTCTCTTGTTAGCTTTAGTTTCGTTCCGGAGTTGTGAGGAATCGCTCGACTATGTTGCTCCGTCTACTTCATGGACTTGTTCTTCTTCCTTGCGGAATCCCAGGCAAGATGATCATACCCTTGGCTACCTTTACTACCATTTCCATGCTTAGTTGTCTCGATGCTATCGTTACATGTCGCGCTACCCATCTTTTATGTCAGCCTCTCCTTGTTGTCATGAAACCTCTAACCTTTGACACCTTCCTAGCAAAACCACTGTTTGGCTATGTTACCCGCTTGCTCAGCCCCTCTTATAGCGTTGTTAGTTGCAGGTGAAGATGAAGTTCGTACCAGGAGGGAACTTGTTGTTGGAATATCACAATATCTATAATTATTATTAACACACCTATATACTGGGCATGGGTGGAAGGCATCGCCTTTTGCTCGGTGTTTTGTTCCACTCATGCCACCTTAGGCGCCGATAAACCGGCATTATGTTCCTTGATTTTGCGTTCCTTACACGATGGGTGGATGGGGACCCCTTGACAGTTCGACTTTGAATAAAACTCCTCCAGCAAGGCCCAACATTGGTTTTAATTTGCTCATAATAACAACTTAATTAATTAATTAATTGCATAGGGGGTCATGTCCCCGGGTTCTTAATTTTACATAACAGGGGGGGCCAGTGCTGATGGTGTTGGTCCCAAACGGGGAGCCTGTGGGGCCACCATGGGGAAACTCGAGGATTGGTTTTACTCGTAGCATCGCCCATCCGGTCGTGGCCTGAGACGAGATACGCGCGGCTACTATCAGGGTGTCGACACACCGGGAGGTCTTGCTGGGCTTGTTTTAACATTGTCGAAATGTCTTGTGCACCGGGATGCCGAGCCTGATCGAATTTCCCTAAGATAAGGGGTGATGAAATTATATTTATCACTTCAGCTAATCGTGAGAGCTTGTGATGGGCTAAGTTGGGACACCCCTGCAGGGTTATAATCTTTCGAAAGCCGTGCCCGCGGTTATGTGGCAGATTGGAATTTGTTAATGTCCGGTTGTAGAAAACTTGACAAAGGATCTGAAGTAAAACACACAACTGTGTGAGTAACCGTGACTGTCTCTTTTCACTTGGAGAAGAGAACACGGTGGGGTTATGTTTGACTCGTATGTAGTTCAGGATCTTTAGCGATCACTACTAGTTGCAACCATTTGCGTAGATGCTCATCTTATTCTTGTACTCGTAAGTTAGCCACCATATTATGCTAAGCCGCTGCTGCAACCTCACCACTTTACCTCCTCCTACCCATTAAGCTTTGCTAGTCTTGATACCCATGGTTATGGGATTGCTGAGTCCTCGTGGCTCACAGATACTACAACACCAGATGCAGGTTCAGCCGAGAATGATGCAGGAGCTGGTTCAAGTACTTCGCTGGGAGCTCGATGAAGAGAGTGGCCGTATGCGTGTGACGTTTTCGACGATCAGTAGTGGTTTCTACTAGGGGCAATTCGGACCTGTGGCTTTATGTTTTGGTATCTTTCTTTTGGATCTTCGCCCGTAGTCGGGTTGTGATGCTTTGTATGATGTTTTGCTTATGTAATGTATTGTGTGAAGTGGCGAGTGTAAGCCAACTATCTCCTTTTGCAATTTCATCCCTTTTTACATGAGTCGTGCAAAGATACCGAACTTGAAATCATTCCAGAATGGGCTTATACCTTTAAGTCGTGCCTCGACACGTAGGAGGTATAGTCCCATCCTGGGCATTACACCGGTGCAAAAGAAAAGGTGGCGTGAGCGAGTCGAACAAGACGAAAGGTGGGGTGATCCCGTCACCGGGTTCCCACGGGTTGGTGACGAGGCAACCGAGGAGCATGACAAAAGACGAATCGGGCACGGTGCACACAAGTGGAGCATCTCATACAACACACATCGTTTGTCCACGGGTCATCGTCTCGGGGTTATACCTTCGGAACGTGCGTTCTCGGAGGGGTTCGAGTCGTCGAGGGACGTAGTGGAAGCAGTCGTTCTCGCGAGTCGTGGTACACGTTCATAGAGGGAAGTAGTCGTTCCGTTTCGGAGAAGTACTTGGTTAAATCCCTCGTTTCCGGGGCGACGGTAGTCGTACACGTTGGCGTGTCGCCGTGTAGGCGTTCTCGTTTGGAAGATGTACATGTCGTCGGCGTAGTTGAACTTGGCGCATCGTCTTGTGTAGTCGTTCGGGCATCGGTCTTGCCGGCGGGGTACTTGTCGCGTCGCATCATGTAGTCGTACGCGGGGTCGATGGTAGGGGTACTTGTCGCATCCACCAAGTGTAGTCGTACTCGGGCGTCGTGGTACTTGCGGTCTTGGTCTTCGGCGATGAGGTACTTGGCGAGTAGATGAACGTGATGGGTACTTGACGTCCTAGTACCTGGCGTCCTCACGGCCTTGAGAGAGATGAAACCGAGCGCAACGGTGCACGATCTTCGCGGCCCAAGGTTCTTGGTGTATACATCCAGGGAGGATACGATGGAGATGAAGCTCGTCTTGTGTGGAGCTCCAGGAGCCAAGGTGCACAGCAGGCAGGGCATCCCTGTCCTTGAGATGGGGTCCTAGTGGACAAAGCAGCAACAGCAGCAAGGCGGGGGTGGCCATGGAGGCGCGGAGGAAGGCCGCAGCAGAGGCGGTCAGCGCGCATGGCGAAGGCGCAGAAGTTGACGACGCGGTGGCGGGTTGACCTTTAGTCGGTCCCGGGCGCGCGGCGACCGCGAGCCGCATGGCGAGGCGAAGTGGGGGCCGGCGGGGAGGGGAAGAGGGGCTCGGCGCGGCGTCAGGATACGGCGGCTCTGGCCGGCCGCTCCGGCGAGCGAAAAAGGCGAGGCGTAGAGCTCGCGCTGGCCAGGCGAAGGAGGACGAAGGGGGGCGCTTGGGGAGGCGCGACGCAGGTAGGCGGCGACGAGGCGGCGCTTCTGGGGGAGGAGAAGGAGCGCGCCGGCGCAGAAGCACGGCGACGGGGCATGGCGATGAGGAGGAGGTGCGGGGCGCGACGGGAAGGAGAACGGGCAGGAGGAACAGATCGAGAGGGAGCGAGGCTGGCGGCGCTCGGGAGGGAAGAGCGAGAAAAGGGGTTCGGCTAGGGTAAAACAGGGGTGCGGCTGGGCCTAATGGGCTAGCGGGCCGAGGGGAGAAAAAAGGGGCCGGCCTGACTGCAGGTCCGGCGGGCTGGACTTCTGGCAATTTTTATACCTTCTGTTTATTCCAATAAACAGATTTTTAGGAGGAAAAGGCCAGGGTGTTAGAGGAAGAATAAAATGGAAGTAAAAATATACTTGAACTCCTAGATTTATGCACAATTTTAATAAACTAGTTTGGACATTTTTAAGGATATAAAAATTATTCAAGTTTGAATTAAATTCAGGCTTGAGCCATTTTTGAACCCAACCAAAACAAGTCCAAAGGAACTAAAAATTGGCAAGGATGTAGAAGACATGGTTGAGAATGGATAGGAAAAGAATGAACATTAAATTGGTGCAGGAAAAGAATGCCACCATTTAAAAGGACTAACGAAGAAGGAGAAGAAGATGATCAAGCAAGGTTGTGGGAGTCAAAACTTGGAGTGAAACAGACATGGAGAAAATATGCAAGTGTGTGATGGTTGCTTCCAACAATGGAATATTTTTATAATAGCTCCAAAAATATTAGGAGGATATATATGTGTTATAAAGAGAAGTCATCCTTCCCTCGATTTAAATGGATCGAAGATCCACACAATTTATTTAGTTGAGATGCCAAGATTAATGACATGATGGCATGATGACAAGATGCAATGCAAAAATAAATAACACAAGCACAAAAGAAACACACGGAAGAACCCGGAACATCTGGAATCTTCTGGGACGTCGGTCTTCGGGCGTCACAACTCTCCCACACTAACAGAGGATCTCGACCCGAGATCCTAGAGATGGCACCGGGTAGAAACGAAAAAGAAGAGGTAAACGAAGTTGCTTCTTTGACAAACGAGTGAAACCACGAACTTGAGAGGTTGAACAAGTTGAATAAAGAATACAATGGAGATGAACAAAGATGAAAACACTCCATTAGAAAAGAGGAACAAGGAGCATTATGAGAACCTTGAAGGTTGAAAGACATTAAACAAGAGCTTACGAACCAAAAGAATATGAAACTGCAATGGTATAGCCAAGGAATAAGAATGACAAAATTTGGACAGCACTCCGTCTGAAAATCGAAGGAATTAACAAGAGCTTGAGGAGAAGGGATGATACTTGATGAAATCAACAGCATATTACCTCCGAAACAATTGAAAGAATGGCACAAGGGGTAAGAAAGATTTCAGACAGCACTCCAGTTGAACACAGAGGAAAAAATTAGATAAGATGACGGAACTTGAATGGAGGACACGACACTCTGGTTAAATAGACAAGCAAGGGAAGAATATGATCTTGATAAAAAATGAGAAGATGGTTGAAGAGAGCAATAACACAAAGCCTCCGGAACGAAAGAATATATGCTAGATCGTTGGAAAGAAAAGATCGGAGAAGAAAATGACAACTTCTCCCACGAATTAATCTGAAAATCATCGTTACGAAGAAGGGTTGAACGTAGTTGTTGGAAAATCAACAACAAAAAGAATAAGCTTGTTGTGGCTTATGGAAAACATCTCAAAATTAAGAGGTGCCAACCAGCAACTGACGAAAACATTTGATTGGATTGAGATCAACAAGGAGACAAAAAAAAACTTATTTCACTGGAATGATAACTGAAGAACTTGGGTCATTTATAAGCACCATAATTAGCAACAATCCTTAGGGAAAGCTTTTAGGTGAAATACAACCCAAGATTACTCCAACGAATAAATTGAAAGGTTGGAAAGATCTCCTGAACAAAGAAAATGATGGGTTTAAATATCTCATTCCTGACAACTTGTGAATCATGGAGCATGGAGGAAAATTATCAAGAATGACATAACACCACCTCAACAGATAAGGGAGCAAGAATTGCACTTGGAAAGCACGATGAAGAAAGCTTGAGCTCCGACAAGAATCTTGATGAAGACTTCGAGGATGAATTAAAACATGATGAACCACCATGAGAACTCCGGTAATGAAAGCATGAGAAGTGAAAGATGAAAAGAATAACATTCAAGACATGTGATGAATTAGATGGAGGTATGGAATGGTATAATAGAAATAACTTGGAGCTCCGGAAAACAAGATGAAGAATTTAGAACCGAGAATATGATATGATGAACAAGCTCCAGACAAAAGAATTAAATCACCTTGAAGGAATAAGAATAAGAATTATGTCATGCATCTCCTTCACCAATTTAAATTGATGACAACCAAAGGATTTGGCATACTACTTATTCTCGTTGGAAAGAATTAAGAGAGATCACGCACAAGCTTGGGTAAATCTTCGACGAACCACCGATAGGATTATGAAAAGAACGAGTGAATTAATACGATAACAAGGAAGAGTAAACTTGAATGAACCACCGTAAGAATATGGAGACGAACGAAGAGGCATCAATGAAGGATGTTTGGAGGACAAAGTTGAAAACTGAGAACGAAGAATCTTCTGAAATGATGGCCTTCGAAGGATCACAATGGAAAGAATCCATGAAATGCATCGAATGGGTATAAAAAGAATTCATCACAATCGGAACAATAATGAGGATGGCATGAAGCTAGAACCACAACTCATGAAGAGAACGGGTCAAAATTTAAGAGAAACACTTCTCCGTTCTCCAAATGTTGAGAATGAAGACGAGAAATGCCATAAGAATTGTTGAGCACTCCGGAATGAAGAATTAAAATGGTTGAAACAACGATGAAAAGAATTTGAAAGCGATCTTGGAGAAGGCATGTGACTGATGGGAATCATTCTTATGTCACACTTTGAAAAGAATTTTTAGAATAACTCCGGAAAAAAATTAGAAGAGTCAGGTAAGATCCTGGAAAAAGACCTGTGGGTTAGGGCCCACTAAAGAAATCACCGTTGAAAAAGATTGCTTAAGAGATATAGCACCGGTTGAATTAAGTGGCTTGAATAAGTTGATAATCCTCAAAAATATCTTGAACGGATTAAGAATGGAAACGCGGATCATCTGAGATATCTTCAGCACTCCGGAGAAGAATTAGAGAGTTGAATAGGCAAGAGAGACTTCGGATAAGAAATTTCAACATCGGAAAACATGTGAAACAAAAGGCACAAATATGATCAATACGGAAGCTTGGATTTAGTCCACCGGAGAAGAATATTGGAATTAAGAATGATGAACTTGAAGCTCTTGAGCATCTTCCTGAGAATCACCGGATAAGAACATTGAAGGAAATGAATGAAGAACCAACACATGAATAAAATGGATATTTCATTAAGAATTCTGGCTCCAAGAAGAAGAAGGGTGGGAGGGTGGGGAAAACAAAGACAATTTGGGATGAAAGAAACAGACAAATCGTCGGATTTCTCAACGGCGTCCGTATGGAATAATTTGAAGAGAAGGCACACCGGTTGAAAAGGGTTAACATGAAAATCTCAATGGTCAAGAAGAATTAGCACTCCCATAGAAATATGAGAACACCGATTAGGAAAGGTATGGAATTAACATTTGACATCGAAGCAACTCGAATACCAGAATCAAAACGAAAACAACGGATAGATATGTTGTGTCGTGGAAATAACACCGCAGATGTCCGGTTTAACGGACTTGATGATGGAACCATCGCACGGGTTAGCTTGAAAGGATTCATGGCACACAAAGGACACAAAGGATTTATACTAGTTCGGCCCCTTTGGAGAAGGTAAAAGCCTACGTCTAGTTAGTTTGGTATTGCTTGGGCGTCGGTTTACAGGGAGCGGATTCGCTTTGCCTGTGTCTCGACGGGTTGATTGTTGCTTGTCCCTGAACCGTCCAGGCCGTCCCTTTATATAGAGGCAACACCTGGTCCGGTTTACAGAGTCCCGAGGCCGGCTCATACTTGTGTCCGCCTCGGTCTCTGTCTTTTCTTTCTTATCTCTCAAGTTACATCTCTTGGCGGTTTACAAACCATACTTCTATACATGGGCCTTAAAATCTCACGGGCCGTAGTCTCTACTAAAATACTACAACCAAGTATAATATAACTAATCCGGTTTACAATAGCCGGTTTATACCTGCTAGTCATATCCCTGACATTAGGCCCCAGAATGATTTGAACTTGTTCACATCAGTCTTCTCTGTCTTATATAATTTTCTTCTTTATCTTCATCTTTTTGTAAACCGGCTCTGACGTCATCCTCCAAGATCATTAAAGTCTGACAATGACATCATCTCCGCATTTTAACGCCGTGAGCTGTACTGTAGCTTATTTTAAGGGTTATCCCGAAGATCGAGGCGTCACGGGATCTTTATTCGATTTTCTGTCTCCTCGATTCTCGCACTTGTCGTTTCAGATCTGACTCCTGGTTATAAATACTGCCACCCCCCATTCATTACCTTCTTCTCGCTCCGTCCTCTTCCTCCGTCTTCTTCCTCTGTCGCCGCCCGAGCTTGAACTGCCGCCGCCGACCGCTGAATCACAAGTCTTCGCCCGGCCGCTGCATCACCCTGAGCTCGACCAGAAAAAATCTCCGCCGTCGATTCTCGCTGTTCTCAGGTATGTTCTTCTTCTTTGTTATCGGTCTTTACAACCTCTAGGGTTTTCGTCCTGTACCTCCGCCATTAGAGCTTTTAACAAAGCTTCATCTTGTCCGACCTCGAGCAAAATGTCTAGTAATATTGTCCTTCAGATCTCCCTTTTTGAACTGTGTTTTTTCTCTGCTGTAAATACTTCCAATCTCATTGTCCCTGTCTGGCCTGTGGATTTATCCTCTTAGTACAAGATCCTTGTAGATCCTTCCCGTATATTATTATATTAGTTTTCCTTTTCTTTAGTACGCCCAGATCTGTTCTTCTAGCATAGTCTTATGGAAACCTGTTTTTCTCCTCGGCAGATCTGCTAAGTATATTCTGATTTAAGTTGATATGCCACATACTTTGCGAAACTCTGTAACTTGATGCAATGGTTGAACTGTTCCTCTTCAACTACCATAAACCGGAAATGATATAACCTGTTTTATAATTGCCGGTTTAACCACACCATTAGTCCTCAGTTTAAACCGTTGCGTAACTTTCATAGATAGGTTCCGGATTACTGCACTTTCATAATCCGTTTCTGTATTTTATCTTCTCCAGCACTTTGTTCAATGGCTAAGCAGTATGTCTCCTGTGATTGGGTCCCTTCCGTCATTACTGAGGATGACCTAATCAAGTTGTCTGAAATCGGCACATTAGGACCTCAGTCGGAGTTAAAATGGCGTGCTCCGGGTAATGAATGCCCCCCTACTCCTAGATCCGGGGAAGTCATTGTGTTTTTAGACCATATCTCTCGTGGCTTTTCTCCCCCCGGTTCAAAGTTTTTCCGGGATGTTCTAGCTGCTTTCCAGCTACACCCACAGGATATCGGACCCAATTCTGTTTCAAACATTTGTGATTTCCAAGTGTTCTTTGAGGTGTATCTGCAAGAAGAACCTTCTGTTGATCTATTCCGGGATTTCTTTCATTTAAACCGGCGCACTGAGTTTACCAGCGGACCACATCAAGAACTTGGCGGGGTTAGTATTCAGAAGAGAAGAGACGCAGTTTTTCCCCACGCCGCTTTACATACTCATCCAAAAGATTGGAACAAGTCCTGGTTTTACTGTGTTGATACTTCTCCTGAGGGTGAGAATCCTTTGCCGGGTTATCGTGAAACTCGTATTCCGGAGAATCACCCTTTACCACCACGGCTTAGTGCCGCTGAACGGACCCGGTTCTCATCACAGCTCTCCAAACTGAGAGCTTTTATAGCAAATGGTCTGATCGGCACTGATTTCCTTCGCTGCTGGCTATCTTGGAGCATCCTTCCCCTAAGCCGGCGTTCTCAGTTAATGTGCAAATACTCTGGTAAACCGGATGATCCTCAAAGGTTTACCAAGGATAAGCTTTCTGAATCGGAGGTAGTGGAGTCAGCCAAAAAGATTCTCAATGCTTCTTTAGCAGATTGTGCTAAGGTTGGCTTGGCTCCGTACTTCAAGAAGAATAAGCTGCCCGAAGTAAGTTTTTCTTTGCCCTGTATTTGTAAACTGTCTTCTTTGAACCGTCTTTCAATTGCTCTTGCCTTTTCAATTAGGCTGATGACCCCTTCTGGAGGAGAAAGCCTCAGGAAAAAACCGTAAAACAGGCTCGCCGGAAGACCCCTGCAAACAAAAAGAGGAAAGCAGCCGCCGATGCCGGTTCTCCTACTGAGGACGATGATCCGGACTCCGAGGTATGCTTTATTCCGGTTTAAATTCTTGCTTTCATGCACTTGTAATCATATCTAATGATACCTTTTCACATGAACTGCCTGAAGGTGATAACCCGACTGAGATTGAGGTAACACTTCTTTCTTCTGATTCAGAACCTCTTCCTCAAAAAAGTCGTCGGACCGTCAGGAAATATCAATTTTCTCATCCTTATGCTCAGTTAGACCCTAACTTTACTTTGAAGAAGCAACAGCACGAAGCCTTTCGCCGGACCACTCGCCACAGTGGCCTGGCGGTGGAGTCATCTGGAATCTCCTTAACTCCGGTTCGAAAACGCCGTGCTGAGGTGATACTCTCTCCGACTCTTCTTCATCCCAAGGCCGGACTTATCCGAAAACCCCTTAAACCGTCTGATCCTGACTATCAGGAAACTCCGTTGTCTTCTTCTGGTGAATCAACCGCTACGCAGCTTCCTCCTTTGAAAACCGTCCCAGGGTAACTTTCTTCGCCTTTTCCGGTTTATGACGCCGTTTTTGCTTTATAATGCTAACTTATTTTGCATGTTTTTCCAGAAAACCGAAACCCAGCAAAAAGCCCAAGGCGAATAAGCCTGTTGCTGACCCTACTGCTGATGATCCGGTTATTAATCCGTCAACAGTTGTTCCTCCAGAAGGTACTCCTGTAGCTCCTGTTGAAGACCCTGCTCTTGAAAATCCTCTTACAGAAAACGTCCAAGATCCACCAAGTCCGGCCCGGGTTAATTCTCCTCAAGTTAATCCGGCGTCTCCTGATCCGGCTCATGTTGACGTTACTCCCCCCAATGTACCAACTTCTCCTGATGTCGTGGTTACTGGTACCGCTTATGTTGCTCCAGCTGAGCCCACCGTTTTAGCAAAACATACGGCTAAAGCGGAAAAGATAGCTCAAGAAAAAGGGAAATGGAGTACTGACATATCCAGTCTTTCCAGTATGAGCGCTCAAGACATTTATTCCGGGTATTTGAACCGGCTCCACAGCAGTCGGGATTATGAAGCCAGCTTGGTGAACCTGATGAGAGAAAAATACGAGGTAAGTTTCTTCTTCTGACTTTGCTTTTTTGACGCATCTCTATCTCATAGCAGCCCCCAAGTTCCGGTTTAGCTGCTTTACTGAAGGTGATCCGGAACTTTGTAGTTTGAACTGTTGATACATACATTAGCCCCCAAGTATCAAGTAGATAACTTGGTTATGTAGTTGATACTTGTAACTTCAAATTGTCTTTGGTGTATTGCTTCAACTGCCATTAGCCCCCAAGTGTCAAGTAGATAACTTGGTTGTGTGCTTGAGACTTGTAATTTCAAATTGTCTTTGCTGTATTGCTTCAACTGCCATTAGCCCCCAAGTGTCAAGTAGACAACTTGGTTGTGTGCTTGAGACTTTAACTAAACTTCACCTCTTGCTTTTGAACTTTGTCTGCAGGCTGAGCTGAACCGGAATGCTCTTGAGATCAACGAACTTCGAAGCCGGCTTACGGAAACTGAGTCGGCCGCCTCAAAAGCTAGGAAAGAACTTCAAGTGAGCTTAAAGACCGCTGAAGACTTGAAAAAATACTTTGAAGAGGAGCGGACTACTTTTGAGGTCCAGAAAAAAGATCTTGAAAAACGTGTTCAGGACGCTGAAGGAGCACTTAATCCGGTTACTGAAGAATTGACCGGGTTAAAGCGGCAAATTGACTTGATGACCTCTGCTATTTTTGGTAAGTATAATCTGAACTCTTGTCTTTATCTTGTAATTTGTGCCTTGTACCGGTTTAACTTTCATTTTTGTATGCAGGGCGCCGTGTCTCCCATCTTGGGGATGACTTGCGGAAAAAACTCAAAGCCTGCTATACCTTGGTCGAACAGTTGTACTCCGGAACACAAAGGATTATCAGTGCCACTTCATTTGGTAAACCGGCTCCTTCAACTATCCAAGATACTTTGAATAAGTTGTCCATTCTACCGGCTCGTCTTGAAGAAGTGAAGAAATCGGCAGCTCGAGGAGGTGCTCTTCTGGCTCTTACGAGGGCTAAAGCTTGGGTTCCGGACCTTGATCCGGAGGAGGTGTTAACCGGATTTCCTGATACCAAGGATGACGGTTCAGCCTTCAATGAAAAAGACCTTTATGCTCTGACAAAGGAGATGCGTCCCCTCGCCAGCAAGCTCGCGGCGGAATCTGACTTATCCCGATATCATCCAGCGTACAGCCTGCAGAACGATCGGGTGGAGCGACCGGTTTACGATACCGTAAACTTAATTCCGCCGGTTCGTCCTCACACCTTTGCTCCTGATATTGATCCTGCTGAGCTTATCAACGATGAAGTATATTTCCGTGCCTTGGCGAAGATTGATTGGCGTGCGCCGGACTTCCAACCGCTTCACGAAGATGAAGATGTTCCGGAACAAGGCGAAGGCCAGCCGTCCCAGCAAGGAGATGCAGAACTTTGAACTTTATCTCTGTAATCATAAGTGATATTCCAGAAAACCATGTTTCCAAACCGTCGGGCTCATCATGCCTTGTAATAGGTTTAGTCGAAACTTAATGTGCTTCAATCCGACATTTGGTCTTTATGAAATATTCACCAGTTGACCTGTTGCCTGATGTGGTTGTCTTCATCTGTTCACATAGAAAAAATATCGAAAAAACATGTCCTAGTGGCTTACCACTGAGATGTATGTGTCCGATATACTTTAATCTGGTCAGGATTTTAATGTCACTTTATAAAGGTCTTCATGAATCCAAATAGACACTCGAAATTCTCCGGTCCATCTTGATGATAAATCCGGTTCATCTTGTTTCAGAAAGTTGTAACCTTTACCCGGTACACGGTCCGGGTTTTGATAAACGCCGGTTTACTTGGTCTGAGATACATGATCCAGATTTTCAATCTGATAGATATGTGGTCAACTTGTGTAGTTGTTCCACTCTGTTGAAAACGTTACAGAACACCAAAACACCAAAAAAAACATGCAATTTTTTGCAAATAAGGCCATGTAGTCGAGGCTTTTTCAAAGAGCTGCCAGGCTCAAAGCGAGGTTCAGCCAATCAATGGATGCGGGTACCATCCAAGGGGCCTAGCCAATCACTGAATGTGGATTATCCATCTTTTCAGAGGGCCGAAAGAACCGTATATAAAAATTATTCCGATCACTGGGACGCGGATTGGCCGACACTCCCAGGGGGCCTAGCCAATCACTGAATGTGGATTATCCATCTTTTCAGAGGGCCGAAAGAATCGTATCTATTATTCCGATCACTGGGACGCGGATTGGCCGACACTCCCAGGGGGCCTCCAGGGTTCCTCCTGAACCGGTGGGTCAATCTAAACCAATCACTGAATGTGGTACTATCCAACTTTTCAGAGGGTCGAAAGAAAAAATTATTCCGATCACTGGGACGCGGATTGACCGACATTCCCAGGGGGCCTCCAGGGTTCCTCCTGAACCGGTGGGCCAATCTAAACCAATCACTAAACGTGGACTTGTCCATCTTTTCAGAGGGTTGCAAGAATTATGAAACTTAATCCGATCACTGGGAGCGGATGATACCAACTCCCAGGGGGCCTCCATTGTTCTGTTTTGAACCTGTAGGTTTGCGTTTCATGGAGTCTTCTCTTCTTGAACCGGATATAATCTCCTGTTCCCGAGAGTTCTATTGCTCCTTCACATATTCTGCAAAAATTAGTTTCTAAACCGGCCAACATTGAAATATGATATTTGATAACAAACTAATATGGTTATTTGTCACAAGATTTGTGTATATGGAGAAAGGGCTGAGCCCCCGGTTTACCGAGGGTGCCGGTTTATTCATTATTCATAATATATACATAGGATACATTGGAGCACATAGCTCAAGTATAGTATGGCCGTAAATGGGCGATGTTCCACGGCCTCTTCGTCTCCTCTTCCGATGTCCGTGAATCCTTGTGTTCTCGAATGTCCACCAAGTAATATGAACCGTTGTGTAAATTCTTGCTGACCACAAAGGGCCCTTCCCATGGCGGGGATAGCTTGTGCATGTCTGTTTGATCTTGGATGAGCCGGAGTACCAAGTCACCTTCCTGGAATGTCCTTGTTCTAATCCGGCGGCTATGATATCTGCGCAGATCTTGCTGATAAATTGCCGACCGTGCTGCAGCCGTATCACGTTCTTCATCCAACCTGTCTAAACCGTCCTGTCTTGATTGTTCGTTGATTGCTTCCACATAGGCCGTTATCCTTGGTGAGTCATGTCGGATATCACTTGGAAGAACTGCTTCTGCGCCGTAAACCATGAAGAAAGGCGTATAACCTGTAGACCGGTTTGGTGTAGTGTTAATACTCCAAAGGATAGATGGCAATTCTTCAACCCAACAACCTGGGGTTCTCTGCAAAGGTGTCATGAGCCGGGGTTTGATGCCTCGCAAAATCTCTTGATTTGCCCTTTCAGCCTGGCCATTGGTCTGAGGATGAGCCGCAGAAGATACATCTAATCAAATATGTTCTCTTTGACAGAATTCCTTCATTTCACCTTTAGACAGATTAGTTCCATTGTCTGTGATGATGTTGTGTGGAAAGCCAAACCGGAATATCACCTTTTTGATGAATTTAACCGCGGTTGCTGCATCACACTTGCTTATAGGTTCCGCTTCAACCCACTTTGTAAACTTGTCTACTGCCACTAGTAGATGAGTTTTCTGATCTTGGGACCGTTTGAAAGGCCCAACCATGTCAAGCCCCCAAGTTGCAAAAGGCCAAGTTATTGGTATCATCCGGAGCTCCTGTGCTGGAATAAGAGCACGTCTTGAGAACTTTTGACAGGCATCACACTTCCGGACTAGATCTGCCGCATCTGCATGTGCAGTTAACCAATAGAAACCATGTCGGAATGCTTTAGCCACCAATGACTTTGAACTGGCGTGATGACCACAATCCCCCTCATGAATCTCTCTTAGAATCTCACAACCTTCCTCAGCTGAAACACATCGTTGAAATACACCAGAAGTACTACGATGGTGCAGTTCTCCGTTTGCAATTGTCATGGACTTAGAACGCCGGATTATCTGCCGTGCTTCCTCTTCGTCCTCCGGTAACTCTCCTCGGCTTAAGTACGCTAAATAGGGTAACGTCCAATCCGGAATAATATGGAGTGCTGCGACTAACTGTGCCTCTGGGTCTGGAACAGCTAGGTCTTCTTCCGAAGGTATTTGAACCGAAGGACTGTGTAACTCATCCAAAAAGGTGTTTGGTGGCACCGGTTTACGCTGCGACCCAAGCCGGCTTAGAGTGTCGGCCGCTTCGTTCCTCCGCCGATCTATATGATCCACCTGATATCCCTTGAAATACCCTGCGACCGCTTCAACCTCTCGCCGATAAGCCGCCATGAGGGGATCTCTTGAATCCCACTTGCCAGAAACTTGCTGTGCCACTAGATCTGAATCGCCCAGGCACTTAACCCGGCTCAAATTCATCTCCTTTGCCAATCGCAAACCATGAAGTAATGCTTCATATTCTGCTGCATTATTAGTACAAGGAAATAATAAGCGGAGGACATAGCAAAATTTGTCACCTCTGGGGGAAGTTAAGACAACTCCAGCCCCCGAGCCCTCCAACTGTTTTGAACCGTCAAAGTGAATCGTCCAATAAGTAAGATCCGGCTTCTCCTCAGGAATCTGCAATTCTGTCCAGTCATAGATGAAGTCTACCAATGCCTGAGATTTTATAGCAGGACGCGGTACATACTTCAAATCATGCGGGCTGAGCTCAATGGCCCACTTGGCTACCCTGCCTGTAGCTTCCCTGTTCTGGATTATGTCTCCCAACGGAGCTGAACTAACCACAGTTATTGGATGCCCTTGGAAATAGTGCTTCAGTTTCCGGTTTGCCATGAACACCCCATAGACCAACTTCTGCCAATGCGGGTACCTTTGTTTAGACTCAATAAGTACTTCACTCACATAATAAACCGGGCGCTGAACCGGATGTTCCTTCCCTGCTTCCTTGCGCTCAACCACAATCGCAACGCTGACTGCCCGTGTGTTTGCAGCTACATATAACAGCAAAGGCTCCTTATCAATGGGAGCAGCTAAAACCGGTGGTTTTGCTAGTTGCCGTTTCAGATTCTCAAACGCTGTATTTGCCTCCTCACTCCAAATGAACCGGTCCGTTTTCCTCAACATTTGATAAAGCGGGATCGCCTTCTCCCCCAAGCGACTGATGAACCGGCTTAGCGCCGTGATCCAGCCAGCTATGCGCTGAACATCATTGATGCAAACCGGTTTTGTCAAAGATCTGATGGCCTTGATCTTCTCTGGGTTGGCTTCTATTCCCCTGTTCGAGACCAAGAATCCCAGAAGCTTACCAGCCGGAACACCAAAAGCACACTTCTCCGGATTAAGCATCATCCTGTAAGCTCGAAGATTATCAAAGGTTTCTTTGAGGTCCTCTATCATTGTTCTTTCTTCCTTTGATTTGACCACAATGTCATCCACATAAGCATGCACGTTCCTTCCTATCTGCCCTTTCAAACAATTCTGAACGCAACGCTGATAAGTTGCCTGTGCACACTTGAGCCCAAAGGGCATAGATACATAGCAAAAAGCACCAAAAGGAGTTATGAAAGCTGTCTTCTCTTGATCTTCTACTGCCATTTTGATCTGGTGATACCCTGAATATGCATCCAGAAAACTCAGCCGCTCACACCCCGCTGTGGCATCGATAATCTGATCAATGCGAGGTAAAGCAAAAGGATCAGTTGGGCAAGCTTTATTGAGGTCTGTATAATCCACACACATCCTCCACTTCCCATTCTTCTTTAAAACCAGCACCGGATTAGCCAACCATTCCGGATGAAAAACTTCCACTATGAACCCTGCTGCCAAAAGTCTGGCCACTTCCTCTCCTATAGCCTTGCGCCTCTCTTCATTGAAGCGGCGCAGATACTGTTTTACCAGTTTAAACTTCGGATCAATGTTCAACTTGTGCTCAGCGAGTTCCCTCGGTACACCTGGCATGTCAGAAGGTTTCCATGCAAAGATATCCCGGTTCTCACGGATGAACTCGATGAGCGCGCTTTCCTATTTGGGATCAAGGTTAGCGCTGATGGTGAACTGTTTAGATGAGTCTCCAGGCACAAAATCAACCTGCTTAGTCTCTTCCGCTGACTTGAATTTCAACGCCGGATCATGCTCGGTAGTTGGTTTCTTCAGCGGAGTCATATCTGCCGGATCAACATTATCTTTATAAAACTTTAAATCTTCCGTGGCACACACCGCTTCTGCATAAGCTGCATCACCTTCCTCGCATTCCACCGCTATCTTGCGACCGCCATGAACCGTGATCGTGCCCTTATGACCCGGCATCTTAAGCTGTAAATAAACATAACATGGCCTAGCCATAAACTTAGCATAAACCGTCCTTCCAAACAGAGCATGATACGGACTTTTAATTTTGACAACTTCAAAAGTGATCATTTCTGATCTGGAATCATGCTCATTTCCAAAGGTAACTTCTAAATCAATCTTACCAACCGGATAAGCTGACTTACCCGGGACCACTCCATGAAACACCGTGTTTGATGACCTCAACTGTTTATCTGTCAAACCCATACGACGGAAGGTCTCATAGTATAAGATATTGATACTGCTTCCACCATCCATGAGAACTTTAGTGAATTTATAACCCCCCACTTGAGGTGCTACTACCAAGGCTAAATGGCCCGGATTATCCACCCGCATTGGGTGGTCCTCTCTACTCCATACAATAGGCTGCTCCGACCATCGAAGAAATTGCGGTGTCGCCGGTTCCACTGCATTAACAGCCCGCTTTAACACCTTCTGGTCTCGTTTGCACAGACTTGTGGTGAAGACATGATACTGCCCACTACTTAATTCCTTCGGGTTACTCTGATACCCGGATCGTGGCTGCTGTTGCTGGCGCTGCTGCTGCTGACTTCCCTGATTTTGATAACTTCCTTGGCCCTGCTGCTGACTATTCTGACCATTGTAACCACCTTGATGATGTGATTGATTCCCCTGACCATTATAATTCCCTTGATTATTCTGGCCGCCTGGCCGGGGTTGATAACCACCGTTGTTGCCCCTATATCCTGATCCGGAACTGTTCCCCTGATGACCCGAACCATAAAATCCGGGCCCTGAACCGCCGTGTGGGGGCCGGCTAGGAGGATTAAAACGGTCGTTCACTGCCTTCATAAGGGGTATGCATTCTCTCATAGTATGCCTTGCCATCCTCCCCCTTCCGCTATGCTTTGGACAGGGTCGATCCAACTCCTGCTCCCAGCTCGGAGCTCCTCCGCCGGTTTGGAGAGCAGAATTCTCCGGATTACCCTGAAAACCGCCTTGAACTTGAGTATTAGCCACGAAATCGGAACCACCTTCTGCCTTCCGCTTGCCCAAAAAGCTTGAAGTAGCCGGATTAACCGGCGCCGGTTTACCAGACTTGCTGGCCTTCCCCGCTTTATCTCCTTCCGCTTCCGGATACTTTGTGTTATCCGAGTCTCCATATTTCACCAGGGCACTCATTAAAGTCCCCATGTCATTGCAGTCCCTTTTAAGCCGTCCGAGTTTTAATTTTAAAGACTCAAACCGGCAATTGTTTTCCAACGTCACTATCGCCGTACTAGGATTAATACCATTCGAAGAGTGTAAGATCTCTGCTACCCTTCTCACCCAAGCTGCTGTAGACTCCTGCTCTCCTTGTACACAGGCTGCTAAATCTATCACCGACATCGGCTGCTTGCATGTATCCTTGAAGTTTTTGATGAACTGACTGCGCAGTTCCCCCCATGACCCAATAGAATTCGGGGGTAGAGCTTTTAACCAGGTCCGGGCCGTGCCCTCAAGCATCATAGTGAAATATTTGGCACAAGCCGATTCATCCACGTCTAACATCTCCATGGCCATCTCATAACTTTCCACCCAAGCTTCTGGCGGTAAATCGGCTGTGTAATTAGGTACCTTGCGGGGCCCTTTGAAATCCTTGGGCAACTTAACACTCCGTAGAGCGGGGACAAGACATTGTACCCCGAAGGAGCTCGCCGTAGCTCCTGTTCCTGCAGTGGCTGTGTGAACCGGCGTCGATTGACGAATTTCCTCCCTGGCCTCCGATCTAGGCCGGTTTAGGTCTGGGGCTGGCATCTCCGCCCTTGCCGGATTATCCTGCCTGCGCTGATGTCTCCTGCGCTCACTGCTAGATACCTCCGGCTCCTCCCAATGCCTAGAATAACTTCGGTTGGGACGTGGTGTTGAATGTATCCTTTCCCTGCTATGAGAGTACGCTTGCTGCTGCATTAATGCAGTATTAAGTAGCTTCTGGACCCTGCGCGCCTCTATCGCCACCGGGGACGTTTCTTCCATAGGTAAAGCGGCCAACCGTGCCGCCGCTGCAGCAATATTATCCAAAGGGTTTGAATAGTGCCCTGGAGGGATAGGAACATAAGGTGCCGATGTAATCCGACGCTCCTGTTCTGCGGCGGGCTGTTGAACCGGCTCATCCCGAGCCGGGGGTGTTCTCCGGTTTAAGGCCGGATTATTACTGGCCCCAGCCCCAGGTGTCCTGAACAAATTCGCGGATTCGTAACCCGGCGGAATGCGGGACCGATACTTTCGCCCCTTACTCCTTCCACAGAAGCCTGCTCCATCCTCAGATAAAAGGCTTGATCATCCAACTCCGCTTGTCTTGTTGCTATCATCTCTCTTTCTGCCTTTAAGTCCTCCTTTAACTGATCGATCCGACCTTTCAACTGAAGAAGCTCTGCATCATGATGCGCCTTGTCTGCCGGAGCTACGTCTTCCACCGCTTTAGCTGTGAACTCCTCGATCAAGGTGGATAGAACTTCAGTAAGGGAGGGATTTGAACCGCTTCCCCCTGCACCAGCTTCTGTTGTCGTTCCGTTCATCGGGGGTTGTGAACCGGCCATGAAGACCGCCACCCGGTTTGGCAGGTCAAAGGGGCCCGGAATACTGTTTCCATCGGACTCGCCCTCAAACCGGCCGTCCCGCAACTGATACAGAGATTCAGTTTCCCCAGATGAAGATTCGTCATCTGAGTAGACGATTGTTGCACCCTCAGATTCTGATCCGTCCTCGGCTCGTCCTCCGTTGATTGCTCCGATGAACACGCGCTTCATGGCGGGCTGAATCCGGGCCGATCTCGCACGTTGAGCCGGCTCGACGATGTTGGGGAAGATGTCCGGCTCAGGTCCCGGTTCACCAATTTTGCCGATGAAGACTTGGATGCTGCCGAAGGGGACCCGGTACCCGTATTCGATCGAATCGGCCTCCGGTCCCCAACCCGCATCGTCGATGTAGATCCGGCCGCGTCGACTCTTGGTCATCCGGCCGACTGCGTAACCCTTTAGTCCTTCGAAGCCGCCTTTCAAGAACTCGAAACCATCGTGCGCAGGCCCCACGGAGGGCGCCAACTGTCGTGGAAATAACACGGCAGATGTCCGGTTTAACGGACTTGATGATGGAACCATCGCACGGGTTAGCTTGAAAGGATTCATGGCACACAAAGGACACAAAGGATTTATACTAGTTCGGCCCCTTTGGAGAAGGTAAAAGCCTACGTCTAGTTAGTTTGGTATTGCTTGGGCGTCGGTTTACAGGGAGCGGATTCGCTTTGCCTGTGTCTCGACGGGTTGATTGTTGCTTGTCCCTGAACCGTCCAGGCCGTCCCTTTATATAGAGGCAACACCTGGTCCGGTTTACAGAGTCCCGAGGCCGGCTCATACTTGTGTCCGCCTCGGTCTCTGTCTTTTCTTTCTTATCTCTCAAGTTACATCTCTTGGCGGTTTACAAACCATACTTCTATACATGGGCCTTGAAATCTCACGGGCCGTAGTCTCTACTAAAATACTACAACCAAGTATAATATAACTAATCCGGTTTACAATAGCCGGTTTATACCTGCTAGTCATATCCCTGACATTAGGCCCCAGAATGATTTGAACTTGTTCACATCAGTCTTCTTTGTCTTATATAATTTTCTTCTTTATCTTCATCTTTTTGTAAACCAGCTCTGACGTCATCCTCCAAGATCATTAAAGTCTGACAATGACATCATCTCCGCATTTTAACGCCGTGAGCTGTACTGTAGCTTATTTTAAGGGTTATCCCGAAGATCGAGGCGTCACGGGATCTTTATCCGATTTTTTGTCTCCTCGATTCTCGCACTTGTCGTTTCAGATCTGACTCCTGGTTATAAATACTGCCACCCCCCATTCATTACCTTCTTCTCGCTCCGTCCTCTTCCTCCGTCTTCTTCCTCTGTCGCCGCCCGAGCTTGAACTGCCGCCGCCGACCGCTGAATCACAAGTCTTCGCCCGGCCGCTGCATCACCCTGAGCTCGACCAGAAAAAATCTCCGCCGTCGATTCTCGCTGTTCTCAGGTATGTTCTTCTTCTTTTTTATCGGTCTTTACAACCTCTAGGGTTTTCGTCCTGTACCTCCGCCATTAGAGCTTTTAACAAAGCTTCATCTTGTCCGACCTCGAGCAAAATGTCTAGTAATATTGTCCTTTAGATCTCCCTTTTTGAACTGTGTTTTTTCTCTGCTGTAAATACTTCCAATCTCATTGTCCCTGTCTGGCCTGTGGATTTATCCTCTTAGTACAAGATCCTTGTAGATCCTTCCCGTATATTATTATATTAGTTTTCCTTTTCTTTAGTACGCCCAGATCTGTTCTTCTAGCATAGTCTTATGGAAACCTGTTTTTCTCCTCGGCAGATCTGCTAAGTATATTCTGATTTAAGTTGATATGCCACATACTTTGCGAAACTCTGTAACTTGATGCAATGGTTGAACTGTTCCTCTTCAACTACCATAAACCGGAAATGATATAACCTGTTTTATAATTGCCGGTTTAACCACACCATTAGTCCTCAGTTTAAACCGTTGCGTAACTTTCATAGATAGGTTCCGGATTACTGCACTTTCATAATCCGTTTCTGTATTTTATCTTCTCCAGCACTTTGTTCAATGGCTAAGCAGTATGTCTCCTGCGATTGGGTCCCTTCCGTCATTACTGAGGATGACCTAATCAAGTTGTCTGAAATCGGCACCATTAGTGGGGACTTCTAGGTCGGAGAAGGCTCTGAATACCAACTTGTAATGCCCAGGATGGGACTATACCTCCTACGTGTCGAGGCACGACTTAAAGGTATAAGCCCATTCTGGAATGATCTCAAGTTTGGTATCTTTGCACGACTCATGTAAAAATAGGGATGAAATAGCAAAAGGATAGTTGGCTTACACTCGCCACGTCAAACAATACATTACATAAGCAAAACATCATCCAAATAACATCACAACCCGACTACGGGTGAAGATCCAAAAGAAAGATACCAAAAACATAAGCCACAGGTCCGAATCGCCCCTAGTAGAAACCACTACTGATCGTCGAAACACGTCACATACATACGCCTCTCTCTTCATCGAGCTTCCAGTGAAGTTCTGATCCATCTCCTGCATCATTGTCGGTTGAACCTGAGTCTGGTGTTGTAGTATCTGTGAGCCACGAGGACTCGGCAATCCCATAACCATGGGTATCAAGACTAGCAAAGCTTTATGGGTAGGAAGAGGTAAAGTGGTGAGGTTGCAGCAGCGGCTAAGCATAATATGGTGGCTAACTTACGAGTACAAGAATAAGATGAGCATCTACGCAAACGGTCGCAACTAGTAGTGATCGCTAAAGATCCTGAACTACCTACGAGTCAAACATAACCCCACCGTGTTCTCTTCTCAAAGTGAAAAGAGACAGTCACGGTTACTCACACAGTTGTGTGTTTTACTTCGGATCCTCTGTCAAGTTTTCTACAACCGGACATTAACAAATTCCAATCTGCCACATAACCGCAGGCACGGCTTTCGAAAGATCATAACCCTGCGGGGGTGTCCCAACTTAGCCCATCACAAGCTCTCACGATTAGCTGAAGTGATAAATATAATATCATCACCCCTTATCTTTGGGAAATCCGATCAGGCTCGGCATCCCGGTGGACAAGACATTTCGACTATGGTAAAACAAATCCAGCAAGACCTCCCGGCGTGCCGACACCTTGATAGTAGCCGCGCGTATCTCGTCTCAGGCCACGACCGGATGGGCGATTATACGAGTAAAACTAGCCCTCGGGTTTCCCCAAGGTGGCCCCGCATACTCCCCGTTTGGGACCAACACCATCAGCACTGGCCCCCCCTGCTATGTAGAAAAGAATCTCGAGGGCATGACCCCCTATGCAAATTTAATTATTTAATTAAGTTGCTATTATGAGGCAAATTAAAACCAAGGTTGGGCCTTGCTGGAGGAGTTTTATTCAAAGACGAACTGTCAAGGGGTCCCCATATACCCATCGTGTAAGGAACGCAAAATCAAGGAACATAATGCCGGTTTATCGGCGCCTAAGGTTGCATGAGTGGAACAAAACACCGAGCAAAAGGCCAAGCCTTCCACCCATGCCCAGTATATAGGTGTGTTAACAATAATAATAGATATTGTGATATTCCAACAACAAGTTCCCACCTGGAACGATCTTCATCTTCACCTGCAACTATCAGCGCTATAAGAGGGGCTGAGCAAGCGGGTAACATAGCCAAACAGTGGTTTTGCTAGGAAGGCGTCATAGGTTAGAGGTTTCATGGCAACAAGGAGAGGCTGACATAAAAGGTGGGTAGCGCGACATGTAATGATAGCATCGAGACAACTAAGCATGGCAATGGTAGTAAAGGTATCTAAGGGTATGATCATCTTGCCTGAGATCCCGCAAGGAAGAAGAACGGGTCCATGAAGTAGTCGAACAGAACCTCACAACTCCGGAACGAACCCGAAGCTAACGAGGGAAGCAAACCGGAAAGAAACAAGCAACACGGTAAACACACCACACGAGACATGACAATATGCTCAACCAAGTATGATGCAAAATAGTTCTACACAGGATGCACAACAAGTCTATACAGGAAGCAAAACATGGCAAGGTAGGAAGCACAGAAAACAACACAAGTCTATAGGATGCAATACATGGCAAGGTATGATGCATGACAAGTCTATACAGGAAGCAATACATGGCAAGGTAGGAAGCACAGCAAAAACAACACAAGTCAACAAGTTTAAATGGGGCCGGAAACTACAACAACAATTCCGGAAAAAATCCCCATATGCATGTTTAGCAATTTTTAAGCAAACAACAATTCACACCTTTTAATGTTGTTAACATGATGCGGATGACATGATCAAGTTTACGCAATTTTTAGCAAAAGTTAACATGAAGAGGTATGAAGTATTTGTCACCGTGGTGGAAAGAAAGGGTGCCACGGCAACGATCCGAAAATGATGCGACGGCAACATCTCGGTTCCGGTAACTCGTTGAGAGACCGGTGAAAAAGAAAAGGTGGCGTGAGCGAGTCGAACAAGAAGAAAGGTGGGGTGATCCCGTCACCGGGTTCCCACAGGTTGGCGACGAGGCAACCGAGGAGCATAACAAAAGACGAATCGGGCACGGTGCACACAAGTGGAGCATCTCATACAACACACATCGTTTGTCCATGGGTCATCGTCTCGGGGTTATACCTTCGGAACGTGTGTTCTCGGAGGGGTTTGAGTCGTCGAGGGACGTAGTGGAAGTAGTCGTTCTCGTGAGTCGTGGTACACGTTCGTAGAGGGAAGTAGTCGTTCCGTTTCGGAGAGGTACTTGGTGAAATCCCTCGTTTCCGGGGCGACAGTAGTCATACACGTTGGCGTGTCACCGTGTAGGCGTTCTCGTTTCGAAGATGTACATGTTGTCGGCGTAGTTGAACTTGGCGCATCGTCTTGTGTAGTCGTTCTGGCATCGGTCTTGCCGGCGGGGTACTTGTCACGTCGCATCATGTAGTCGTACGCGGGGTCGACGGTAGGGGTACTTGTCATATCCACCAAGTGTAGTCGTACTCGAGCATCATGGTACTTGCGGTCTGGGTCTTCGGCGACGAGGTACTTGGCGAGTAGATGAACGTGATGGGTACTTGACGTCCTAGTACCTGGCGTCCTCACGGCCTTGAGAGAGATGAAACAGAGCGCAACGGTGCATGATCTTCGTGGCCCAGGGTTCTTGGTGTATACATCCAGGGAGGATACGATGGAAATGAAGCTCGTCTTGTGTGGAGCTCCAGGAGCCAAGGTGCGCAGCAGGCAGGGCATCCCTGTCCTTGAGATGGGGTCCTAGTGGACAGAGCAGCAACAGCAGCAAGGCGGGGGTGGCCGTGGAGGCGCGGAGGAACGCCGCCGCAGAGGCGGTCAGCGCGCATGGCGAAGGCGCATAAGTTGAAGACGCGGTGGCGGGTTGACCTTTGGTCGGTCCCGGGCATGCGGCGACCGCGAGCCGCATGGCGAGGCGAAGTGGGGGCCGGCGGGGAGGGGAAGAGGGTGAAATGATCGAGATGGACCTAGAGGGGGGGTGAATAGGTACAATTATAAATTTTAATTGCTACTTAGCAATTTTTAGGCAATGGTACTAAATATGAAAGTGAGCCTAACAATTGCAAGTAAGATGCTTAACAAGTTAAGCAAGCAACACGGGTAGGTAGGTAAAGTAACACAATGAGATATAAGTAATAACTTAAAGAACAAGTAACCACAAGTAGAAAGTTTAGGTTAGGAATAACCGAAACTTCGAGAGACGAGGATGTATGCCGATGTTCACTTCCTTGGAGGGAAGCTACGTCACCGTTTAGAGAGGTGGGTGCTACCACGAAGGCACACCAACGCCACGAAGGCTCACCCTATTCTCTCTTTGAGATATCACCACGTAGGCGATTCCCAACCACTAGTGGTAAGCCTTTAGGTGGCCTCCAAACCCTTACAAACTTTTCCGGGGGTAATCACAGAGTTTGATTCCTCTCCGAAAGACTCCTACCGCCTAGGAGTCTCCAACCTCCAAGAGTAACAAGAACGATGGGGAAAAGCTCAAGACTTGCTCAAATCACAATTTCCTTTGGTGTTGAGAAGGGGAAGGAGTGGATCTATCACTTGATTGGACAACCTCTCACAAATGCTCTCAAATCCCTTGGGGATCTAAGATTTGGTGTGGAGGAGTGAGAGATGGTGAAAAAGTGTTCTAGGGTTTGTTCAAAGTGAATGGTCAACCTTCTCCCGTGGGGAAGAAGGGCTATATATAGTTAGAGCAAGAATCTGCCCGTTGTAGTGTAAATGAGTGAGCAGCCCGGACATCCGGGCAGGGGCCGGACATCCGGCCCGGTAGAGTACAAAGAACAGAACCATACAGGCTAGGAAACAGAGGGCCCGGACATCCGGGGGTTCAAGCCCGGACATCCGGCATGTCTGGAAGGCCCGGATATCCGGCAGATGGCCGGACATCCGGCGTGATCACAGCAGATGACAGAACCTCTGCGTTCTTCGGGCGGTGGAGGCCGGACATCCGGGATATGGCCCGAACATCCGGCGTATCAGGAAGAGCCGGACATCCGAGGAAAACCCCGGACATCCGTCGTGTAGTACAGCACATAAGTGCTCTCTGGATAGCTATGCCCGGATATCCAGCGTGCGGCCCGGACATCCGGCTTGAAGCCCGGACATCCGGCAGCCAAGGGACAGAACCTATGACTTTGAGTATTTCCAGTATGGAACGAAGGTTTGTGGCATGAGCAAGCCTTTAACTGCCACATCGATCCCCTCTTAATAGTGCGGGATCCTATACTCAAGAAGACAAACATGAAATCACTTTTTATGCTTCATCCTTGGGTAAGATCACTTTGTATGCTCTTGATCCACACACCTAGATGAACTAGGGAATAACACCTGAGATATACTTAGCAGTCATTGTTAGTCCCCTACATGTATATTGTCATCAACATCAAAACATGCTGTAAGGACATGATTGCTCTTTCAATCTCCCCCCTTTTTGTTTGTTGATGACAACCATACATGTAGTATCAAAAGATACAATATGAGAGCAAAAAGTTCAAAGAATGTAAATGTTACTAGTTGCTTTTAGCTCCCCCTCATTGTGAGTATGAGATGAATATGCTAGGATACACAATACATAGACAAAACATTTCATAGTCACAAGATAATGCCACAGGATAATAACATAGTTCCACATGATCATGATCAAATGTCATAGGTAGCAAATCTTTTTAACAATAATAGTGGCAAACACAACTAGCCAACATATCTCATAACATGACCCAACTAAGATACTACTTCTCCCCCTTTGACAGCAACAAGGAAAAAGGGGCTCCTAGTTACTCCTGGCGGATGTCATCATCATCAACAAGAAATTCAGGGTACTCGTCACGAGATGGGAAACCGAAGGTGGAGGTGGATGGAGCCACGGGAAGAGGATCATCATCACTCACGGGGCTTCCACGGTTACGAAGGCGCTGCTTGAGCTGATTCTTGGAGATGATGAGGCGCTTCTGAACATCATGATTATGTTGACAGCTGAAAGTGATTGCTTTCATGAGAGCAGACTGATCCTTGCCAAAGAACGAGGCAAGACGACCACGAGGGGCAGACGAGGAAGATGGCACAGATGATCCACTAGGCTGAGGAGGAGCAGCTGGTCTCCCATCAGAAGACCTCCTAGGCTGAGTAGGAGCAGGGGCCGCCACACGCATGTGAGGAGGAGGCTTCCAAATGGAGTGCACATCAGTCTTAACCACCTCAAAGGGAGCAGTGTGATCAATCAACGCCTGAATGAATGGAGCATGAGAGAACTGGCGTGTCTGAATGAAACTGCAAAGACGGATCTCATGCCAAATGAAATTGGCAGTGTCTAGAGGCTCAGTGGGATGGTCATGCATACGAACCATCAAGTCAATGCAATAGTTGCGAGCCCTCGAGCGATCACCCTTCTTGGGGTAAAGAGTGCGAAGCACACACTGATAGAGGATGTAGTAAGGAGCACGGAAGATGGATACCTCATTGACTGGATATTCAAGTTCTTCAGTGAGCAGAGTGGTAGATTTGACAAGTGGCAAGCAGGCGTTAATTCCTTTGGGTTTGTGCTCGGGATCCAAGCTGTGAATGCAATGGCCAACACCGGAGAGACCCAAAATCTGAACAAACCTGTCATAGGTGATGGACAGTGTAGTGTCATCGGTCCTCCAAGTGAGAGTGTTGTCTGGACCAAAGAAACAGGTGGCATAGAACTGTAGAGTCATGTCATCAATGATTTTGACCGGATCGTTAGGGAACATGGCAGGGTTGGCACGTAGGAAGTGGAGATCCAGGTATGAGTGACGAGCCAGTCCACGGCCATGAACGAAACTGGAGTAGAGATCCTGCTGCATACGAGTCCTGAACCGTGGATCCTCGGCATCAGCCACCATCTCATATTGATTGATATCCCGACGGAATATAAGATATTGGCCAGCGGCCATAGTTGTGAAGTCGTGAGGGGGGCGATTTCCACTGTCAGGAAGCTCCATGGAGATGCGACGACCATGAACAATGGGCATTGCAGAGGCACGAACTTGAGGCACCGGCACCCTCCTAGTACCAGGCTTGGACTGTCCAACAGAGTGTCGTGGAGCACTGTCATCTTCTTCCTCCCCAACATAGCCTGCATCATCTGGATCAGAGACTGATGGACTAGGTGATGGTGCCCGCTTCTTCTTCTTGACGGAGGTCTTCTTCTTCTTAGGTCGAGCATGCTCACCGGAGTCGGTTGAGCCTTGCCAGCGATCAACTGGAATGGATAATGAAGAGGATCCAATGAGAAGGAGAAGCCAACACGTGCGTATGAGCATGGATTTGTATGAGAGAACGAAACCCGAAGATTTGATTTGTCACCATACAAATAGAAAGGAGAAGAACTAGCATCCATACCCCGGGAGGAAGGCTCGGGACGATGGGGACCGTAGTTCTTGGTCCGAGCCATAAGATCTGCCAGCGTATATCTCACGAAACACCGGTCCCTCCCGAGAGATTCACACCACACCCACCGAAATGGATTGCGTAGAATCGAAGATCGGGAGAGGGAGAGTTCGTGAGCAGTAGATCAGGGCCGGAGGTTGGAGGAGAGGGCCGGGGCAGCGCCGGGGTACTGGTCCGGCGACGGCGGCCAAGAGGAGCGATGGGGATAGGAATGAGGAACTGACCCCCCCCCCCCAATCGATGCCCGACTCTAGTTATATGTGGCTACGGCGGCGGTCCTGACGTCCGGGGCACGGCCCGGATATCCGGCGCGCGGAGGTCAGAGGCACCAGAAGAATGAGCGCCCGTGGCCCGGACATCCGAGGCAACGCCCGGATATCCGGCGTAAGGATTCCAGAGAGCAAATGCATAGGGCCCGGATGTCCGGCGCCCTTGGCCCGGATGTCCGGTAACTGGACAGAGAAAAGAAAGACAGGGACTAAGGGGAAAATGGGTATAATTTTGATCATAGACTCCGCCAAGGAGTTATTAGAGTATTAAGGGGGAAAATAACACATGAGAAATCTTAGGTCATACAAAGATGTAGGAACCACCCATCCCAAAAAAACGGACCATACAAGCACTGTTCAAGCGGTGACCGAGGTCACCATGTTTGAGCATATGGAATATAATACCGCAAAGATGGAGACTTTGGGCACATAGTCACGACTCCATCATATTAAAGTATCATAGTTCGAGAACCATGACAACTTTGAGAGTGTTTGTTCAATACTCATGAATTGAATGTCTCCCCCTAACTATATGCCTACATCAAGACAAGACATTTAGTTCATGCATGAATGGGTACTAGATTTCACATAATATTGTCAAGCTCCAAGATACCAAGTTCATGCCTAAGTCGACAAAACCTAGCTTCATCCAATGGCTTCGTGAAGATGTCTGCAAGTTGCATTTCTGTACCAATGTGGGCAACATCCATGTCACCCTTTTCCACATGATCTCTCAAGAAATGATACCTAATGTCAATGTGCTTGGTTCGAAGATGATCTTTGGGATTCTCAGCAATGTTGATGGCACTTTCATTATCACATAGAAGAGGCACATGTCGATAGGTGATACCGTAATCCTTCAAAGTCTGCCTCATCCATAGTAATTAAGTTCCACAACTGGCAGCTGCAATGTATTTTGCTTCACAGCTGGAAAGGGCGATACAATTTTGTTGTTTCTTGGAGGACCAACTGACCAATGAGCGTCCAAGAAATTGGCATGCACCGGAGGTAGACTTGCGGTCCACTTTGTCACCAGCCCAATCAGCATCCGTGTACCCAATGAGATCAAACTTAGCATCCTTGGGGTACCATAGACCCAACTTTGGGGTGTGAACAAGGTATCTGAGAATATGCTTAACCGCTTTACGATGGCTTTCCTTAGGGGAAGCTTGAAATCTAGCACACATGCATACGCTAAACATGATGTCTGGTCTAGATGCACAAAGATAAAGCAATGAACCAATCATAGAGCGATAAATAGATGGGTCAAAAGGAATGCCGTTTGTGTCTTCAGTGAGAGCAATTGTGGTTGGCATGGGTGTCTTACATGGACTAGCATCAGACATGCCAAACTTTGCTAGGATGTCCTTGAGGTATTTTGCTTGAGACAAGAAGATTCCTTCTTGAAATTGTTGAATTTGAAATCCGAGGAAGAATTTCAAATCCGCATTGAGCGACATTTCAAAATTCTTGGTCATTGAAGCCGCAAACTTCTTGCATAAATGAATGTTAGGAGAACCAAAGATTATATCGTCTACATAGATTTGGCATAATATCAAATCACCCTTGTGTCTCTTAGTAAAAAGAGTGGGATCGATCACCCCTCTCACAAAACCATCATCGAGTAGAAACTTCTTAAGATGATCATACCAAGCACGAGGTGCTTGTTTGAGGCCATACAAGGCCTTATGAAGTTTGTACACATAGTTTTTGTGATCGGGATCAACGAACCCAGGTGGTTGTGATACATATACTTCTTCTTGTAGAGGACCGTTAAGGAAAGCACTCTTCACATCCATTTGATGTAATGTAAATCCATTGAAAGCAGCATAAGCAAGTAAGATGCGAATAGATTCGAGACGGGCAACGGGAGCAAAGGTCTCACCAAAGTCCAAACCTTCAACTTGTGAGTACCCTTGTGCCACTAACCTTGCCTTGTTTCGGATGATGACACCATTCTCATCTTGCTTGTTCTTGAAAATCCATTTTGTTCCAATGACATTGTGTTCTGTAGTTGGTCTCTCCACCAGAGACCATACTTGGTTGCGTTCAAAACTGTTCAACTCTTCTTGCATTGCCACGAGCCAATCATTGTCCATTAATGCGTCTTGTACCTTGACTGGCTCAATACTAGACACAAACGAGAAGTGAGCACAAAAGTTTGTCAATTGTTTACGAGTGACCCTACCTTCGGATATGCCAGTGAGAATCTTGTCAACATCAACACGACCGGCCACACGAGGCATGATGGAGGTGAGAGTTTCACGAGGTTCAACTTCATGTCCATCATCCACGTCCTCAACATATGGATCATTGATGTGAGGTGGAAGTTCTTCTTCTTCATGTTGCATTTGTTGAGGTTCATCATCCCTGATTGCACTTTCTTGCTCTTGGTCTTGTTGAGGATGATCATGGTGAAGGACTTGATCATCATCAGGTGCTTGAGTTATGGGCATTGGTTGAGGATTTTGATCTTGTGGTGGTGTGGGTGTTGTAATGGTTGGGTATATAGGAAGTCGTGCGTCGTTTTCCATATCATCATGAGGTTCTTGTTCCATTGGAAGAAGAGCACCAACACCCATGTTCAAGATATCTTGAGAGGAATCTTCATCACCTGCATCACTTAGATCAACTTGCTCTCCATGAGAGCCATTAAATTCATCAAACACCACATCACAAGTTTCTACAACACATCCATTGGATTTGTTGTAGACCCTATAGGCGTGGGAGTTTGATCTATAACCAACAAATATACCCTCAATAGTTTTGGATTGAAATTTTCCTAATCGTTCTTTCTTGTTGAGTAAGAAGCACTTACATCCGAACACACGGAAGTACTTGACATTTGGTTTGTTTCCAGTTAGGAGCTCATATGGGGTCTTTTCCAAGATTGTGCGGAGGAAAAGACGGTTTGAGGCATGACATGCAGTGTTGACGGCCTCAGCCCAAAAGCTATGTGGTGACTTGTACTCATCCAACATAGACCTTGCCATCTCCACAAGGGTACGGTTCTTTCTTTCAGCCACACCATTTTGTTGAGGAGTGTAGGGGGCGGAGTATTGATGTTCAATCCCCTCGTCACTGAGAAACTCTTCCAAGGTGTAATTCTTGAACTCGGAGCCATTGTCACTTCTTATTGCCAAGATTTCTTTGTCAAATTTGCGTTGAGCTTGTTTGGCAAAATCAATGAAGGTGAACTTCGTCTCGTCTTTGGATTTGAGGAAGAACACCCATGTGTATCTTGAGTAATCATCAACAATGACAAGACCATACTTTTTCGCACCAAGACTATCCCATGAAGGAGGCCCAAAGAGATCCACATGAAGGAGCTCCAAAGGCCTTGATGTAGATACAATATTCTTGGGTGGGTGTTTTGATTGGTGTTGCTTCCCGGCTATGCATGCACTACACACACGATCTTTCTCAAAAGAAATATTAGTTAATCCAAGGATGTGATTCCCCTTTAAGAGGTCTTGAAGATTTCTCATGCCGACATGGGCTAGCCGGCGATGCCATAGCCATCCCTTGTCGGCTTTGGCCATTAGACAAGTTGCATGGAAGGTACTCTCTTTCGAGAAATCAACCGTGTAAAGGTTGCCATCCAACTTTCCAACAAAGGCCACTTCAAGAGTATCTCTCTTAAAGACTTTCACATCCATTAGTCCAAAAAGTGTATCATAACCAACAGAAGCCAATTGACGAACGGAAAGTAAATGATATTTTAGAGATTGGACAAGCATGACATTTGCAAGTGACATGTCATTTGTGATAGCCACCTTACCCAATCCAAGTACCTGTCCTTTTGTTCCTCCACCGAACACGATGCTCATAAATGGTTGAATGGCTTCCATAAAATCGTAGAGCAATTTTCCGTCTCCGGTCATATGGTTGGTGCATCCACTATCGATCACCCATTTGACTCCACCGGAGAAGGCAACCTACACACAATTCATTACTTGGTTAGAGGCACCCATTTTGCAATGGGACCTCTCACATTAGTCACAAGGGTCTTAGGAACTCAAATAGCATAGAAATGAAATGCATTATGGCGGCCAACAAATTTTGCATAAACCTCTCCATCCTTTGTTTTACGAAGCACATAGGATGGAGGCATGAAACCCTTAGGTTTGATGGGAGTGGGTTGGTCCCTAGTGGCCTTTCCACTCATAACCTTGCTGCCTTGACTCTCCCCTTTCTTCCTCTGCCCTTCACGTACAAACGTCTCCTTGAGAGGAGTGGTGCACTTTTGAGTGGAGGTTTTTGTCTTGCTTGTGCTTGGGTCGTACCCAAGTCCTTCCTTTGTGAAAACTTCATTGTGACGGCTCAATACTTAATTAAGGTTCTTTTGTCCTTGAGCACAAGTCATGAGTCCTTTCTCGAGCTGTGCTTTTAGAAATCGATTTTCCTCACAAATAGATGCTAGATCATAACTTGCGTTAGTAGTACAGGCATCAACATTTATAACAGGAGAGGAGTAAGCCTTGGCTAGAGTTTCAAGATAAGTAGCTTTGAGTGTCTCAAAGCTCTTTGTAAGAAGGGTGAGCTCTTCTTCCTTAGTCTTAAGAGACACAGATAGAAGCTCACACTCCTTAGAGAGAGTAGCATGAGACCTCACAAGTTTGCTCTTATCATTCGTCAACTCCTTGAAGGAGCTTTCAACCTTTTCCAAGGAAACAAGTTTCTTGACTTGTTCATCAAGGTTTGTACCAATTTTTATGCACAGTTCATCATTTTTTGCTTCCTCATATAGGACTTTCCGCTCAAGGATTTCGTATTTTTCCTTTTCCTCGGTGACGAGGGTTTCGAGTTCCTTAATGATGACGGTGTGCTTACCCACCATCTCCATAAGCATACGAAACATAGTGAGTTTCTTTCCTTTGAGGGAACACATGAATTTTTCTAGTTTAGCATACATAGGATCAGTCTCATCATTATCCTCATGGTTATCCTCCGCATCATTAAGAGTAGGTGGAGAGAAAAGAGGAGGTTCCGAATGAGAGGTTACCTTCACTTTGTCTGAAGAGGTTTGTTGCTCATGGTCCTCAACAATGGCGTTGGCCATCAAACACTTGTGTGTGTTTCCCTTGTAGTCTTTCATGTAGTTGTAGGTGACAACCTCACCACTTTTGTTGACTAGTCTCAAGGTGTTTTGAGAATCTTGAGCAATACCGGCAACACCTCCAACATCATCGGGATCGGACTCTTCTTGGGCAATCATGGCCCTTCCATCTCTCTTCTTAAGCTTGGAGTTCACAGGGTTTGGCAATTTCTTCTGTACAAAGTTCTTGGGGAATCTGGGCTTATCTTCTCTCTTCTCATATGGGCACTCATTGGAGAAGTGATCTGTCTCGTCACAGTTGTAGCAACTTCGGACCTTCTTCTTTTGAAATCTCCCTTTGAATTTTCCTGCGCTGAACTTCTTCACAAAGAGATCAATGTCTTCATATGAGGGTCCCTCTTCAGAGTCACTTTCATCACTTTCTTCATCATCTTCATCCTCACTTTCTTCTTCTTCACACACTTGTTTAGCCTTCAAGGCTAAGTTGGTCCCGGAAGATGAATTTCCATGCATGGCAAGATGTCTTGTAGCATTTGCCTTGGATTCTTCAAATAGTTGAAAGGTGGATATGATGTCATCTAGAGTCATTTCTTTGAATCCATGGTGTTGCTTTATGTCCCACACCATTTGATGGTGATACGGGGCAAGATCATGTAGCAACTTGTCCACAAGAAACCGCTTTGTCAAGTTGAATCCATCTTGTGTCTTGTCACAGTCACAGGACTCTATGTCAGAGGTAAGCGTCATCAGACGCTCGTTGAGCTGGTTTGGGGTTTCACCTTTCTCCATACAGAAGTTTTGCAATTGAACTTTGGCAATCTCATATTGTGCAAGCCGGAGGGAGGAGGTTCCGGTTTTTGATCTCACAATGCAATCCCACAAATCCTTGGCACTGGTGATGTGTATGAAAGGTCTCCTTTGCTTTTCACTCATCCCTTTCCTTAACAACATGATTGCAGTGTCGTTGAGATGCCTGTCATATATTTCTCTTGGAGTGAGGTTCTTTGGATCAACAGGGTTGTACCCATCCTCCAAGATGTCCAACATCTCATCGTTTGCGTACCTAAGATGATCCTGCATAGCAACTCTCTACATAGAAAAGTCAGCCTTTTTATCAAGCACGGGAGGTTCACCCCCATGCCTATAATTTGGTTTTTTTCATCTTTAGGTTTTGCATATAGCCATGGAACATTAGAGTGACCACTATTAGGAGGTTTTTGATCAAGAGAAGGAATAGGCGCAGTTTGCCTCGAACCCACACCACCCGGACTAGGGGGTATCGTGGAATCTGTGGTTAGTGCGGCTAACCTTATTTTGACCAAGGCCTCAAGAGAAGCATCATGCTCCTCCTTTTGCTTAGCAAGGGCCCGTTCTAGATCCTCAGAGGTGAAGGTCTTGACTCCCGAAGAAGTCGAGACCTGGTCTTTTGGATCTACAACAAGGGGAGTCCCATCAGGGTTCATCTCGCTCTAGGGCGGTTAAGCCACAAGAATAGAGCACGAGGCTCTGATACCAATTGAAAGGATCGAGATGGACCTAGAGGGGGGTGAATAGTTACAATTATAAATTTTAATTGTTACTTAGCAATTTTTAGGCAATGGTACTAAATATGAAAGTGAGCCTATCAATTGCAAGTAAGATGCTTAACAAGTTAAGCAAGCAACACGGGTAGGTAGGTAAAGTAACACAATGAGATATAAGTAATAACTTAAAGAACAAGTAACCACAAGTAGAAAGTTTAGGTTAGGAATAACCGAAACTTCGAGAGACGAGGATGTATGCCGATGTTCACTTCCTTGGAGGGAAGCTACGTCACCGTTTAGAGAGGTGGGTGCTACCACGAAGGCACACCAACGCCACGAAGGCTCACCCTATTCTCTCTTTGAGATATCACCACGAAGGCGATTCCCAACCACTAGTGGTAAGCCTTTAGGTGGCCTCCAAACCCTTACAAACTTTTCCGGGGGTAATCACAGCGTTTGATTCCTCTCCGAAAGACTCCTACCGCCTAGGAGTCTCCAACCTCCAAGAGTAACAAGAACGATGGGGAAAAGCTCAAGACTTGCTCAAATCACAATTTCCTTTGGTGTTGAGAAGGGGAAGGATTGGATCTATCACTTGATTGGACAACCTCTCACAAATGCTCTCAAATCCCTTGGGGATCTAAGATTTGGTGTGGAGGAGTGAGAGATGGTGAAAATGTGTTCTAGGGTTTGTTCAAAGTGAATGGTCAACCTTCTCCCATGGGGAAGAAGGGCTATATATAGATAGAGCAAGAATCTGCCCGTTGTAGTGTAAATGAGTGAGCAGCCCGGACATCCGGGCAGGGGGGCGGACATCCGGCCCGGTAGAGTACGAAGAACAGAACCAGACAGGCTAGGAAACAGAGGGCCCGGACATCCGGGGGTTCAAGCCCGGACATCCGGCATGTCTGGAAGGCCCGGATATCCGGCAGATGTCCGGACATCCGGCGTGATCACAGCAGATGACAGAACCTCTGCGTTCTTCGGGCGGTGGAGGCCGGACATCCGGGATATGGCCCGGACATCCGGCGTATCAGGAAGAGCCGGACATCCGGGGAAAACCCCGGACATCCGTCGTGTAGTACAGCACATAAGTGCTCTCTGGATAGCTATGCCCGGATATCCGGCGTGCGGCCCGGACATCCGGCAGCCAAGGGACAGAACCTATGACTTTGAGTATTTCCAGTATGGAACGAAGGTTTGTGGCATGAGCAAGCCTTTAACTGCCACATCGATCCCCTCTTAATAGTGCGGGATCCTATACTCAAGAAGACAAACATGAAATCACTTTTTATGCTTCATCCTTGGGTAAGATCACTTTGTAGGCTCTTGATCCACACACCTAGATGAACTAGGGAATAACACCTGAGATATACTTAGCAGTCATTGTTAGTCCCCTACATGTATATTGTCATCAACATCAAAACATGCTGTAAGGACATGATTGCTCTTTCAGAGGGGCTCGGCGCGGCGTCAGTATACGGCGGCTCTGGCCGGCCGCTCCGGTGAGCGAAAAGGCGAGGCGCAGAGCTCGCGCTGGCCAGGCGGAGGAGGACGAAGGGGGGCGCTCGGGGAGGCGCGACGCAGGTAGGCGGCGACGAGGCAGCGCTTCCGGGGGAGGAGAAGGAGCGCACCGGCGCAGAAGCACGGCGGCGGGGCATGGCGATGAGGAGGAGGTGCGGGGCGCGACGGGAAGGAGAACGGGCAGGAGGAACAGATCGAGAGGGAGCGAGGCTGGCGGCGCTCGGGAGAGAAGAGCGAGAAAAGGGGTTCGGCTAGGGTAAAACAGGGGTGCGGCTGGGCCTAATGGGCCAGCGGGCCGAGGGGAGAAAAAAGGGGCCAGCCTGACTGCAGGTCCGGTGGGCTGGACTTCTGGCAATTTTTATACCTTCTGTTTATTCCAATAAACAGATTTTTAGGAGGAAAAGGCCAGGGTGTTAGAGGAAGAATAAGATGGAAGTAAAAATATACTTGAACTCCTAGATTTATGCACAATTTTAATAAACTAGTTTGGACATTTTTAAGGATATAAAAATAATTCAAGTTTGAATTAAATTCAGACTTGAGCCATTTTTGAACCCAACCAAAACAAGTCCAAAGGAACTAAAAATTGGCAAGGATGTAGAAGACATGGTTGAGAATGGATAGGAAAAGAATGAACATTAAATTGGTGCAGGAAAAGAATGCCACCATTTAAAAGGACTAACGAAGAAGGAGAAGAAGATGATCAAGCAAGGTTGTGGGAGTCAAAACTTGGAGTGAAACAGTCATGGGGAAAATATGCAAGTGTGTGATGGTTGCTTCCAACAATGGAATATTTTTATAATAGCTCCAAAAATATTAGGAGGATATATATATGTTATAAAGAGAAGTCATCCTTCCCTCGATTTAAATGGATCGAAGATCCACACAATTTATTTAGTTGAGATGCCAAGATTAATGACATGATGGCATGATGACAAGATGCAATGCAAAAATAAATAACACAAGCACAAAAGAAACACACGGAAGAACCCGGAACATCTGGAATCTTCTGGGACGTCGGTCTTCGGGCGTCACAACTCTCCCACACTAACAGAGGATCTCGACCCGAGATCCTAGAGATGGCACCGGGTAGAAACGAAAAAGAAGAGGTAAACAAAGTTGCTTCTTTGACAAACGAGTGAAACCACGAATTTGAGAGGTTGAACAAGTTGAATAAAGAATACAATGGAGATGAACGAAGATGAAAACACTCCGTCAGAAAAGAGGAACAAGGAGCATTATGAGAACCTTGAAGGTTGAAAGACATGAAACAAGAGCTTATGAACCAAAAGAATATGAAACTGCAATGGTATAGCCAAGGAATAAGAATGACCGAATTTGGACAGCACTCCATCTGAAAATCGAAGGAATTAACAAGAGCTTGAGGAGAAGGGATGATACTTGATGAAATCAATAGCATATTGCCTCCAAAACAATTGATAGAATGGCACAAGGGGTAAGAAAGATTTCAGACAGCACTCCGGTTGAACACAGAGGAAAAAACTAGATAAGATGACGGAACTTGAATGGAGGACACGACACTCTGGTTAAATAGACAAGCAAGGGAAGAATATGATCTTGATAAAGAACGAGAAGATGGTCGAAGAGAGCAATAACACAAAGCCTCCGGAACGAAAGAATATATGCTAGATCGTTGGAAAGAAAAGATCGGAGAAGAAAATGACAACTTCTCCCACGAATTAATCTGAAAATCATCCTTACGAAGAAGGGTTGAACGTAGTTGTTGGAAAATCAACAACAAAAAGAATAAGCTTCTTGTGGCTTATGGAAAACATCTCAAAATTAAGAGGTGCCAACCAGCCACTGACGAAAACATTTGATTGGATTGAGATCAACAAGGAGACAAAAAAACTTATTTCACCGGAATGATAATTGAAGAACTTGGGTCATTTATAAGCACCATAATTAGCAACAATCCTTAGGGAAAGCTTTTAGGTGAAATACAACCCAAGATTACTCCAACGAATAAATTGAAAGGTTGGAAAGATCTCCTGAACAAAGAAAATGATGGGTTTAAATATCTCATTCCTGACAACTTGTGAATCATGGAACATGGAGGAAAATTATCAAGAATGACATAACACCACCTCAACAGATAAGGGAGCAAGAATTGCACTTGGAAAGCACGATGAAGAAAGCTTGAGCTCCAACAAGAATCTTGATGAAGACTTCGAGGATGAATTAAAACATGATGAACCACCATGAGAACTCCGGTAATGAAAGCATGAGAAGTGAAAGATGAAAAGAATAAGATTCAAGGCCTTCGATGAATTAGATGGGGTATGGAATGGTATAATAGAAATAACTTGGTGCTCCGGAAAACAAGATGAAGAATTTAGAACCGAGAATATGATATGATGAACAAGCTCCAGACAAAAGAATTAAATCACCTTGAACGAATAAGAATAAGAATTATGTCATGCATCTCCTTCACCAATTTAAATTGATGACAATCAAAGGATTTGGCATACTACTTATTCTCGTTGGAAAGAATTGAGAGAGATAACGCACAAGCTTGGGTAAATCTTCAACGAACCACCGGTAGGATTATGAAAAGAACGAGTGAATTAATACGATAACAAGGAAGAGTAAACTTGAATGAACCACCGTAAGAATATGGAGACGAACGAAGAGGTATCAATGAAGGATGTTTGGAGGACAAAGTTGAAAACTGAGAACGAAGAATCTTCTGAAATGATGGCCTTCGAAGGATCACAATGTAAAGAATCCATGAAAAGCTTCGAATGGGTATAAAAAGAATTCCTCACAATCGGAACAATAATGAGGATGGCATGAAGCTAGAACCACAACTCATCAAGAGAACGGGTCAAAATTTAAGAGAAACACTTCTCCGGTCTCCAAATGTTGAGAATGAAGACGAGAAATGCCATAAGAATTGTTGAGCACTCCGAATGAAGAATTAAAATGGTTGAAACAACGATGAAAAGAATTTGAAAGTGATCTTGGAGAAGGCATGTGACTGATGGGAATCATTCTTATGTCACACTTTGAAAAGAATTTTTAGAATAACTCCGGAAAAAAATTAGAAGAGTCAGGTAAGATCCTGGAAAAAGACCTGTGGGTTAGGGCCCACTAAAGAAATCACCGTTGAAAAAGATTGCTTAAGAGATATAGCACCGGTTGAATTAAGTGGCTTGAATAAGTTGATAATCCTCAAAAATAGCTTGAACGGATTAAGAATGGAAACGCGGATCATCTGAGATATCTTCAGCACTCCGGAGAAGAATTAGAGAGTTGAATAGGCAAGAGAGACTTCGGATAAGAAATTTCAACATCGAAAAACATGTGAAACAAAAGGCACAAATATGATCAATACGGAAGCTTGGATTTAGTCCACCGGAGAAGAATATTGGAATTAAGAATGATGAACTTGAAGCTCTTGAGCATCTTCCTGAGAATCACCGGATAAGAACATTGAAGGAAATGAATGAAGAACCAACACATGAATAAAATGGATATTTCATTAAGAATTCTGTCTCCAAGAAGAAGAAGGGTGGGAGGGTGGGGAAAAGAAAGACAATTTGGGACGAAAGAAACAAACAAATCATCGGATTTCTCAACGGCGTCCGTATGGAATAATTTGAAGAGAAGGCACACCGGTTGAAAAGGGTTAACATGAAAATCTTGATGGTCAAGAAGAATTAGCACTCCCATAGAAATATGAGAACACCGATTAGGAAAGGTATGTAATTAACATTTGACATCGAAGCAACTCGAATACCAGAATCAAAACGAAAACAACGGATAGATATGTTGCAACATAATCTTCACAATATCATTCGAACAGAGAATTGAACGAATGAATTCCGTAGGTACATCAACTTGTCGAGAAGCCACTTGGAGAACAAAAGGTAAATAAAAACAACAAGGAGCAGATAGAACAAATACAAGATAGAAGTTTCGTTTCACATATTCGTGCAGAAAGCTCATGGAACGTGTTACAAAAGGGTTTTGCAATCCCCGGATCAGCATAGCCAAGGACCCTTTAAGATGCAACTCCCGATCGGAACAACGCCCATAAAACCACTTCACTCAATGTAGAACCCCAAACTTCATATCATGCATTCGTTGGAAGAATGCCTACGAGCTACTAGATGAACCCACCTATTAATTTCCGAAAGTTTCCAGTTATGCAATCAGGTGTTGAGGATACAGGGGAAGCACCGCGCACTCAACTATAATCCTACATCCAGCTGTATCCATCCTTCAACACATAACCAGTTATTTCCGGAAACCGTTTACCTCGGACCTTCGAAACGCATCCACTATACAAGCTATGGCAATACTCCCGAACTACCTCCCCAGTACTGGGTGATGTCGGGGTTATCTTGCCACTAACCGCATAGGAGAGTTTTCGATGTCGGCCGTCTTAAGTATTCCAGAACTGCTGCGATATATTTGTGACGACAACACCTCGGAGCTCAACTCCCCGGGACACTGCCACAACCCCTAAATGACAGGAGACATCGAGAACAATGTTCTCGTCACAAAGACATCGGAACAATCCAAACAATACTCGCATGATCCTAAAAAAAATTTGGTGAATTTTTGAGAGTAGAAGAGGCAAGTAATCGTCAGGAGTCCTCACAAGAGTGAAAAGAGATGAGGAGCAAACAGAAATCCTACTCTCCGATATATATAGGACTCAAAACATTTTCAAGTGTGTGCCTAGACTCAACCGTCAACAATTCGATCAATCCGTGGGGGCTTCTAGGTCGGAGAAGGCTCTGAATACCAACTTGTAATGCCCAGGATGGGACTATACCTCCTACGTGTCGAGGCACGACTTAAAGGTATAAGCCCATTCTGGAATGATCTCAAGTTTGGTATCTTTGCACGACTCATGTAAAAATAGGGATGAAATAGCAAAAGGATAGTTGGCTTACACTCGCCACGTCACACAATACATTACATAAGCAAAACATCATCCAAATAACATCACAACCCGATTACGGGTGAAGATCCAAAAGAAAGATACCAAAAATATAAGCCACAGGTCCGAATCGCCCCTAGTAGAAACCACTACTGATCGTCGAAACACGTCACATACATACGCCTCTCTCTTCATCGAGCTTCCAGTGAAGTTCTGATCCATCTCCTGCGTCATTCTCGGCTGAACCTGCATCTGGTGTTGTAGTATCTGTGAGCCGCGAGGACTCAGCAATCCCAAAAACATGGGTATCAAGACTAGCAAAGCTTTATGGGTAGGAAGAGGTAAAGTGGTGAGGTTGCAGCAGCGGCTAAGCATAATATGGTGGCTAACTTACGAGTACAAGAATAAGATGAGCATCTACGCAAACGGTCGCAACTAGTAGTGATCGCTAAAGATCCTGAACTACCTACGAGTCAAACATAACCCCATCGTGTTCTCTTCTCAAAGTGAAAAGAGACAGTCACGGTTACTCACACAGTTGTGTGTTTTACTTCGGATCCTCTGTCAAGTTTTCTACAACCGGACATTAACAAATTCCAATCTGCCACATAACCGCGGGCACGGCTTTCGAAAGATCATAACCCTGCAGGGGTGTCCCAACTTAGCCCATCACAAGCTCTCACGATTAGCTGAAGTGATAAATATAATATCATCACCCCTTATCTTAGGGAAATCCGATCAGGCTCGGCATCCCGGTGCACAAGACATTTCGACAATGGTAAAACAAATCCAGCAAGACCTCCCGGCGTGCCGACACCCTGATAGTAGCCGCGCGTATCTCGTCTCAGGCCACGACCGGATGGGCGATTATACGAGTAAAACCAGCCCTCGGGTTTCCCCAAGGTGGCCCCGCATACTCCCCGTTTCGGACCAACACCATCAGCACTGGCCCCCCCTGCTATGTAGAAAAGAATCTCGAGGGCACGACCCCCTATGCAAATTTAATTATTTAATTAAGTTGTTATTATGAGGCAAATTAAAACCAATGTTGGGCCTTGCTGGAGGAGTTTTATTCAAAGACGAACTATCAAGGGGTCCCCATATACCCATCGTGTAAGGAACGCAAAATCAAGGAACATAATGCCGGTTTATCGGCGCCTAAGGTGGCATGAGTGGAACAAAACACCGAGCAAAAGGCCAAGCCTTCCACCCATGCCCAGTATATAGATGTGTTAATAATAATAATAATAGATATTGTGATATTCCAACAACAAGTTCCCACCTGGAACGATCTTCATCTTCACCTGCAACTATCAACGCTATAAGAGGGGCTGAGCAAGCGGGTAACATAGCCAAACAGTGGTTTTGCTAGGAAGGTGTCATAGGTTAGAGGTTTCATGGCAACAAGGAGAGGCTGACATAAAAGGTGGGTAGCGCGACATGTAATGATAGCATCGAGACAACTAAGCATGGCAATGGTAGGAAAGGTATCCAAGGGTATGATCATCTTGCCTGAGATCCCGCAAGGATGAAGAACGGGTCCATGAAGTAGTCGAACAGAACCTCACAACTCCGGAACGAACCCGAAGCTAACGAGGGAAGCAAACCGGAAAGAAACAAGCAACACGGTAAACACACCACACGAGACATGAAAATATGCTCAACCAAGTATGATGCAAAACAGTTCAACACAGGATGCACAACAAGTCTATACAGGAAGCAAAACATGGCAAGGTAGGAAGCACAGAAAACAACACAAGTCTATATGATGCAATACATGGCAAGGTATGATGCATGACAAGTCTATACAGGAAGCAATACATGGCAAGGTAGGAAGCACAGCAAAAACAACACAAGTCAACAAGTTTAAATGGGGCCGGAAACTACAACAACAATTCCGGAAAAAATCCCCATATGCATGTTTAGCAATTTTTAAGCAAACAAGAATTCACACCTTTTAATGTTGTTAACATGATGCGGATGACATGATCAAGTTTATGCAATTTTTAGCAAAAGTTAACATGAAGAGGTATGAAGTATTTGTCACCATGGTGGAAAGAAAGGGTGCCACGGCAACGATCCGAAAATGATGCAACGGCAACATCTCGGTTCCGGTAACTCGTTGAGAGACCGGTGCAAAAGAAAAGGTGGCGTGAGCGAGTCGAACAAGACGAAAGGTGGGGTGATCCCGTCACCGGGTTCCCACGGGTTGGCGACGAGGCAACCGAGGAGCATGACAAAAGACGAATCGGGCATGATGCACACAAGTGGAGCATCTCATACAACACACATCGTTTGTCCACGGGTCATCGTCTCGGGGTTATACCTTCGGAACGTGCGTTCTTGGAGGGGTTCGAGTCGTCGAGGGACGTAGTGGAAGTAGTCGTTCTCGCGAGTCGTGGTACACGTTCGTAGAGGGAAGTAGTCGTTCCGTTTCGGAGAGGTACTTGGTGAAATCCCTCATTTCCGGGGCGACGGTAGTCATAAACGTTGGCGTGTCGCCGTGTAGGCGTTCTCGTTTCGAAGATGTACATGTCGTCGGCGTAGTTGAACTTGGCACATCGTCTTGTGCAGTCGTTCGGGCATCGGTCTTGCCGGCGGGGTACTTGTCGCGTCGCATCATGTAGTCGTACGCGGGGTCGACGGTAGGGGTACTTGTCGCATCCACCAAGTGTAGTCGTACTCGGGCGTCGTGGTACTTGCGGTCTTGGTCTTCGGCGACAAGGTACTTGGCGAGTAGATGAATGTGATGGGTACTTGACGTCCTAGTACCTGGCGTCCTCACGGCCTTGAGAGAGATGAAACAGAGCGCAACGGTGCACGATCTTCGCGGCCCAGGGTTCTTGGTGTATACATCCAGGGAGGATACGATGGAGATGAAGCTCGTCTTGTGTGGAGCTCCAGGAGCCAAGGTGCGCAGCAGGCAGGGCATCCCTGTCCTTGAGATGGGGTCCTAGTGGACAGAGCAGCAACAGCAGCAAGGCGGGGGTGGCCGTGTAGGCGCGGAGGAAGGCCGCAGCAGAGGCGGTCAGCGCGCATGGCGAAGGCGCAGAAGTTGACGACGCGGTGGCGGGTTGACCTTTGGTCGGTCCCGGGCGCGCGGCGACCGCGAGCCGCATGGCGAGGCGAAGTGGGGGCCGGCGGGGAGGGGAAGAGGGGCTCGGCGCGGCGTCAGGATACGGCGGCTCTGGCCGGCCGCTCCGGCGAGCGAAAAAGGCGAGGCGCAGAGCTCGCGCTGGCCGGGCGGAGGAGGACGAAGGGGGGCGCTCGGGGAGGCGCGACGCAGGTAGGCGACGACGAGGCAGCGCTTCCGGGGGAGGAGAAGGAGCGCGCCGGCGCAGAAGCACGGCGGCGGGGCATGGCGATGAGGAGGAGGTGCGGGGCGCGACGGGAAGGAGAACGGGCAGCAGGAACATATCGAGAGGGAGCGAGGCTGGCGGCGCTCGGGAGGGAAGAGCGAGAAAAGGGGTTCGGCTAGGGTAAAACAGGGGTGCGGCTGGGCCTAATGGGCCAGCGGGCCGAGGGGAGAAAAAAGGGGCCGGCCTGACTGCAGGTCCGGTGGGCTGGACTTCTGGCAATTTTTATACCTTCTGTTTATTCCAATAAACAAATTTTTAGGAGGAAAAGGCCAGGGTGTTAGCGGAAGAATAAGATGGAAGTAAAAATATACTTGAACTCCTAGATTTATGCACAATTTTAATAAACTAGTTTGGACATTTTTAAGGATATAAAAATAATTCAAGTTTGAATTAAATTCAGACTTGAGCCATTTTTGAACCCAACCAAAACAAATCCAAAGGAACTAAAAATTGGCAAGGATGTAGAAGACATGGTTGAGAATGGATAGGAAAAGAATGAACATTAAATTGGTGCAGGAAAAGAATGCCGCCATTTAAAAGGACTAACGAAGAAGGAGAAGAAGATGATCAAGCAAGGTTGTGTGAGTCAAAACTTGGAGTGAAACAGACATGAGGAAAATATGCAAGTGTGTGATGGTTGCTTCCAACAATGGAATATTTTTATAATAGGTCCAAAAATATTAGGAGGATATATATATGTTATAAAGAGAAGTCATCCTTCCCTCGATTTAAATGGATCGAAGATCCACACAATTTATTTAGTTGAGATGCCAAGATTAATGACATGATGGCATGATGACAAGATGCAATGCAAAAATAAATAACACAAGCACAAAAGAAACACACGGAAGAACGCGGAACATCTGGAATCTTCTGGGACGTCGGTCTTCGGGCGTCACACATGCATATGATACTAGTGTATGATACTACATCCGTAATGCATGGTATCATATGTTGGTATCATATAGGACTATATTTATTACCATGTATGACACAAAGTAGCACATCATTTAATATGATACAGTATCATGATATGATACTCAAGGTTCTCTTTCTTCATTTAATTCTATGCCACCTCATCAAAATCGCTTAGTTGGCATGCATGATACTACCTATGATACTCTCATTACAACCAGCCTTATGGTAAGCCGCCCACGTAATCTACATTTAATTGCCGCCTGATTTTCAGGGAGTGGGGAGGCACTCTAATTAAATCCTACAATTAATCCTAAGGCAATCGATAATGTGCTGCACGGTTTCCATTTTGAGAGATTTATCCTGTCGGAAACCGATTGTCCGCACGCTCGTGCGCGAGATTGCAGTGCCCCGTTCATTCATATGTTATTGTTTTAGACGAAAAAATAGTATGTAATCACTTGGAAATTCACTTTTGTTTCTAAGTTTATATGCACCCATTGTCTAAATACACATTTTAAAAAACTATAAATTTTGAGAAAAAATCCCGCGTGTACATCCGGTCCTTATATGTTCGTGCACAATGTTTCAGTAAAAAAAGGACATTTTTGTGGCTTGGGTAAAAAAGACAATTTTTGATGCTTGATTACAGCTATTCGCGAGCCATTTTTTATCTTCTTTATACATGTCACACAAAATTTTCTTTCTTTGCAGAAGTTTGTGTGCGAACATAGAATGTCCGGATGTACACGCAAAATTACTATTCAGATTTTTATCATTTTGAAATGTGTTATATATATATATATATATAGGTAAAACTGTGTCTACAATAGAAGATAACCATTTATACATGTCACATGCAACTTAGGTAAGTTTGACTCATTGTTAATGCATGAACCCATAACGAGAACACTGTTTCAAATCGTCTTTTTAATCCCAAAAAAGTTTGTCCATGGGGTGTCATATTTGATGAAATATTATTCATGTTGCAGCAATTACGTCATGAATCGCATAACAACAGTTATTTCAATGTCGACTCAATCGACAACCTGACTTGAAACTTATAAAAGAAAAATCAGCCAAGCGGCAACGCAAGCAAGGAGGGTCCTGAGGCATGCTTATTAGGCTAGGGATATGACATTCTTCTCTCGGGTTGCAAGTTATTTGCAACGCACGGGCATATTTACTACTCTCTCTGTCTCATAATATAAGATCGTTTTTCAAGCTCTATGTTAGTTTGAGAAGCATCTTATATTGTGGGACGGAGGGAGTAATACATAGAAAAGACAACCAGCAGAAAATTATATTGTGGCATACAGTTCAATTCCAGTCAAAATGGAAACCGACACAACTAATCAGAACATGCAGACTGCTTATCCAGTAAAAAAATGTGAACTAGAATTACGCCATCATACCTGTCACGTTCATAGATGCCGTAAAAAAAAAAACTGGTAATCCAAACCCCTACGGGCCTAGAGTTTACTCCGGAGTAGGCAAAATTATCACATCCAGGATAAGCACACAAAACCCAAACCCAGTTACATTTTTTGTAAAATTATCCCATCTAAGACTGCATGGCATCATCCACATCTGCTCCCTTGCACTTGACTGAACTAATCCATCTGTAAAGAAATATGAATAGGATTCAATCATATATGTCAAGTAACTATGCTGCACAATCAGTACGAAAATATAGCATTGATATACGATTCCAACTAACAATCATGAATCATATATGGGGTAGCCATGCTGTCCAAAAAAAATTCAGTAAAAAATAAACAGAAGCATGGCATGAGAAGGAGGGAAGGACCAAACAGACCCTCAAATGGCCAGGGTCAAATACCGCTGTTTCCCATACTAAACTCAAAATAGCCTCCTACACAAATGACCATAGAGTACCCTGTTTGTAGCGCTGATGCAAATCCTTCAATTCACTATGTTCCTTAGGATTGGAGCTCCCCTCAATCAATCGAGGGCATTTATTTGGGTGCAGCTTGATTTTGTATACAATATATAGAGAAAAGTATACTTTTCATCCCTCAACTCTTGGCGAAGTCTAGATTTGATCCCTCAACTACGAAACCAGACAACTTGCACCTCGAACTTTCCATACCGGACAAAATTTGTCCCTTGACACAACTGTAGCGGTTTCTGAGCTGACTTGGCATGTTTTTGACCGGTCATAGTCCAGGTGGAAGTATTTCTCTATCCTACCCATCCTATCTCTTCTTCCCTCCTACTATCTCTCTAATGGGCATTTCATCAAGCACTTAGAGTGCGTCGGCTGCACAAACGCTGCAGAGGCATCCCTGCGTGTGCCAGCAGCAACGCGAATGGCCTGAGAAAGATGGGGATGTGCCATCGGGGTGTGCATGTTCTACGCGTGCTCGCCCCCGCGCACGTCGAGGACACCGGCGCCAATGAGGACGAACCAGCGCTGGAGGGACTCCACAGTGGTGACGCTGAACGTGGGCACGGACGCTGGTCGTGGGCATGGACGCTGGTCGTGATTTCCTCCCCCGGCAAGCTTTCGTTCTCCATGTCGGCTTCCTAAGCTCCCCATGGTCGTACCGAAGCCTCACACGTCTTCCCCAAGCAGCCCCTTGTCCACAAGCTCACCACACCGCGAGCCCGTGCTCCACCGCCCGCTGCCTACGCTCTCCCCGAGCCTCCCCGTGCCATCTAGCTCGCTGCCCCGCTTAGCGCTGCCCGTCGACTCCACTGGAAGTCGTCGCCGGTAAAGCTTCGGGCACGCGCCGCCCTTCGCCTCCACTGGAAGTCGTTGCTGGTAAAGCTTCGGCCATTCCGCGTCCCCGTGCAGCCGTGCTTGCCTTCCCAGCCGCACGAACACCCTAGCTCCCTCGCTCCCAGGCATCGCGCAGTCTCTCCCTGCTAGCACCTGCATCGTGCAGTATCGCTAGTGCAAGCTAATTTTTTTCCCGAAGTGAGGAACGATTTACCAGCTCCTTTGTCATGTTGGCGTGGACCGGTCAAAAACCACGCCAAGTCAGCAGTTAAACCGGGTTGACTGATACGAGGGATGGAATTTGTTCGGTATGAAAAGTTCAAGGTGCAAGTTGTCCAATTTCATTGTTGAAGAACTAAATCCAGAATTTTGACAAAAATTGAGGGACGAAAAATATACTTTTCTCTAATACATACTACTCCATTCGTTCACTATTATAAGATGATCTACTCCCTAAAGCAGCGACAAGTAATATGGATCGGAGGGAGTAGCTTTTTTCTTATTCAGATGTATATATAGACGTATTTTAGTGTGTTTGTTCACTCATTTCAGTCCCCACGTAGTCTATAACTCTATATTGAAATATCGAAAACATCTTATAGTTCTGGACGGAGTAGTATATATCTCCTTGTGTATGCTGAATGCACCTGGCTCGCTTCGGTATAGGACGTGTCATCCGTTCTCGTGTTGGCGAGTACGTGTGGGACATGCGTCTTTTTTGCTGCTCCATGGGTCGGTGCGAAGGGGAGCACACAACATGAGGGGAAAAGATTGGGCCGGCCGCTGTTATTCTAGCCCTTTCCGTTCCTTGCCGATTTGCCATCGAAGCCTGCGCAGTAGGAGCGGAGGGGTGGCAAGGCTTCAGTAGGTGGGAGAGCCTGCCTTCTTCCACTTCTTTCGGCTGGGAGCCCGGCGCCTCAAAGAGGTCAAATTGGGAGTGGTTGTCCTATAGGAAAATTTAATGATACAATAATTAAGGGTGAGCATTTTATCGAAGGATGACAATATTCCTCTTTTTTCCATCTCCAATTCATTCAAGGTATTTCTGTTAGGAGACCACCTTTGGTTCCATGTCATAGAAAGAAATTGTTTGCATTCATGTATTTAGAAGTACATGTATTTTCATTGGATGCAAAATTATGGTGTATATGCCATCTTTGATCCCAATCTGAATTCATGTAGTCCAGAAGTACATGCCAGGTTATTGAAAGGAGATGTTAAAACCCTGTAGAAGCAGTTAAGAATGACATCTATATCTATGTGTTATTTATTATCCATTTCTGAGGAGTTGCACTTAAAAGACGGGGATTGATCAAGGAATCATGTATGTTCACATATTGTCGCATATTGACAGAGGATTTGGCCTGAGAGAAAGACATAATAGTACATATTGTGCCCTTGCAGCTAAAGATGCATTGATGCTAGATTAACATAAGAACATGGCTTAGGGAAATTGGTAACCTGATATACCGAAGATATGTCAACTATGCAAAAAACCGACTCCGTCGAAAGAACCAAAAGAATGCCTATGCAAAAAACCGACTCCGTCGAAAGAACCAAAAGAATGTCTGAAGAAATAGAGAACCAAGTAAAGGAGGTAACCACCCCCACCGAAATAATCTTGCTCTGTTCTAATGAGGAAAAATACTACAACGCGTGGTGACCAAGAGCAACCATCTAGAGTGCTCGCAAGCAAAGCCTCGTTCTACTCCACCAACTTTCCCTATCGACATTTGTACACCATATAGCTAGATGATACTACCACGGATGGAGTTAATTGTTTGACAGCCTCGTAGCCATACCATATTTTGTTTTTATGGAGAACAATCACATGGTTTTCAAAGAAATTACTTAAAAATTGTTGCAGATCTTGAAAAATCAGAATGACAGGCCTTGGGTGCATTTCATGGATTTTCATGAACTGTTGTTTGGCCATGAACAGCTAGGTGGAGCACCCAGTGCTAGTAGGTATATGGAGGAGTTCCGAGAAGCTCATGATTAGCATCTCACAAAGTCATGAAATTGTAAAATGCAAGCTCAGAGCAATTCACCAAACTTTATGTGTCGAGAATACTACCTGCATCATGGGCAACTCAGAGCAGACGTAATGCCAGTAATCAACTAACTTGTGATCATCAGGTACCACCTCCGTCGCTCTACCCGCACAAAATATTGCATAAGCATCAGCTGCATACCTGTAGTAAGAGTAACTTCTAGTTACTAATCAGACTGAAAAAGAAACACCATTGTACAAATACGTACTCCATATCCAGCAAAAGAAATGAGAGGCAGCACTCACTTGCCGACACCACAAAGCTCCGTAATATAGGTCCATTCTTTTTCAACATACTGCCTGGAGAATTTCTGGATTCTGCGCGTCTTCTCATGCTGCAACCCTAGAGGTTGCAGATAGTCCGCCATCTTGTCAGGATCAGCGTTAAATGCAGACTGAGCGTCAGGATAGCATTCGAAGAAGCCTTCCAATATCTTCTTGACCTACATTAGTTAACAGAGGGGATTGGATTCTTGTAATTAAACTTGAAAATGGTATTGATAGATCATGGAACAATCTCCTAAATCAAATGAAATACTTATCTAAGTTCAGCGCTGCACTGACGCAACACACGACAAGCACAATAAATAAATGAGAACATGCAACTGGTAAATTTGCATGTGCAGCAATATAGTTCTCAAAAGAACCATCAAAACGAAACAGCAGCAGTTCCCCTTGTGTATATAAATTGTAAAATGAATTTGACAATTCAAATTGGTTATCTTCTGGACTTACGAACTGCAACAAATTGGCATGATTGGCCATTTTTATATATGAAATAAGTGAGGTAATAGGGATCACTAAGATTATTCATCAATTTTACAGAAACACAAACGAGTTTATTTTGTGTTTCACAGCTATCAGAAGTTCAGAGCTCTCATCAGTCAAATTAGTTGGTAGGAATTCAGTTAAATGGTTTTGTTTCCAAAAGTTCATGGGGGAAGACAATTAATGAAACAATCTAGGAGCTTACCTGTACACCCTGTGTTACGTTGAGGAACATGCAGATGATAATAACCTTCCATGGGTCAGAAGCGTAGTTCTCCTGCAAGAGATTATGAGGAGAGCGTGGTGGTGGTACCATCTGGTCCAAGGGAACGCGCCGGTATTTGTCTGAGCGCTTCTCAGCAGTGGTAAACACTGGTGGTGGTTTCCTTTGCTTTGTGGTCGTTGTCTTCTTCTCAGGGTTTGTCTTTTCTCTTACATTTAGTTTCTTCTGTGAGCCTGAGGTTGAGCCTGGACCTGAATCTTTCTTATTTGACTTGGAAGCTACAGAATTGTTAGCCTTGAAAGCCTTGTAGGTTTCACTCACAGTGAGCTCAGACGACTCAAATGATGGGTAATGCCGAGGTGGCAGCTTGGATAGACAATCAGTGGTCCTAGGAGGCTGTGGATGGAGATCTTGACTGGCAGATCTGTAACAGAACTGATCAAAGGATGCACCAGAAGGCGATGAATAATTGGGGCTCTGTTCAGTGCAATTGGGAACGAAATCTCTGGGTACCAAAAAACCTTCAGGCAGCACCTGCCCCTTCATCACCTCCTTGAAGAGTTTGCGTTTGATGGGAGCACGGGCACAGGCCTTCTTGCTGTTACTTTCTTCAATATTGTTAATCTTTGGGGCATCAGTTTCTTGGTCCTGAACTGGTGGAGCTTTGGTTCCTTGCAGCTGAACACAGCAAGTCTGGCTGGGGTCAAACTTGCTAGATGGTTTCCTTTGCTTCTTCTCCCACGTCTTGTTTTCAGGGTGTTCCTTTACTTTTACATCAACCTTCTCTTGTGAGCCTGAACCTGAATCTTGCAGCTTTGTCTTGAACTCTAGAGTGGTGTTGGACTTGGAAGCCCTGGAGGTTTCATTTGCAGCGAGCTGAGATGACTCAAATGATGAGTAACCCCGAGGTGGCAGCCTGGCTAAACGATCAGGAGTTCTGGGAAATGGAGCTTTGCGATCTCTGCAGACAGGTTCATAGCGGAACTGGTCAAAGAATGCACTGTAAGGCGATGAATGGTCAGGATTCTGCTCCATGCAACTGGCAACAAAATAGCTGAACGGCACAAAGCCTTCGGGCAGCGGCCGCTGCTGCTTCCTTGCCTCCTGGATGAGCTCACGCTTGCTGAGGATACAGACGCGGGGTTTCTTGCCGTTGCTTTTTTTAATACCCTTGCAGCCATCATTCTCTCCCTCTTGTTCTGGTGGAGCTTTGACTCTTTGTAACTGAACACAGCAAGTCTGGCCAGGGTCAAGTGGCAATGGTGACTTGCCGGATGGTTCTTGCCCCCTCCTCTCCTTCTGTTTCTTGGCCACCTTCACCTCCTGCTCCTCAATTGGGGTTTCAGCAGCAACAGATGTAGAAGGAGATGACAGTATCAGCTCCACGTGCTTGCGCTCCTTCGTCGTCGCCGTCATAGCCTCCTCCCCCTGCTCCTCCTCCAAGGTAGGATTTTGGGGAAAAGACGGCGTGGCCACCTTCTGCTCCTTACACATCTTCCTCTTTCTCATCATCGCCGCCGCCTCTGCCAACGTTAGGATTTTGGGAGCGGAGGATTGAAGAGGAGGGGCAGCGAGTAGGGGCTTAGAGGCATGGCCGGAGTGAAGTGGCAATGGCGAGTTGTCGGGCTTCTGTGACTTGCCAGATGGTTCCTGCCCCCTCCTCTGCTTCTGTTTCTTGATCACCTTCACCTCCTGCTCCTGAATTGGGTTTCCAACAGCAGCAGATATAGAAAGAGGTAGCAATATCTGCTCCACGCGCTTGGGCTCCTTCATCATTGTCATCATGGCGTCCTCCTCCTGCTCCTCCTCCAAGGTAGCATTTTGGGCAGAAGGCAGCACGTCCACCTTCTGCTCTTTAGGCATCTTCCTTTTCATCATCATCGCCACCGCCTCTTTCAACGTTAGGATTTCGGGAGCTGGGGGTGGAAGCAATGGGACTGCGAGTAGAGGATTAGAGGCATGGCCGGAGTGAAGTGGTGATGGCGAGTTTCCGGGCTTCTGTGACTTGGCGGATGGTTCCTGCCCCCTCCTCTGCTTCTGTTTCTTGATCACCTTCACCTCCTGATCCTGAATTGTGTTTCCAACAGCAACAGACGTAGAAAGAGATCGCAATATCTGCTCCACGTGCTTGGGTTCCTTCTTCTTCATTGTCCTCATGGCCTCCTCCCCGTGCTCCTCCTTTAAGGCAGGAGTTTGGGCAAAAGGCGGTGCATCCACCTTCTGCTCTTTAGGCATCTTCGTTTTCCTCATCATCGCCGCCACCTCTTTCAACATTAGGATTTCGGGAGCGGGGGGTTGAAGCAATGGGGCAGCGAGTAGGGGCTTGGAGACATGGCCTGGGTGAAGTGGCAATGCCGAGTCCATCCTCTGCTTCCGTTTCTTGGTCACCTTCTCTTCCTGCTCAAAGATTGGAGTTTTGGCCGCAGAGGCAGAAGTAGGCAGCAGCATATTCTCCACGTATTTGGGCTCGTTCCGGTTCTTCAGCGTTGCCATCACAGCCTCCTCCTCCTCCTCCAAATTAGGGTTTGGGGGAAGAGGCAACGCTGCTGTCTTCTGCTCTTTACGAATCTTCCTCTCCTTCCGCATCGCCGCCCCCTCTTCCAAGATTGGGGTTCCGGGTGCAGGGGATTGGGATGAGGTTTGAAGGAATCGGGTGGCAGGCAGGGGTTCGGAGGCATGGGGAGATTGCATCGGAGCAACCCCCATCTCCACATGCTTCAGCTTCGGCCTCTTCTTCTTTTGCCGCGTGGCCTCACTCTCTCCCGTCACAGCCACCGAAGACATTGGCGATGCACGAGTTGGACCTTTCCCCTCCAGAGGCGGATCCTCTGACTTTGTGCAGAGATGTCAGGGGTGACTTCCCTTCACAGAAAACAGACACAACCCTCTCTTTTGATATTACACGTGACCTGCTCTTTCCCTTTCTTTTCTTTTGGTGGGAAAAATCCCAAGCTTTGCACCTCACTTCTCCTATTTTCTTCTTCTCTTTTGGAGCATCAGCACAGCAACACTGTTTTGTTCCTCTTCTCTTTTGGAGCATCAGCACAACAACATTGCTCTTTTACTCTTCCCTTTTGGAGCATCAGTACAGCAAAACATAGCCTGATCAAATACAACATCAAAGTCAGAATTTTAGTATGTTCTGTTTTTTATGAATCCTTCCAGTAAGGATTTTGATAGTAAGATATTCAGTTGATGTTAATAAAATTGGTATATCTTTCATTTGCCAGTTTGACCATAGCTGTGCAAATCTCAAGCTAGTGAATCAAAATTATGGAACTGTGAGTGTGTGTGTGTGTGTGTGTGCTCGCGCGCGCGTGCACGCTGCTGCTGCTCCTGCTGATTTTATTCACTTCACTGTAAAGTAGACGCCCTTACACTCAACTAGATATAAAAACTGGAGTTGGATATTTGAGCAAGGCTCAGTTCAGTTCTAAGGTCAGAGATTGGTGGACATGTTATTGCTAAAAATCTAAGATGCACAATATTTTCATACATTTATCAAGATAAGATCCAAATCTGTAATTGATACAGAGGCTCAAGCCGGAGTAAGCGCTTGGATAATTGATATCTTATTTTACTACATGGACAGTATTGCAGCATTCGATACATCTTTGTGCTGTTGCTTCCTTATTTTGGAGCTCTTAATTCATGTAACAATGAATTATAAGATAGAAATCTTGACAAAAGAGTTTACCATTATCTCATCTAATATGTCGTAATGCAGAACGAAAGGAAGCATATTGTAAGTGCTTTTGCTGGATATCACTGAGATCTTGTTCTCCCTTTATTGACAGCATATACTAAAATTAATATTACATCTGCTTACAAGGACAGTTGCGCCATACCATCACCATGACATTAGATATCACAAGAAAGACCATACTAGAAGACTGAAAATCTATTGATTGGTACTTAAAAGGTGCAACAACTGGAAGATGGCTACTGAAGCACTGAATTTCTACGAAGATAAGGATCTGGTGAGTCCGAAGTGTCATGTTGGTGTTTGGAAACTAAGAGAGCATGCTTAATGGGTTTAGTTTTTGTAGATTTTGCATCTGATGTGGAAGATAACATCACCCCTTTCTTGGTAACCTGATTGACCCTGTGTTGGTACAGATTATTTTCTTCCTTTTGCTTACGATTGCATCTGAACAATTTGTCTCTGCCCAACAGGATGCCCTAAAAATGCCTTGGTGACATATGTTGTGCACTGCTCCTTGTGCATACACCAAAGTCCTCCAATATTCATCATATACTCATGATAATTAAACACTTAACAATCAGATATTGTTTGCTCCATTTTTGTCCTGTATGTTTTGGATGTGGGCACTAAGAGAAATTAACAAATTATGGTTTCAAAAGATGGGTCCTAATGGAAGAGCAGAGCAGTCACTCTCAAGTTTTCTGGTATAAATTTAGATGGTATTTTAACATAACATTCAGATTTATGCGAACACGATAAGATTCTCCTGGGTGTAGTCGGTGTTACCTTGGAATATAAGATGGAGAGAGTTCCAAGTAGTCGAGCAAGATGTTTATGTATTAGCACTCAGATTTGTGCAGCTCGGGTATATCTATTCATAAATATCCATCAGTATTTACAAGGAGTTTGAACATTCAGGAGCTTGTTCTGACCTGCGTTGAAGGAAGCCGAATAGTTGCTGCAGCGGGGGAAGCGGGAGCGCCGACGTAGACGAGCCGGAGGCGCCGACGGAGACACTGGTAACAACGAGCCGCCGGAGGCGCTGACGGAGGTGCGGGCGAGGTCGGCGGCGCGGTCGGAGGTGCGCGCAGAATCGGCTTGAGAGCTGTGCTGCCGAAGAACGCTCAGGCAAGTTGGCCGAGTCACCGGCGGCGATAGGGCGGCGGCCGGCACGAGAGAGGATAGGGCGGCGCAAGTGGAGGCGGAGTCCGCTTGGTTTTTTTTTCTTTAGTTAGGGTCGTTTTTTTTTTTTACCTTTTTTTTTTGTTAGCGTCGTGAGGAACAAACCTGGCCAAATGGGCCGGCCTTAGCGTGCCGGCACGATAGCCCACGTGCCCGGCCCGGCACGTGGCTTAATGGGCCGTGCCTGGCACGTGGCCCGGCTAGGGCTGTGCATGGGCTGCCTAGCCAGGCACGCGTGCTGGCCCGGCACAGCACGATTAGCCCGAGACAGTAGCGACGAGACAACTGTTGGCGTGAACCGCTGCTATCTGGTGTTGCAACTGGATCCCGCGTGAACCGCTGCTCAGACCCCTCATGCCTTTGGTACCCAACCCATCTCAAATGGTGCATGAGCTCATAAATCATACCGAGGCAGCATGGAATACAGATTTGGTACGTCAGGTTTCTTGCCAATGGATGCAGATGCAATTTTGAGCATTCCTCTGTGTACTCGTATCGTTGAGGATTTTTGGGCTTGGCATTTTGGGAAGAGAGGAATATTTAGTGTGAGATCTGCTTATCGGATGCTTGTGGAAACTAAGATCCGACGTGAGAATTGGTTAGAAGGAGCACCGGGACCATCAAGTTCAGAGGAGGCAGCGAAGACCTGGACAAAACTCTGGAAAATGTCAATCCCCTCAAAGCTGAAAATCTTTGTATGGCGCTTTGCTCATCAGTCTATACCTTCAGCAGATGTCTTACATCACAGAAAGATGGCGACGACCAGCACATGTTCTCTGTGTGGAAGTGCCGATTCATGGCATCATTCTCTCTTGGATTGTATGATGGCCAGATGTACGTGGGCATTAGCGGATGCAAATGTGGCTGAACATATGATTTTATGCAGTGAATCTCGGGCAAAACAGTGGTTGTTCTTCATGCATGACTCCCTGTCGCACAACGAGTTCACAAGGATGATTGTTACATTATGGACTATCTGGACGGCGAGACGTAAAGCAATACATGACAGTATATTTTAGAGCCCCGAGCAAATTCATCGCTTTGTGGAGTCCTATCTGTTCGAGCTTGGAACAACTAATGCCAGATCGGAGAGGGTGCAGCCACCTTCAGTCCGAGATACAAGGAATCGATGGGTTCCTCCCACTTCAGCTCATGCAAAGATTAATGTAGATGGAGCCTTTGCACGGAACGACAGCGTCGGAGCAGCAGCAGCATTCTGCAGGAACGAGAAAGGAGATTATTTGGGGGCATCGGCCTTAGTGGTGCCAAATATAACGGACCCAACTGTTCTGAAAGCACTAGCGTGTCGAAAAGGCCTTTCCCTAGCGGAGGATCTTAACCTCTCAAGTATTCATTTGGCCACTGATTGCCATGGATTGGTGGAAGAAATTAAGAGTGGATCCAGTGCACAATATGGTACGATTATTCAAGAAATTCAGACTAGGCACATACCGTTTACAAGTTGCTTTTTTACCTTCGAAAGTAGAACTTGTAATTTCGAGGCACATAGCCTTGCAAAGCACGCTTCTTCTCTAGGAGTTGGTAGACATCTTTGGCTTAACCTTCCCTATGATCAAGTTAACATTCCTATAAACATTTTGCAAGAGAATTAATAAAAGCGTGTGTTTGCCTAAAAAAACTGTTGGCGTGTTGCGTGCGTGTACGCGCGAGCGAGTCGCCAGTCCCCAGTCACGCCAGCACGTCGCGACGAGATAAGCGTCTTGCTCGGCTGCTCTTGCGTGCTGCCCGCTGCGTCTGCGTGCATGTGCATGGGGCATGGCTGGTTGCATGGCATGTACTCCCTCCGTTTCCAAATATTTGTCTTTCTAAACATTCCAAATGAACTACAACATACAGATGTATATAGACATATTTTAAATTGTAGATTCACTAATTTTGCTTCGTATTTAGTCACTTGTTGAAATCTCTAGAAAGACAATTATTTAGGAACGGAGGGAGTAATTTTTAATTTGGAGACGCGTGTGTGCGTACAAGGCGCAACACGCCCGTGAGGAGCAGGCGAGCAGCCGTGCCCCTTTTTTTGAACGAAGCGAGCAGCCGTGTCTCAATGTGCTTTCTGACATAGTCGTGCATAGGGTGACAAACGGGTGTGCCGGCCCATGTAATGAAGGGGCCGTGCCTGGGCATCAAAGGGAAGCACGCGTGCCGGCCCAGCACGGCTCGTGTATTTAGCGTGCCTGGTCGGGCCGTGCCGTGCCTGACCCGTTTACCCAGGCCGGGTCGGGCCGACCCGTTTGGCCAGGTTTGGTGAGGAGAAGGTGCTACCATTTAAAAAAACACATTTCAAAAGTTACAAAACAAATTGTGAGTGTTCACAAGACCTATCTATCGACACCGGACCCAATGCTAACGCGCTCGCAATCGTGCTAGCGGCTCTAAATGCAGCAAGTCCCCCATCAAAAAGATATCCCAAGAGAGCTAAGGAAGGGGACGGCAAAGAAGGAACCACCAATGCAGCAAAACCTAATATGGCGGGCTTCGGTGGGGACAATGAGTATTCTATGTTGGAACTGTCGCGGTGCAGGAAAACACGCGACAATTCGGGAACTTCGTGATATGGCGAGGCAGTTTGCCCCCTCTATTCTTTGCATTGTTGAAACCCAAATAGAGGGTAGTAGAGTTGAGAAGCTTGTCAATACTCTAGGTTTTAATGAAAGTTTTGCTATTAGTAGTTCTGGTAGAAGTGGTGGAATTGGTGTCTTTTGGAATGATTCAATACTCTGATTACCATGTAGATGTTGAGGTTGACTCCTTGAACAATGATAAGGCCAGGTTCACTTTCATCTATGGAGAAGCTCAGGTCAGCGAGTGATACGTCTCCAACGTATCTATAATTTTTTATTATTTCATGCTATTATATTATCTATCTTGGATGTTTTATATGCATTAATATGCTATTTTATATGATTTTTGGGACTAACCTATTAACCTAGAGCCCAGTGCCAGTTTCCGTTTTTTCCTTGTTTTTTGAGTTTCGCAAAAAAGGAATATCAAACGAAGTCCAAACGAGCTGAAAATTTACGGTGATCTTTTATGGACCAGAAGAAGCCCCCGAAGCAAAAGAGTTGGGCCAGAAGAGCCACGAGGCCTCCACAATGGTGGAGCCCCCCCACCCCCTAGGGTGCACCCTCCTACCTTGTGGTTGATTCGTGGACCTCTCCTGACTTGTTCTCGGCGCCAAAAATTCTTATAAATACCTAAACCCCAGAAATAAACCTAGATCGGGAGTTCCGCCGCCGCAAGCCTTTGTAGGCATGAAAAATCAATCTGGAGCCCGTTATGGCACCCTGCCGGAGGGGAAACCATCACTGATGGCCATCTTCATCATCCCGGCGGTCTCCATGACGAGGAGGGAGTAGTTCACCCTCGGGGCTGAGGGTATGTACTAGTAGCTATGTGTTTGATCTCTCTCTCTCTCTCTCTCTCTCTCTCGTGCGTTCTTAATTTGACACGATCTTGATGTACCGCGAGCTTTGCTATTATAGTTGGATCTTATGATGTTTTTCCCCTCTACCTTCTTGTAATGGATTGAGTTTTTCCTTTGAAGTTATCTTATTGGATTGAGTATTTAAGGATTTGAGAACACTTGATGTATGTCTTGCATGTGCTTATCTGTGGTGACAATGGGATATTCACGTGATCCACTTGTTGTATGTTTTGGTGATCAACTTGCGGGTTGAGTGCCTTGTGAACTTATGCATAGGGGTTGGCACACGTTTTTGTCTTGACTCACCGGTAGAAACTTTGGGGTGCACTTTGAAGTTATTCGTGTTGGTTTGAATAGATGAAACTGAGATTGTGTGATGCATATCATATAATCAAACACGCTGATACTTGTGGTGACATTGGAGTATCTAGGTGAAATTAGGGTTTTGGTTGATGTGTGTCTTAAGGTATTATTTTAGTACGAACTCTAGGGCTATTTGTGACACTTATAGGAATAGCCCAATAGATCGATCAGAAGAATAACTTTGAGGTGGTTTCGTACCATACAATAATCCCTTCGTTTGTTCTTCGCTATTAGTGACTTTGGAGTGACTCTTTGTTGCATGTTGAGGGATTGTTATATGATCCAATTCTGTTATCATTGTTGAGAGAACTTGAACTAGTGAATGTATGAACCCTAGACCTTGTTTCTAAGCATTGCAATACGGTTTGTGTTCACTTTTTGAAGGAAATATGCCATATAGGCAATAATAAAGTTGTTATTTATATTTCCTTATATCATGATAAATGTCTATTATTTATGCTAGAATTGTATTAACATGAAACTTGATACATGTGTGGATACATAGACAAAACAGAGTGTCCCTAGTAAGCCTCTACTAGACTAGCTCATTAATCAAAGATGGTTGAGTTTCCTAACCATAGACATGTGTTGTCATTTGATTAACGGGAACACATCATTAGGAGAATGATGAGATGGACATGACCCATCTGTTAGCTTAGCATATTGATCGTTCAGTTTTATTGCTACTGCTTTCTTCATGTCAAATACATATTCCTCCGACTATGAGATTATGCAACTCCCGAATACCGGAGGAATGCCTTATGTGCTATCAAACGTCACAACATAATTGGGTGATTATAAAGATACTCTATAGGTATCTCCGAAGGTTTTTGTTGGGTTGGCATAGATCGAGATTAGGATTTGTCACTCCCAGTATCGAAGAGGTATCTCTGGGCTCTCTCGGTAATGCACATCATAAAGAAGCCTTGCAAGCAATGTGACTAATGAGTTAGTTGCGGGATGATGCATTACGGAACGAGTAAAGAGACTTTCCGGTAACGATATCGAACTAGGTATGAAGATACCGACGATCGAATCTCGGGTAAGTAACATATCGATGACAAAGGGAATAATGTATGTTGTCATTACAGTTTGACCGATAAAGATCTTTGTAGAATATGTAGGAACCAATAGGAGCATCCAGTTTCCGCTATTGGTTATTGACCGGAGATGTGTCTCGGTCATGTCTACATAGTTCTCGAACCCGTAGGGTCCGCACACTTAACGTTCGATGACGATTTGTATTATTACTTATGTGTTTTTGGTGACCGAAGATTGTTCGGAGTCCCGGATGAGGTCACGGACATGACGAGGAGTCTCGAAATGGTCCAGAGGTAAAGATTGATATATTGGATGATGGTATTCGGACACCGAAAGAGTTTTGAGGGGTACCGGGTACATATCGGAGTACCGGGGGGTTACCGGAACCCCCCGGGCGAAAAATATGGACCACATGGGCCATAGGAGGGAGGCGAGGCAGCCCACAAGGGGTGGCACCCCCCATGGAGAGTCCGAATTGTACTAGGGGAAGGGGACGGCGCCCCCCTTTCCTTCTCCTACTCCCTCTCCTTCCCCCTTTCCCCCTCCGATAGAAGGAAGAGGGGGGCGCATCCTACTAGGACTAGGAGTCCAAGTAGGACTCCCCCCCACTTGGGGCGCGCCTAGGGCTGGCTCCCTCCACCTCCCTACTTTATATACGTGGGAGGGGGCACCTAGAACACACATCAATTGTTCCTAGCCGTGTGTGGTGCCCCGTCCACAGTTTGCTCCTCCGGTCATATTGTCGTAGTGCTTAGGCGAAGCCCTGCGCGGATCACTTCACCATCACCGTCACCATGCCATCGTGCTGACGAAACTCTCCGTCGGCACTTTGCTAGATCAAGAGTTCATGGGACGTCATCGAGCCGAACGTGTGCTGAACTCGGAGGTGTCGTATGTTCGGTACTTGATTGGTTGAATCGCGAAGACGTTCAACTACATCAACTACGTTGAACTAACACTTCTGCTTTCGGTCTACGAGGGTACGTGGACACACTCTCCCCCTCTCGTTGCTATGCATCTCCTAGATAGATCTTGCATGAGCGTAGGATTTTTTTTAATTGCATGCTCCGTTCCCAACAATTGCATCATGAGCCAGGTATATGCGTAGATGATATGCACGAGTAGAACACAAAGAGTTGTGGGCGGTGATAGTCATATTGCTTACCACCAACGTCTTATTTTGATTCGACGGTATTGTGGGATGAAGCGGCCCGGACCAACCTTAGATGACCGTGTTCATGACCGGTTCCACTGACGGACATGCAACTAGTTTTGCATAAAGGTGGCTGGCGGGTGTCTGTTTCTCCTACTTTAGTTGAATCAAATTTGACTGCGGTCAGTCCTTGTTAAAGGTTAAAACATCAAACTTGACAAAACACCGTTGTGGTTTTGTGCCGTAGGTAAGAACGGTTCTTGCTAGAAGCCCGTAGCAGCCACGTAAAACTTGCAACAACAAAGTAGAGGACGTCTAACTTGTTTTTGCAGGGCATGTTGTGATGTGATATGGTCAAGACGTGATGAGTTATATGTTTTTGTATGAGATTATCATGTTTTGTAAATTATCGGCAACCGGCAGGAGCCTTATGGTTGTCTCTTTATTGTATGAAATACGAATGCCATGTTATTGTTTTACTTCATCACTATGAGTTAACGGTAGTAGTAGAAGGAATAGTTGGTGAGATGACCACGAAGCTAAGATGAAGATCAAGGTGTCAAGCCGGTGATGATGGAGATCATGATGGTACTTTGGAGATGGAGATCAAAGGCACAAGATGATGACGGCCATATCATGTCACATATTTTGATTGCATATGATGTTTATCTTTTTATGCATCTTATTTTGCTTAGAACGGCGGTAGCATTATAAGATGATCCCTTACTAAAATTTCAAGGTACAAGTGTTCTTCCTGAGTATGCATCGTTGCGAAAGTTCGTCGTGCTGAGGCACCACTCGATGATTGGGTGTGATAAGCTCTACGTTCACATACAACGAGTGCAAGATAGTTTTTCACATGTGGAATACTCGGGTTAAACTTGACGAGCCTAGCATTTACAGACATGGCCTCGGAACACCGGAGACCAAAAGGTCGAGCATGAGTCATATAGTAGATATGATCAACATAGAGATGTTCACCATTGAAAACTACTCCATCTCACGTGATGATCGGACATGGTTTAGTTGATTTGGATCACGTGATCATTTAGATGACTTGAGGGATGTCTATCTAAGTGGGATTTCTTTATTAATATGATTAATTTAACTTAATTTATCATGAACTTAGTCCTGATAGTTTTTGCATATCCATGTTGTAGATCAATGGCCCGTGCTACCGTTCCCTTGAATTTTAATGCATTCCTAGAGAAAGCTAAGTTGAAAGATGATGGTAGAAACTGAAGGAAATATGCCCTAGAGGCAATAATAAAAGTTATTATTTATTTCCTTATATCATGATAAATGTTTATTATTCATGCTGGAATTGTATTAACCGGAAACTTAATACATGTGTGAATACATAGACAAAACAGTATGTCCCTAGTATGCCTCTACTAGACTAGCTCATTGATCAAAGATGGTTATGTTTCCTAGCCATAGACATGAGTTGTCATTTGATCAATGGGATCACATCATTAGGAGAATGATGTGATGGACAAGACCCATCCGTTAGCATAGCACTAGGATCGTTTAGTTTAACTGCTATTGCTTTCTTCATGACTTATACATGTTCCTATGACTATGAGATTATGCAACTCCCGAATACCGTAGGAACACCTTGTGTGCTATCAAACGTCACAACGTAACTGGGTGATCATTAAGATGCTCTACAGGTGTCTCCGAAAGTATTCGTGGTGTTGGCATAGATCAAGATTAGGATTTGTCACTCCGAGTGTCGGAGAGGTATCTCTGGGCCCTCTCGGTAACACACATCATAATAAGCCTTGCAAGCAAAAGGACTAATGAGTTAGTCACGAGATGATGTGTTACGGAACGAGTAAAGAGACTTGCCGGTAACGAGATTGAACTAGGTATAGAGATACCGACGATCGAATCTCGGGCAAGTAACATACCGTTTGACAAAAGGAACAACGTATGTTGTTATGCGGTTCTAACCGATAAAAGATCTTCGTAGAATATGTAGGAGCCAATATGAACATCCAGGTTCCGCTATTGGTTATTGACCGGAGATGAGTCTAGGTCATGTCTACATAGTTCTCGAACCCGTAGGGTCCGCACGCTTAACGTTTGATGACGATCGGTATTATGAGTTTTTGAGTATTGATGTACCGAAGGTAGTTCGGAGTCCCGGATGAGATCACGGACATGACGAGGAGTCTCGGAATGTCCGAGACATAAAGATTGATATATTGGACGGCTATATTCGGACACCGGAAGTATACCGAAAAAGTTTCGGATTTATCGGGAATGCCGGAGGGGGTTACCGGAACCCCCTACGAGAGGGGATGGTCCATAGTGGGCCTAAAGGATGAGAGAGAGGCAGCCCATAGGGCTGGCCGGCGCCCCCACCTAGGAATCCTAGTTGGACTAGGATTGGGGGGGGGGGGGGCGCCACCTCTCCTAATCCTTTCCCCCTTCTTCCTTCCGGTGAATCCTACTAGGAATAGGATTGCAATCCTATTCCTAGTAGGAGTCCCCTCCCTAGCCGCACCATAGGAGGTGGCCGGCCCCTCCTCCCTTGCTCCTTTATATACGGGGGCAGGGGGCACCCAAAGACACACAAGTTGAATTGTTTTAGCCGTGTGCGGTGCCCCCCTCCACAGAATCACACCTCGGTCGTACCGTCGCGGAGCTTAGGCGAAGCCCTGCGCCGGTGAACACATCATATCCGTCACCACACCGTCGTGCTGACGAAACTCTCCCGTGAATCTCAACTGGATCAAGAGCTCGTGGGACGTCATCAAGCTGAACGCGTGCTGAACGCGGAGGTGCCGTACGTTCGGTGCTTGATCGGTTGGATCACGAAGAAGTTCGACAACATCAACCGCGTCACTTGACGCTTCCGCTCCCGGTCTACGAGGGTACGTAGACACACTCTCCCCTCTCGTTGTTATGCATCTGGTAGATAGATCTTGCGTGATCGTAGGAAAATTTTAAAATACTACGTTCCCCAACAGTGGCATCAGAGCCAGGTCTATGCGTAGATGATATGCACGAGTAGAACACAATGAGATTGTGGACGATACTAGTCATACTGCTTACCAGCATGTCATACTTTGCTTCGGCGGTATTGTGAGATGAAGCGGCCCGGACCGACATTACGCGTACGCTTACGCGAGACTGGTTTCACCGTTACGAGCACTCGTTGCTTAAAGGTGACTGGCGGGTGTCTGTCTCTCTCACTTTAGCTGAATCAAGTGTGGCTACGCCCGGTCCTTGTGAAGGTTAAAACAGCACATACTTGACGAAACATCGTTGTGGTTTTGTATGCGTAGGTAAGAACGGTTCTTGCTAAGCCCGTAGCAGCCACGTAAAACTTGCAACAAACAAAGTAGAGGACGTCTAACTTGTTTTTGCAGGGCATGTTGTGATGTGATATGGTCAAGACATGATGAGTTATACGGTTTTGTATGAGATGATCATGTTTTGTAAAGTTATCGGCAACTGGCAGGAGCCATATGGTTGTCGCTTTATTGTATGAAAGGCAATCGCCATGTAATTGCTTTAGTTTATCACTAAGCGGTAGCGATAGTCGTAGAAGCAATAGTTGGCGAGACGACAACGATGCTACGATGGAGATCAAGGTGTCAAGCCGGTGACGAAGGTGATCATGACGGTGCTTTGGAGATGGAGATCAAAAGCACAAGATGATGATGGCCATATCATGTCACATATTTTGATTGCATGTGATGTTTATCTTATTATGCTTCTTATTTTGCTTAGAACGACGGTAGCATTATAAGATGATCCCTTACTAAATTTCAAGGTATAAGTGTTCTCCCTGAGTATGCACCGTTGCGAAAGTTCGTCGTGCCGAGACACCACGTGATGATCGGGTGTGATAAGCTCTACGTTCAAATACAACGGGTGTAAGCCAGTTTTGCACACGCAGAATACTCGGGTTAAACTTGACGAGCCTAACATATACAGATATGGCCTCGGAACACTGGAGACCGAAAGGTCGAGCATGAATCATATAGTAGATATGATCAACATAAGATGTTCACCATTGAAAACTACTCCATCTCACGTGATGATCGGACATGGTTTAGTTGATTTGGATCACGTGATCATTTAGATGAACAGAGGGATGTCTATCTAAGTGGGAGTTCTTAAGTAATATGATTAATTGAACTTTAATTTATCATGAACTTAGTCCTGGAAGTATTAGCATATCTATGTTGTAGATCAATAGCTCGCGATGTTGCTCCCCGTTTATTTTTCATATGTTCCTAGAGAAAACCAAGTTGAAAGATGTTAGTAGCAATGATGCGGAATTGTTCCGTGATCTGAGGATTATCCTCATTACTGCACAGAAGAATTATGTCCTTAATGCACCGCTAGGTGACAGACCTATTGCAGGAGCAGATGTAGACGTTATGAACGTTTTTGACAAAAGCTCGATATGATGACTACTTGATAGTTTAAGTGCACCATACTTTACGGCTTAGAACCGGGACTTCAAAAACGTTTTGAACGCCACGGAGCATATAAGATGTTCAAAGAGTTGAAATTAGTATTTCATACTCATGCCCGTGTCGAGAGGTATGAGACCTCTGACAGTACTTTGCCTACAAGATGGAGGAGAATAGCTCAACGAGTGAGCATGTGCTCAGATTGTCTGGGTACTGCAATTGCTTGAATCAAGTGGGAGTTAATCTTCCAGATATGATAGTAATTGACAAAGTTCTCTAGTCACTATCACCAAGTTAGTAGAACTTCGTGATGAACTATAATATGCAAGGGATGACGAAAGTAATTCCCAAGCTCTTCGCGATGCTGAAATCGGCGAAGGTAGAAATCAAGAAAGAGCATCAAGTGTTGATGGTTAACAAGACCACTTGTTTCAAGTAAAGGGCAAAGGGATAGAAAGGGAACTTCAAGAAGAATGACAAGCAAGTTGTCACTCCCGTGAAGAAACCCAAAGCTAAACTCAAGCCTGAAACAAGTGCTTCTACTGCAAAGGAAATGGTCACTGGAAGTGGAACTGCCCTAGATACTTGGAGGATAAGAAGGATGGCAAAGTGAACAAAGGTATATTTGATATACAGATTATTGATGTGTAGTTTACTAGTGTTCATAGAAACCCCTCGGTATTTGATACTGGTTTAGTTGCTAAAGAGTAGTAACTCGAAACGGGAGTTGCATAATGAACATAAACTAGTTAAAGGATGAAGTGACGATGTATATTGGAAGCAGTTCCAAGATTGATATGATCATCATCGCACACTCCCTATACTTTCGGGATTAGTGTTGAACCTAAATAACTGTTATTTGGTGTTTGTGTTGAGCATGAATATGATTTGATCATGTTTATTGCAATACGGTTATTCATGTAAGTTAAAGAATAATTGTTGTTCTGTTTACATGAATAAAACCTTCTATGGTCATACACCCAATGAAAATAGTTTGTTGGATCTCGATCGTGTGATACACATATTCATAATATTGAAGCCAAAAGATGCAAGGTTAATAATGATAGTGCATCTTATTTGTGGCACTGCCGTTTAGGTCATATTGGTGTAAAACGCATGAAGAAACTCCATAATGATGGACTTTTGGAATCACTTGATTATGAATCACTTGGTGCTTGCGAACCATGCCTCATGGGCAAGATGACTAAAACTCCGTTCTCCGGAACTATGGAGCGAGCAACGTATTTGTTGGAAATCATACATACTGATGTATGCGGACCAGTGATTGTTGAAGCTCGCGGCGGGTATCGTTATTTTCTGACCTTCACTGATGATTTGAGCAGATATGGGTATATCTACTTAATAAAGCACAAGTCTGAAACATTTGAAAAGTTCAAAGAATTTCAGAGTGAAGTAGAGAATCATCGTAATAAGAAAATAAAGTTTCTACGATCTGATCGTGGAGGAGAATATTTGAGTTACGAGTTTGGTCTTCATTTAAAACAATGTGGAATAGTTTCACAGCTCACGCCACCCGGAACACCACAGCATAATGGTGTGTCCGAACGTCGTAACCGTACTTTATTGGATATGGTGCGATCTATGATGTCTCTTACCGATTTACCACTATCGTTTTGGGTCATGCATTAGAGACAGCTGCATTCACGTTAAATAAGTGCCTCATCTGAATCCGTTGAGACAATGCCTTAAGAACTGTGGTTTGGCAAGAAACCAAAGTTGTTGTTTCTTAAAGTTTGGGACTGCGATGCTTATGTGAAAAAGTTTCAACATGATAAGCTCGAACCCAAACCGGAGAAGTAAATCTTCATAGGATACCCAAAAGAGACTGTTGGGTACACCTTCTATCACAGATCCGAAGGCAAAATATTCGTTGCTAAGAACGGATCCTTTCTAGAAAAAGAGTTTCTCTCGAAAGAAGTGAGTGGGAGGAAAGTAGAACTTGATGAGGTAATTGTACCTTCTCCCGGATTGGAAAGTAGTACATCACAGGAAATTGTTCCAGTGATTCCTACACTAATTAGTGAGGAAGTTAATGATAATGATCATGAAACTTCAGATCAAATTTCTACTGAACGTCGTAGATCAACCAGAGTACGTTCCGCACCAGAGTGGTACGGCAACCCAGTTCTGGAAATCATGTTACTAGACCATGATGAACCTATGAACTATGAGGAAGCGATCATGAGCCCAGATTCCGAAAAATGGCTTGAAGCCATGAAATCTGAGATGGGATCCATGTATGAGAACAAAGTATGGACTTTGGTTGACGATCGGCAAGCCATCGAAAATAAATGGATCTTCAAGAGGAAGACCGACGCAGACGGTAATATTACTGTTTACAAAGCTCGACTTGTTGCAAAAAGGTTTTCGACAAGTTCAAGGAGTTGACTACGATGAGACTTTCTCACCTGTAGCGATGCTTAAGTCTGTTCGAATCATGTTAGCAATTGCCACATTTTATGAAATCTGGCAAATTGATAACAAAACTGCATTCTTTAATGAATTTATTAAAGAGAAATTGCATATGATGCAACCCGAAGGTTTTGTCAATCCTAAAGGTGCTAACAAAGTATGCAAGCTCCAGCGATCCATCTATGGACTGGTGCAATCATCTCGGAGTTGGAATATACGCTTTGATGAGGTGATCAAAGCATATGGTTTTATACAGACTTTTGGAGAAGCCTGTATTTACAAAAAGTGAGTGGGAGCACTACAAACTTTCTGATAAGTATATGACATATTGTCGATCGGAAATTGTAATGCCCAGGATGGGACTATACCTCCTACGTGTCGAGGCACGACTTAAAGGTATAAGCCCGTCCTAGAATGATCTCAAGTTTGGTATCTTTGCACGACTCATGTAAAAGAGGGATTAAAATGCAAAAGGAGATAGTTGGCTTACACTCGCCACTTCACACAATACATTACATAAACAATCATCATTCAAAACATCACAACCCGACTACGGGTGAAGATCCAAAAGAAAGATACCAAAACAACAAAAGCCACAGGCCAAGATCGAATCCTAGTAGAAACCACTACTGAACATCGAAACGTCACAAGCAAACGGCCACAAACTCTTCACCGAGCTCCCGGTGAAGCACTGATCCAACTCCTGCATCAAACTCGGCTGAACCTGCAACTGGTGTGGTGAAGTAACTGTGAGCCACAGAGGACTCAGCAATCCCGTTCCCGGGTAACAAGACTATTTAAGCCTTGGGTGAGGACAAGGCTGAAGAAAGAACGAGAGGTGAAGGAAACAAAACAAGAGTCTGCAGCAGCAAGTAGCACTAACTTACGCAAAAGAGAGCGAGAAGAGAAGAGCATCGGTCGAAAGATGATCAGGAAGTGATCCTAACTAAGCCGGTCAAACATAACCCCACCGTGTTCAACTCCCGAATCCCTATTCGGAAATTGACAGTCACGGTACACACGCTGGTAGTGTATTAAAACATTGTGTCAAGTTATCTACAACCGGAATTAACAAGCTCCCATCTGCCACATAACCGCGGGCACGGCTTTCGAAAGTTCAAACCCTGCAGGGGTGTTCCAACTTGACCCATTACAAGCCCACGATCCGCGAAGTCGCAACTCCATAGGTGGGAAGACCCGAGTATTCTCGGAATCCCGTGCTCAAGTTAAACCGAACTAAGGTAAGGCTAATTCAGCAAATCCTCCCGGCGTGTCGACACCCTGATAGTAGCCGCGCGTATCTAGGTCTCAGGACACGACCGGATGGGCGATCCCACGGGTTTTTACCAAACCTTGAGTTTCCTCGAGGTGGCCCCGCGTAACCCCCGTTTCGGACCAACACTCATGTGGAGCACTGGCCCGGGGTTGTTGAATTAAATAAAAGGGATAGCTAGTCCACATGCAAGTTTTTATTAGTTTGTTATTAGGCAAATAGTACCAATGTTGGGACTTGCTGGAAAAGACTTAGCACTTAGCGGTTTATCAAGGGGGTCCCATACACCCCAACCGTGTTAGGAACGCATAATCAAGGAACATAACACCGGTTTATACGGTTCCTAACGGCATGAGTGGAACAAAACACCAAGCAAAAGGCTTAGCCTTCCACCCTTGCCAATATATAGATGATTTCATTTAGCATTTATATAGTGTGATATAACCCAACCAAACTTCAACATGAAGCAAGCATCTTCAATCTTCACCTGCAACTAACAATGCTATAAGAAGGGCTGAGCGAAGCGTACTTAGCCAAGCAACGGTTTGCATAGGTAGGTTGGTTAAACATGGCAATTGGTTACAAGTAGGAGGCTGACAAGAAGAACATGGGCATCGAGGCAAAACTATAGATCGTGACTTCTAGCAATAGGCAAAGATAGTAATGGTATCCGGGTTCGGTCATCTTGCCTGGGATTCCACAAGGGAGAAGAACGGATCCAAGAAGCAGACGGAGCAACACAGTCAAGAGAAACCTCACCACTCCGGAACGAAACCGAAGCTAACAAGAGAAGCAACCGGAAAGAAAGAAACAACACGGTAAACACACAAGCATAAACATGGCATACGATGCACAAGCAAGCATGATGCATGTCCGGTTTAATTATGCATGGCATGGCAAAGGTGCACAAACAAATACTACAAGTTAAGTGGAGATCAATATGCAACGAGTTGCATATTGACAAAACACCACAATTTAATTATTTAGTTGACTCTCGTTATTTACAAGACAAGATTAAATTGTTTTTAACATGGCAAGAGGTGAAGCTTAAAGAAACTACACTATTTAGGCATTTTAAATGAGGCCGGAAGAATAACAACAACATCTCCGGAAATCCCCATGAGCATGTTTAATAATTATAAAGCAACAACAATTAAGCATTTAGGGTTGTTAACATGATGCGGATGATATGATCAAGTTTATGCAATTTTTACTAAAAGGGTTGACATTAAGAGATATGAAGTATTGTCACCGTGGTGGAATGAAAGGGTGCCACGGCAACGAACCGAAAATGATGCAACGCAACATATCAGTACCGGTAACCCATTGAGAGACCGGAGCAAGCAAAGGCGGAGTGATCGAGTCGAACAAGATGAAAGTGGGGTGATCCCGTTACCGGGTTCCCACGAGTCGGTGGCGAGGCAACCGAGGAACATGACAAAAGGGACGAAACGGACACGAGCACACACAAGGGAGACAACATACAACCACAACAAGCATCACACGGGTCACGTCTCGGGGTTATACCTTTGAAGCGTGCGTTTCGGGGCGGTTCGAGACGTAGAGGAAGTAGTGGAAGTAGACGTTCTCGCGGGTCGTAGAGGAAGAAGTCGTTCACGTTTCCGAAGAGGAAGTAGTGGTACTCGGCGGTCTCGGCGATGGTAGTTGTACATGATCCGTAGAGGTACTTGGGGTTCCGATGGCTCCGGCGTCGGTAGTGGTACTTGTCGTTTCGCCGTGTAGGGGTACTTGTCGTGGCGTCGGACGTAGTGTCGTCGTGTAGGCGTTCCCGCTTCGTAGAGGTACTTGGACTTGCAGAAAAAAAATATATACAACCGCAGCAACATAACATCACGGCACGGTCTCGTTGATCTTGCCAAAACCTGCTGGACCAAAACACACACGAACCGATGGAGAGAAAAAAAACACAGCAGCAGAAGGTAGCACGAAGAGGGCCACGGCTTTCGCGGAGAGGAAGACCCCGGTGCTGGAGCTGGAGAGGCCGACGCGGCGGTCGTCGACCATGGCGAGGAGGCGGGAGGCGCCCGCACGCGCCAGAGGAGGCAGGGCGCCCTGCGCGGCCTTGGCGGAGGAGATGGCCGTAGCCTCGGGCGGACGAGGCAGGGGGGAGGCGTCGCTCCGCGGTTGAGGTGCCCGCTGCTGGAGGGACGAGGAGAACGGAGGGGAGCAGCTCCGGCCGCTGCTGAACGCGGGAGCCACGGCGAGGCGAGGAGCGCGACAAGGCGCTGGGGATAGAGGGAGGTCGACGGGGCGTGCGCGGGCGAGGCCCTGGCTAGCTTCTGGCCGCTGGGCGACGGGGAAAGAGAGGAGGAGGCCGGAGGGGACCACGGGGCGGCGAGGCCCTGGCGTCGGAGGAGGGACCTCTGGCCGACCGGATCGGCCCACGGGCGCCAAGCGCTGAGGGAACGGAGGGAGTCGGCTCTGCCTTGTTGGAGACGGGAGGGCGAAGACGATCGAGCAGAGGGAGAAAGTTGCGGCGGCTGGGAGAGAGCGAGGGGAGAGCCCGGGGTCGAGCGGGAGCTAGGGTTCGGTCGCTACGGGGAGGCCTGGGCCTTGGCCTAGGAGCTGGGCCGGCCTGGCTTGAACAGAAGGAGGCCTAGCTGCGAGCTGGGCCTAGAGGAATGGTCCTAGTGGGCCAGAGGGAGGAGGAGAGGCCTGGGAAGCTCTTTTCCTTTTTCTGAAAAAATTGAATCTCCAACCTTGCAAAGGAAAAGGTCAGGGAGTCTTGAATAAAAAAAAAGATGGAGCAAGAATATCCCTGGGCTTCTAGATAGATGGACTATTTTACCAAAATTGGTTTGGCAATTTTTAGGGACTGGAAATTTATACAAGTTTGAAATTAAGTCAAACTTGAATAAATTTAAAATCCAACCAAATCACATCCAAAAGATCTGTCAAAATTGAGGAGTGAGTCTTGGCATGGCTTAGGGAATTTAGAAATATAGTGAACATTTTTCTGAAGTAGAAAAAATGCAACTTGAATTTGGAATAGAAATAAAGTAGGAAAGAACTCTGCCCCTGCAAATTGATACTTGGCGAAACATGAAGCAGAAAAAATACATGGGGTATATATGCAAGTGTGTTTGGGTGATTCCAAAGCAAATGGAATAATTTTTATATAGCTCCCTAAAATAATGAGAGACTTTTATATGTTATAAAGAGAAGTCATCCTTCCCTCGATTTAAATGGACCGAAGGTCCACACGATTTATTTAGGTTGAGATGCAAAAATTAAAATGACATGATGACATGATGCAATGCAAAAAATAAATAACACAAGCACAAAGAACACACGGGCAACCCGGAACGTCTGAAACTTCGGGAATCTTCTGGAATCTTCTGGGACGTCGGTCTCGGGCGTCACAACTCTCCCACACTAACAGAGGATCTCGACCCGAGATCCTAGAGATATCACCGGGTAAAACGGAAGAGGAAGAGGTAAAACAAAGTTGCTTCTTCGACAAACGAGTGAAAACCAAAGAACCTTGAGAGGTTGAATAAGTTGAAAGAAAGAAAGCAATGGAGATGAACGAAGATGAAACACTCCGTTAGAGAGGAGGAACAAGGAACATAACAAGAACCTTGTAGTTTGAAAGACATGAAGCAAGAGCTCACGGACGGAAAGAATATGAAACTGCAATGGTATGGCCAAGGAATAAGAATGACAAAATTTGGACAGCACTCCATCTGAAAATGGAAGGAATTGGACAAGAGCTTGAGGAGATGGAATGATACTTGATGAAAACAACAACACATTGCCTCCGAAACAATTAAAAGAATGGCACAAGGTTAAGAACGATTTCAGACAGCACTCCGGTTGAAAGATAGGCAAAACTTGATAAAAGACGAAGCTGAATGAAGAATACAACACTCCGGTTAAAAGATAAGCAAGGGAAAAGAACATGATTCTTGATAAAAACGAGATGATGGTTTGGAGAGAGCAACATAACAAAGCCTCCGGAATGAAAGAATAGCATATAGATCGTTGGGAAGAAAGAACGGAGAAGAAGATGACAACTTCTCTCAAAATTGAATTTGAAAGAGCATCCTTACAAAGAAGGGTTGAAAGGAGTTGTTGGAAATTCAACAACGAAAGAATAAGCTTGATGTGGGCTTATGGAAAACATCTCAAAATTATGAGGTGACAACCAGCCACTAACTTAAACAATTGAATGCATTGAGATCAACAAGGAGACGATAAACTTAAATCACCGGAATGATAAATGAAGAACTTGGGTCATTTATTAGCACCACAATTAGCAACAATCCTTAGGGAAGGCTTTAGGTGAAATACAACCCAAGATAACTCCATCGAATAAATGAAGGGTTGAAAAGATCTCCTGAACAAGGACAATGATGGGTTTAAATATCTCATTCTTGAAAACTCGTGAATCGTAATCCATAAAGGAATTGTCAAGAATGACATAACACCATCTGAAAAGATAAGGTAGAAGGATTGCAATTAGAAGCATGATGAAGAATGCTTGAGCTCCAACAAGAATCTTGATGAAGACTTGAAGGATGAATTAAAACATGATGAACCACCATGAGAACTCCGGTAATGAAAAACATGAGAAGTGAAAGATGAAAAGAATAAGATTCAAGGCCCGCGATGAATTAGTTGGAGCTTTGAAATGATATAATTGAAATAACTTGAAGCTCCGGAAAACAAGATGAACAACTTAGAACCAAGGATATGATATGATGAACAAGCTCCAGACAAAAGAATTAAATCACCTTGAAGGAATAAGAATAAGAATTATGTCATGCATCTCCTTCACCAATTTAAATTGATGACAACCAAAGGATTTGGCATATTACTTATTCTCGTTGCAAAGAATTAAAGAGAGATCTAGCACAAGCTTGAGAAAAGTCTTCAACGATCCACCGTTAGGATTGTGAAAAGAGCAAATGAATTAAAACCAAAACAAGGAAGAGTAAACTTGAATGAGCCACCGTCAGAATAGGGAGACGAACGAAGAGGCATCAATGAAGAATAGTTGGAGGACGAGGTTGAAAACTGAGAACGAAGAAATATGCTGAAATGATGGCCTTCGGAGGATCACAAAGAAAAGAATTCATGAAATGCTCCGGACGAGTATAAAAAGAATTCCTCATAATCTGAACAATAATGAGGATGGCATGAAGCTAGAACCGCGAATCTTGAGAGAACGGGCCACGATTTAAGAGAAACACTTCTCCGGTCTTCAAATGCTGAGAATGAAGACGAGAAATGCCATGAAGAATTTTGAGATACTCCGGACGAAGAATTAAAAGGTTGAACCAATGATGAAAAGAATTTGAAAGCGATCTTGGGGAAGGCATGTGACTGATGGGAATCATTCTTACGTCACACTTGAAAAGAATTTGAGAATCACTCCGGAATAATTAGAAGAGTCAGGTAAGATCCTGGGAAAAGACCTGTGGGTTAGGCCCACTCAAAAGAAAACACCGTTGGGAAAGATTGTTTAAGAGATATAGCACCGGTTGAATTGAATGGCTTGAATAAGATAACAATCCTCAAAATAATTTGAACGGATTAAGAATGGAATTATGAATCTTGAGCACTCCGGATATGAATAGCAAGAGGAGAATGATTAATTGGTGCACCGGAATGAGAAAAGCATTGTGAAACGAGGAAAAGGATAAGATCAACACCGAAAACTTGAATTACATCCACCGGCAGAATTATGAAAACAAAAGAATGATGAACTAGAAGCTCCTGAGCATCTTCTTGAGAAAACACCGGATAAGAACATTGAAGGAAAAGAAAGAAGAAATATCACAAGAATAAATGGATACTTCATCTGAGAATTTCTGGCTCCAAGAAGAAGAAGGGTGGGAGGGTGGGGAAAACAAAGACAACTTGGGATGAACAAAATGGACACCGGTTGAAAAAAAGAATTAAACATGACCATCTTGATGATCGAGAAGGACCTGCACTCTCATAGAAATATGAGAACACCGATTACGAAAGGTATGGAATCAACATTTGACATTGAAGCAACTCAAATACCAGAATCAAAACAAAAACAAAGGGGTAGATATGCAGCATGATCTTCACAGTATCATCCGAACAGAGAATTGAACGAATGAATTCTGCAGGTACATCACTAGACGAAAAGCCACTAGGGAGAACAAAAGATAAATAAAAAGGAACAAGGATCAGATAGAACAAATGCAAGATAGAAGTTTCATTCGACATCTTCGTGCTGAAAGCTCATGGAACATGTTACAAAAGGGTTTTGCAATCCCCGGATCAGCATAGCCAAGGACCCTTTAAGATGCAACTCCCGATCAGAACAAGTCCATAAACCACTTCACTCAAAGTAGAACCCCAAACTTCATATCGAGCATCCGTTGAAAGAATGCCTAGAACTACTAGATGAACCCACCTATAGATTTCCGAAAGTTTCCAGTTATGCAATCAGGTGTTGGGGATACACGGGAAGCACCGCGCAATCAACTCTAAACCTACATCCAGGTGTATCCATCCTTCAACACATAACCAGTCTTTCTCGGAAACTGTTTACCTCGGACCTTCGAAAAGCATCCACTATAACAAGCTATGGCAATACTCTCGAACTACCTCCCCAGTACTGGGTGATGTCGGGGTTATCTTGACACTGGCCGTATAGGAGAGATTTTCGATGTCGGCCGTCTTAAGTATTTAGTACTGCCGCGATATGCTTGTGTCAAAGATACCCCGAAGCTCAACTCCTCGGGAACAGGAGGCATCGAGAACAATATCCTTGTCACAATAACATCGAAACAATCCCAGAATACTCGCGGGATCCTAAAAAAAAATTTGGTGCAATTTTTGAAAGTAGAAGAGATAAGAGTAATCGTCAGGAGTCCTCACCAGAGAGAAAGGGGATGAGAAGCAAAGAAATCCTACTCTCCGATATAATATAGGACTCAAAAAGTTTTCAGTGTGTGCCTAGACTCAACCGTCAACGATTCGATCAATCAGTGGGGGCTTCTAGGTCGGAGAAGGCTCTGAATACCAACTTGTAATGCCCAGGATGGGACTATACCTCCTACGTGTCGAGGCACGACTTAAAGGTATAAGCCCATCCTAGAATGATCTCAAGTTTGGTATCTTTGCACGACTCATGTAAAAGAGGGATTAAAATGCAAAAGGAGATAGTTGGCTTACACTCGCCACTTCACACAATACATTACATAAACAATCATCATTCAAAACATCACAACCCGACTACGGGTGAAGATCCAAAAGAAAGATACCAAAACAACAAAAGCCACAGGCCAAGATCGAATCCTAGTAGAAACCACTACTGAACATCGAAACGTCACAAGCAAACGGCCACAAACTCTTCACCGAGCTCCCGGTGAAGCACTGATCCAACTCCTGCATCAAACTCGGCTGAACCTGCAACTGGTGTGGTGAAGTAACTGTGAGCCACAGAGGACTCAGCAATCCCGTTCCCGGGTAACAAGACTATTTAAGCCTTGGGTGAGGACAAGGCTGAAGAAAGAACGAGAGGTGAAGGAAACAAAACAAGAGTCTGCAGCAGCAACTAGCACTAACTTACGCAAAAGAGAGCGAGAAGAGAAGAGCATCGGTCAAAAGATGATCACGAAGTGATCCTAACTAAAGCCGGTCAAACATAACCCCACCGTGTTCAACTCCCGAATCCCTATTCGGAAATTGACAGTCACGGTACACACGCTGGTAGTGTATTAAAACATTGTGTCAAGTTATCTACAACCGGAATTAACAAGCTCCCATCTGCCACATAACCGCGGGCACGGCTTTCGAAAGTTCAAACCCTGCAGGGGTGTTCCAACTTGACCCATTACAAGCCCACGATCCGCGAAGTCGCAACTCCATAGGTGGGAAGACCCGAGTATTCTCGGAATCCCGTGCTCAAGTTAAACCGAACTAAGGTAAGGCTAATCCAGCAAATCCTCCCAGCGTGTCGACACCCTGATAGTAGCCGCGCGTATCTAGGTCTCAGGACACGACCGGATGGGCGATCCCACGGGTTTTTACCAAACCTTGAGTTTCCTCGAGGTGGCCCCGCGTAACCCCCGTTTCGGACCAACACTCATGTGGAGCACTGGCCCGGGGTTGTTGAATTAAATAAAAGGGATAGCTAGTCCACATGCAAGTTTTTATTAGTTTGTTATTAGGCAAATAGTACCAATGTTGGGACTTGCTGAAAAAGACTTAGCACTTAGCGGTTTATCAAGGGGGTCCCATACACCCCAACCGTGTTAGGAACGCATAATCAAGGAACATAACACCGGTTTATACGGTTCCTAACGGCATGAGTGGAACAAAACACCAAGCAAAAGGCTTAGCCTTCCACCCTTGCCAATATATAGATGATTTCATTTAGCATTTATATAGTGTGATATAACCCAACCAAACTTCAACATGAAGCAAGCATCTTCAATCTTCACCTGCAACTAACAATGCTATAAGAAGGGCTGAGCGAAGCGTACTTAGCCAAGCAACGGTTTGCATAGGTAGGTTGGTTAAACATGGCAATTGGTTACAAGTAGGAGGCTGACAAGAAGAACATGGGCATCGAGGCAAAACTATAGATCGTGACTTCTAGCAATAGGCAAAGATAGTAATGGTATCCGGGTTCGGTCATCTTGCCTGGGATTCCACAAGGGAGAAGAACGGATCCAAGAAGCAGACGGAGCAACACAGTCGAGAGAAACCTCACCACTCCGGAACGAAACCGAAGCTAACAAGAGAAGCAACCGGAAAGAAAGAAACAACACGGTAAACACACAAGCATAAACATGGCATACGATGCACAAGCAAGCATGATGCATGTCCGGTTTAATTATGCATGGCATGGCAAAGGTGCACAAACAAATACTACAAGTTAAGTGGAGATCAATATGCAACGAGTTGCATATTGACAAAACACCACAATTTAATTATTTAGTTGACTCTCGTTATTTACAAGACAAGATTAAATTGTTTTTAACATGGCAAGAGGTGAAGCTTAAAGAAACTACACTATTTAGGCATTTTAAATGAGGCCGGAAGAATAACAACAACATCTCCGGAAATCCCCATGAGCATGTTTAATAATTATAAAGCAACAACAATTAAGCATTTAGGGTTGTTAACATGATGCGGATGATATGATCAAGTTTATGCAATTTTTACTAAAAGGGTTGACATTAAGAGATATGAAGTATTGTCACCGTGGTGGAATGAAAGGGTGCCACGGCAACGAACCGAAAATGATGCAACGCAACATATCGGTACCGGTAACCCATTGAGAGACCGGAGCAAGCAAAGGCGGAGTGATCGAGTCGAACAAGATGAAAGTGGGGTGATCCCGTTACCGGGTTCCCACGAGTCGGTTGCGAGGCAACCGAGGAACATGACAAAAGGGACGAAACGGAGACGAGCACACACAAGGGAGACAACATACAACCACAACAAGCATCACACGGGTCACGTCTCGGGGTTATACCTTTGAAGCGTGCGTTTCGGGGCGGTTCGAGACGTAGAGGAAGTAGTGGAAGTAGACGTTCTCGCGGGTCGTAGAGGAAGAAGTCGTTCACGTTTCCGAAGAGGAAGTAGTGGTACTCGGCGGTCTCGGCGACGGTAGTTGTACATGATCCGTAGAGGTACTTGGGGTTCCGATGGCTCCGGCGTCGGTAGTGGTACTTGTCGTTTCGCCGTGTAGGGGTACTTGTCGTGGCGTCGGACGTAGTGTCGTCGTGTAGGCGTTCCCGCATCGTAGAGGTACTTGGACTTGCAGAAAAAAAAATATACAACCGCAGCAACATAACATCACGGCACGGTCTCGTTGATCTTGCCAAAACCTGCTGGACCAAAACACACACGAACCGATGGAGAGAAAAAAACACAGCAGCAGGAGGTAGCACGGGGAGGGCCACGGCTTTCGCGGAGAGGAAGACCCCGGTGCTGGAGCTGGAGAGGCCGACGCGGCGGTCGTCGACCATGGCGAGGAGGCGGGAGGCGCCCGCACGCGCCAGAGGAGGCAGGGCGCCCTGCGCGGCCTTGGCGGAGGAGATGGCCGTAGCCTCGGGCGGACGAGGCAGGGGGGAGGCGTCGCTCCGCGGTTGAGGTGCCCGCTGCTGGAGGGACGAGGAGAACGGAGGGGAGCAGCTCCGGCCACTGCTGAACGCGGGAGCCACGGCGAGGCGAGGCGCGCGACAAGGCGCTGGGGATAGAGGGAGGTCGACGGGGCGTGCGCGGGCAAGGCCCTGGCTAGCTTCTGGCCGCTGGGCGACGGGGAAAGAGAGGAGGAGGCCGGAGGGGACCACGGGGCGGCGAGGCCCTGGCGTCGGAGGAGGGACCTCTGGCCGACCGGATCGGCCCACGGGCGCCAAGCGCTGAGGGAACGGAGGGAGTCGGCTCTGCCTTGTTGGAGACGGGAGGGCGAAGACGATCGAGCAGAGGGAGAAAGTTGCGGCGGCTGGGAGAGAGCGAGGGGAGAGCCCGGGGTCGAGCGGGAGCTAGGGTTCGGTCGCTACGGGGAGGCCTGGGCCTTGGCCTAGGAGCTGGGCCGGCCTGGCTTGGACAGAAGGAGGCCTAGCTGCGAGCTGGGCCTAGAGGAATGGTCCTAGTGGGCCAGAGGGAGGAGGAGAGGCCTGGGAAGCTCTTTTCCTTTTTCGGAAAAAATTGAATCTCCAACCTTGCAAAGGAAAAGGTCAGGGAGTCTTGAATAAAAAAAAAAGAAGGAGCAAGAATATCCCTGGGCTTCTAGATAGATGGACTATTTTACCAAAATTGGTTTGGCAATTTTTAGGGACTGGAAATTTATACAAGTTTGAAATTAAGTCAAACTTGAATAAATTTAAAATCCAACCAAATCACATCCAAAAGATCTGTCAAAATTGAGGAGTGAGTCTTGGCATGGCTTAGGGAATTTAGAAATATAGTGAACATTTTTCTGAAGTAGAAAAAATGCAACTTGAATTTGGAATAGAAATAAAGTAGGAAAGAACTCTGCCCCTGCAAATTGATACTTGGCGAAACATGAAGCAGAAAAAATACATGGGGTATATATGCAAGTGTGTTTGGGTGATTCCAAAGCAAATGGAATAATTTTTATATAGCTCCCTAAAATAATGAGAGACTTTTATATGTTATAAAGAGAAGTCATCCTTCCCTCGATTTAAATGGACCGAAGGTCCACACGATTTATTTAGGTTGAGATGCAAAAATTAAAATGACATGATGACATGATGCAATGCAAAAAATAAATAACACAAGCACAAAGAACACACGGGCAACCCGGAACGTCTGAAACTTCGGGAATCTTCTGGAATCTTCTGGGACGTCGGTCTCGGGCGTCACAGAAATGATGTAGAATTTTCTGGAAAGCATAAAAGGATATTTGAATAAAAGTTTTTCATTGAAAGACCTCGGTGAAGCTGCTTACATATTGAGCATCAAGATCTATATAGATAGATCAAGACGCTTGATAAGACTTTCGATGAGTACATACCTTGATAAGATTTTGAAGAATTTCAAAATGGATCAGTCAAGGAAAAGGTTCTTGCCTGTACTACAAGGTATGAAGTTGAGTAAGACTCAATGCCCGACCACTGCAGAAAAATATAGAGAGAATGAAAGTCATTCCCTAGGCCTCAGCCATAGGTTCTATAAAGTATGCCATGCTGTGTACAAAACACGTTGTGTACCTTGCCAAGAGTTTGACAGGGAGGTACAATAGTGATCCAGGAGTAGATCACTGTATAGCGGTCAAAATTATCCTTAGTAATTGGATGACTAAGGAAATGTTTCTCGATTATGGAGGTGATAAAGAGTTCGTCGTAAAGGGTTACGCCGATGCAAACTTTGACACCAAAATCCAGATGACTCTAAGTATCAATCTGGATGCGTATTGAAAGTGGGAGCAATTAGCTAGAGTAGCTCCATGCAGAGCATTGTAGACATAGAAATTTGCGAAATACATAGGGATCTGTATATGATAGACCCATTGACTAAACTTCTCTCACAAGCAAAACATGATCACACCTTATTACTCTTGGGTATTAATCACATAGCGATGTGAACTAGATTATTGACTCTAGTAAACCCTTTGGGTGTTGGTCACATAACGATGTGAACTATCGGTATTAAATCACATGGCGATGTGAGCTAGATTATTGACTCTAGTGCAAGTGGGAGACTGAAGGAAATATGCCCTAGAGGCAATAATAAAGTTATTATTTATTTCCTTATATCATGATAAATGTTTATTATTCATGCTAGAATTGTATTAACCGGAAACTTAATACATGTGTGAATACATAGACAAAACAGTATGTCCCTAGTATGCCTCTACTAGACTAGCTCATTGATCAAAGATGGTTATGTTTCCTAGCCATAGACATGAGTTGTCATTTGATCAATGAGATCACATCATTAGGAGAATGATGTGATGGACTAGACCCATCCGTTAGCATAGCACTATGATCGTTTAGTTTTACTGCTATTGCTTTCTTCATGACTTATACATGTTCCTATGACTATGAGATTATGCAACTCCCGAATACCGTAGGAACACCTTGTGTGCTATCAAACGTCACAACGTAACTGGGTGATCATAAAGATGCTCTACAGGTGTCTCCGAAAATATTCGTGGTGTTGGCATAGATCAAGATTAGGATTTGTCACTCCGAGTGTCGGAGAGGTATCTCTGGGCCCTCTCGGTAACACACATCATAATAAGCCTTGCAAGCAAAAGACTAATGAGTTAGTCACGAGATAATGTGTTACGGAACGAGTAAAGAGACTTGCCGGTAACGAGATTGAACTAGGTATAAAGATACCGACGATCGAATCTCGGGCAAGTAACATACCGTTTGACAAAAGGAACAACGTATGTTGTTATGCGGTTCTGACCGATAAAAGATCTTCGTAGAATATGTAGGAGCCAATATGAACATCCAGGTTCCGCTATTGGTTATTGACCGGAGATGAGTCTCGATCATGTCTACATAGTTCTCGAACCCGTAGGGTCCGCACGCTTAACGTTTGATGACGATCGGTATTATGAGTTTTTGAGTATTGATGTACCGAAGGTAGTTCGGAGTCCCGGATGAGATCACGGACATGACGAGGAGTCTCGGAATGTCCGAGACATAAAGATTGATATATTGGACGGCTATATTCAGACACCGGAAGTATACCGGAAAAGTTTCGGATTTATCGGGAATGCCGGAGGGGGTTACCGGAACCCCCTACGAGAGGGGATGGTCCATAGTGGGCCTAAAGGGTGAGAGAGAGGCAGCCCATAGGGCTGGCCGGCGCCCCCACCTAGGAATCCTAGTTGGACTAGGATTGGGGGGCGCCACCTCTCCTAATCCTTTCCCCCTTCTTCCTTCCGGTGAATCCTACTAGGAATAGGATTGCAATCCTATTCCTAGTAGGAGTCCCCTCCCTAGCCGCACCATAGGAGGTGGCCGGCCCCTCCTCCCTTGCTCCTTTATATACGGGGGCAGGGGGGCACCCAAAGACACACAAGTTGAATTGTTTTAGCCGTGTGCAGTGCCCCCCTCCACAGAATCACACCTCGGTCGTACCGTCGCGGAGCTTAGGCGAAGCCCTGCGCTGGTGAACACATCATATCCGTCACCACGCCGTCGTGCTGACGAAACTCTCCCGTGAAGCTCAACTGGATCAAGAGCTCGTGGGACGTCATCAAGCTGAACGTGTGCTGAACGCGGAGGTGCCGTACGTTCGGTGCTTGATCGGTTGGATCGCGAAGAAGTTCGACAACATCAACCGCGTCACTTGACGCTTCCGCTCCCGGTCTACGAGGGTACGTAGACACACTCTCCCCTCTCGTTGCTATGCATCTGGTAGATAGATCTTGCGTGATCGTAGGAAAATTTTAAAATACTACGTTCCCCAACAGAAACTACACGGACTGGGTCCGTAACTTGAGGATTATCCTCATTGCTGCACAAAAGAATTATGTCCTTAATGCAACGCTAGGTGAATGATACGTCTCCAACGTATCTATAATTTTTTATTGTTCCATGCTATTATATATTCTGTTTTGGATGTTTAATGGGCTTTATTATACACTTTTATATTATTTTTGGGACTAACTTACTAACCCAAGGCCCAGTGCAAATTGCTGTTTTTTGCGTATTTCAGTGTTTCGCAGAAAAGGAATATCAAACAGAGTCCAAACAGAATGAAACCTTCGGGAGAGTTATTTTTGGAACGATATCAACACAGAAGACTTGGAGTACACGCCTGGAAGCAAGAGAGGCAGCCACGAGGGCAGGGGCGCGCCCATGGTGGGTGGGCGCCCCCCCCCTCGTGGGCCCCCTCTGGCTCCCCTGACGTGCCTCTTCAGCCTATATATACTCTCATACCCTGAAAACATCGGGGAGAGCAACGAGACCCTAATTCCACTGCCGCAACCTTCTGTACCCATGAGATGCCATCTTGGGGCCTGTTCCGGAGCTCCGCCGGAGGGGGCATCGATCACAGAGGGCTTCTACATCAACACCATAGCCTCTCCGATGAGTTGTGAGTAGTTTACCACAGACCTTCGGGTCCATAGTTATTAGCTAGATGGCTTCTTCTCTCTCTTTGGATCTCAATACAAAGTTCTCCTCGATCTTCGAGGAGATCTATTCGATGTAATCTTTTTGTGGTGTGTTTGTTGAGATCCGATAAATTGTGGGTTTATGATCAAGATTATCTTTGAACAATATTGGATTCTTTTCTGAAATCTTTTATGTATGATTATAATATCCTTGCAAGTCTCTTCGAATTATTGGTTTAGTTTGGCCTACTAGATCTATAGTTCTTGCAATGGGAGAAGTGCTTGGCTTTGGGTTCAATCTTGCGGTGTCCTTTCCTAGTGACAGCAGGGGCAGCAAGGCACGTATAGTATTGTTGCCATCGAGGATAAAAAGATGGGGTTTATATCATATTGCTTGAGTTTATCCCTCTACATCATGTCATCTTGCTTAAGGTGTTACTCTGTTCTTATGAACTTAATACTCTAGATGCATGCTGGATAGCGGTCGATGTGTGGAGTAATAGTAGTAGATGCAGAATCGTTTCGGTCTACTTGTCATGGACATGATGCCTATATACAATGATCATGCCTAGATATTCTCATAACTATGCACTTTTCTATCAATTGCTCGATAGTAATTTGTTCACCCACCGTAGAATTCTGCTTTCATGAGAGAAGCCACTAGTGAAACCTATGGCCCCCGGGTCTATCTTTATCATATTAGTTTCCCATCAACTTGCCAATTTCTGTCGCCGCTGTTTATTTGCTTTATTTACTTTCAATCTCTATACCAAAAATACCAAAAATATTATCTTATCATATATATTAGATCTCACTCTCGTAAGTGACCGAGAAGGGATTAACAATCCCTTTTATCGCGTTGGCTGCGAGGTTCTTATTTGTTTGTGCAGGTGCGAGGGACTCGCGCGTGGTCTCCTACTGGATTGATACCTTGGTTCTCAAAAACTGAGGGAAATACTTACGCTACCGTGCTGCATCACCCTTTCCTCTTAGGGGGAATATAACGCAAGCTCGGGAGGTAGCAAGAAAATTTCTGGCGCCGTTGCCGGGGAGATCTTCGCAAAAGTCATATACCAAGTACCTATTGATACATCTCCAACGTATCTATAATTTTTGATTGTTCCATGCTACTATTTATGAAGTCTTGGATGTTTAATGGGCTTTATCATTCACTTTTATATCATTTTTGGGACTAACCTACTAACCCAAAGGCCCAGTCCAGATTGCTGTTTTTTGCCTGTTTCAGGGTTTTACAGAAAAAGAATATCAAACGGAGTCCAAACGGAATGAAACCTTCGCGAGAGATATTTTTTGGAGAAAATCACACACGCGGAGCTTGAGAACCACGTCAGGGGTCAGAGGGCTGGCCCTCGAGGGTGAGGGGGGCGTCCCCCTTCCCAGGGCGCGCCCCCTGCCTCGAGGCCCCCTCGAGCGTCCCCCGGTGCCCTCCTTCTTCCTATATAAGTCCACGTACCCCAAAAACTCCGAGAATAGAGAGAAAACCGTAATTCCACCGCCGTAGCTTCTGTTCCCGTGGAGATCCCATCTTGGAGCCTGTTCCAGAGCTCCACCGGAGGGGGGTCCATCACGGAGGCCTTCATCTGTTGGAAATATGCCCTAGAGGCAATAATAAATTGGTTATTATTATATTTCCTTGTTCATGATAATTGTTTATTATCCATGCTAGAATTGTATTGATAGGAAACTCAGATACATGTGTGGATACATAGACAAACACCATGTCCCTAGTAAGCCTCTAGATGACTAGCTCGTTGATCAATAGATGGTTACGGTTTCCTGACCATGGACATTGGATGTCGTTGATAACGGGATCACATCATTAGGAGAATGATGTGATGGACAAGACCCAATCCTAAGCCTAGCACAGATCGTGTAGTTCGTATGCTAAAGCTTTTCTATATGTCAAGTATCTTTTCCTTAGACCATGAGATTGTGCAACTCCCGCATACCGTAGGAATGCTTTGGGTGTACCAAACGTCACACCGTAACTGGGTGGCTATAAAGGTGCACTACATGTATCTCTGAAAGTGTCTGTTGGGTTGGCACGAATCGAGACTGGGATTTGTCACTCCGTATGACGGAGAGGTATCTCTGGGCCCACTCGGTAGGACATCATCATAATGTGCACAATATGTGATCAAGGAGTTGATCACGGGATGATGTGTTATGGAACGAGTAAAGAGACTTGCCGGTAACGAGATTGAGCAAGGTATCGGTATACCGACGATCGAATCTCGGGCAAGTGCTATACCGATAGACAAAGGGAATCGTATACAGGATTAATTGAATCCTTGACATCGTGGTTCATCCGATGAGATCATCGTGGAATATGTGGGAGCCAACATGGGTATCCAGATCCCGCTGTTGGTTATTGGCCGGAGAGTTGTCTCGGTCATGTCTACATGGTTCCCGAGCCCGTAGGGTCTACACACTTAAGGTTCGATGACGCTAGGGTTATAGGGAAAGTATGTACGCGGTTACCGAATGTTGTTCGGAGTCCCGGATGAGATCCCGGACGTCACGAGGAGTTCCGGAATGGTCCGGAGGTAAAGATTCATATATGGGAAGTCCCGTTTTGGTCACCGGAAAAGTTTCGGGCGCTATCGGTAGCGTACCAGGACCACCGGGAGGGTCCCGGGGGTCCACCGGGTGGGGCCACCGGCCCCAGAAGGCTGCGTGGGCCAAGTGTGGGAGGGGACCAGCCCCAGGTGGGCTGGTGCGCCCCCCTAACCAGGCCCAAGGCAAAGAGAGAAGGAAAAGGGAGAAACCCTAGGCTCAGATGGGCCTAAGGCCCACATAGTGGTGCGCCTCCCCCTCTCTCCCCATTGGCCGCCCCCCTAGATGGGATCTAGGGCTGGCCGCACCCCTAGGGGTGGGAAACCCTAAAGGGGGCGCAGCCCTCCCTTCCCCCTATATATATGTGAGGTTTGGGGCTGCACATAACACGTTTTGACCTCTGTCGATTGGCGCAGCCCTACCTCTCTCCCTCCTCGTCTCTTGCAGTGCTTGGCGAAGCCCTGCTGGAGTCCCGCGCTCCTCCACCACCACCACGCCGTCGTGCTGCTGTTGGATGGAGTCTTCCCCAACCTCTCCCTCTCTCCTTGCTGGATCAAGGCGTGGGAGACGTCACCGGGCTGCACGTGTGTTGAACGCGGAGGCGCCGTTGTTCGGCGCTTAGATCGGAATCAACCGCGATCTGAATCGCAGCGAGTGCGACTCCTTCATCCGCGTTCTTGCAACGCTTCCTCATCGCGATCTACAAGGGTATGTAGATGCACTCCCCTCTCCCTCGTTGCTAGATTACTCCATAGATAGATCTTGGTGACGCGTAGGAAAATTTTTGATTTTCTGCTACGATCCCCAACAGTGGCATCATGAGCTAGGTCTATGCGTAGTATCTTGCACGAGTAGAACACAAAGTAGTTGTGGGCGTAGATCATGTCAATTCTCTTGCCGTTACTAGTCTTATCTTGATTCGGCGGCATCGTGGGATGAAGCGGCCCGGACCGACCTTACACGTACTCTTACGTGAGACAGGTTCCACCGACTGACATGCACTAGTTGCATAAGGTGGCTAGCGGGTGTCTGTCTCTCCCACTTTAGTCGGATCGGATTCGATGAAAAGGGTCCTTATGAAGGGTAAATAGAAATTGGCATATCACGTTGTGGTTTTGGCGTAGGTAAGAACCGTTCTTGCTAGAAACCTATAGCAGCCACGTAAAAACTTGCAACAACAATTAGAGGACGTCTAACTTGTTCTTGCAGCATGTGCCGTGTGATGTGATATGGCCAAAAGGATGTGATGAATGATATATATGTGATGTATGAGATTGATCATGTTCTTGTAATAGGAATCACGACTTGCATGTCGATGAGAATGACAACCGGCAGGAGCCATAGGAGTTGTCTTATTTATTGTATGACCTGCGTGTCACTGAATAACGCCATGTAATTACTTTACTTTATTGCTAAACATTAGCCATAGTAGTAGAAGTAATGTTTGGCGAGACGACTTCATGAAGACACGATGATGGAGATCATGATGATGGAGATCATGGTGTCATGCCGGTGACGATGATGATCATGGAGCCCTGAAGATGAAGATCAAAAGGAGCAAAATGATATTGGCCATATCATGTCACTATTTGATTGCATGTGATGTTTATCATGTTTTACATCTTATTTGCTTAGAACGACGGTAGTGAATAAGATGATCTCTCACTAAAATTTCAAGAATTGTGTTCCCCCTAACTGTGCACCGTTGCTAAGGTTCGTTGTTCCGAAGCACCACGTGATGATCAGGTGTGATAGGTTCTAACGTTCGCATACAACGGGTGTAAGCCAGATTTACACACGCGATACACTTAGGGTTGACTTGACGAGCCTAGCATGTACAGACATGGCCTCGGAACACGGAAGACCGAAAGGTCGAACATGAGTCGTATAGAAGATACGATCAACATGAAGATGTTCACCGTTGATGACTAGTCCGTCTCACGTGATGATCGGACACGGCCTAGTCGATTCGGATCATGTATCACTTAGATGACTAGAGAGATGTCTATCTGAGTGGGAGTTCAATAGATGAACTTCATTGTCATGAACAATAGTCTAAGTTGTCTTCGCAAATTATGTTGTAGACCAATAACTGCGTTGTAGCTCCCTGTTTAATATGATCCTAGAGAAAGTCTAAGTTGAAAGATATTGTAAGCAAGGATGCGGACTGGGTCCGTAGACCGAGGAGTGTCCTCACTACTGCACAGAAAGCTTATGTCTTTGATGCACCGCTCGATGTGCAAACCCCTACAACGTTGTCTGTTGATGTTGTGAACACCTGACAGAGACGTCCTGATGACTACTTGATAGTTTAGTGCACCATACTTTACGGCTTAGAATCAGGATTCCAATGACGTTTTGAACGCCATAGAACATATGGGATGTTCTAAGAGCTGAAATTGGGATTTCAGGCTCATGCCCGTGTTGAGAGGTATTATACCTCTGACAAGTTCCTTTGCCAAAAAGATGGAGGAGAATAGCTCAACTAGTGAGCGTGTGCTCAGAATGTCTGGGTGCTAAAATCACTTGAACCAAGTGGGAGTTAATCTTCCAGATGAGATAGTGGTTGACGGAATTCTCTAGACACTATCAACAAGCTACTAGAACTTCGTGATGAACTATGACATGCAAAGGATGGAGATGATCCCGGTGCTGTTAGCGGTTCTTAGTACCGCAAAAGTAGAAATCAAGAAGGAGCATCAAGTGTTGATGGTTTAACAAGACCACTGGTTTCAAAAGGGGTAAGGGCTAGAAGGGAAACTTCATGAGTGGCAAACCTGTTGTCGCTCTGATGAAGGAACCCATGGTTGAACCCAAACCTCGAGATTAAGTGCTTCTATTGTAAGGGGAACGGTCACATGGTAGCGGAACCACCCCAAATACATGGTAGATATGATAGCTGGCAACTTCAACAAAGTATATTTGATATACGTGTTATTGATGTGTGCCTTAGTAGTACTCCTTATAGCACCTGGGTATTGGATACCGGTTCAGTTGCTATTATTAGTGACTTGAAGCAAAAGCTACGGACTGAACGGAGACTAGCTAAGGGCGAGGTGACGATGTGTGTTGGAAGTGTTTCCAAGGTTGATAAGATCACTGTCGGGGGAAACTGTCCACCACGAACACCTATGGGACCGGAGCCCCTTGTTTGTGCGGTAAGAGGGCGGAGGGAGCACGAAGAGCAGATCGTTGAGATCACGCAGGCAGTTTACCCAGGTTCGGGCCGCGATGGACGCGTAAAACCCTACTCCTGCTTAGTTTGTATTGAGTTGGGGAGCTCGGAAGCTTGAAGAACTAGCTACACCGAGCGTATGAGCGATCTAGGTTCCGAACCCCCTCTACGTTGTGCATGGGCCTCCTTTTATAGTGCAAGGGGTCACCGACAGGTGTCAACGTAAGAGAAAGGGTAAAAACGTAATAGTGGTGGTAGTTGTAACAGTGCGGGAATAGTGGAGCTACAGTGTATGAACAGTGGTCGCTACCTACTTTGACAGTGGGGGACAAGAGCATTTAATGCCCGTCGCCGTCGACCCCAAAAGCGCCCGCCCTTGCGTCTCCGTTTGCCACGGCGATGGCTTCATCACCGTGGAGTGCCACCGTGTCCCCCAGGCTGCACAGCCATCCGCCACGCATCCCTGGAATGGCCCCAGGGCGACGCGTGGACCGATGAGCTGGAGCGCGGGCACACAGCGCAACCCCTCCCCGGCAAGCACCTTGCCGGGGTCTTGACCTTGCCGGGCCCGGGAGCTTGTCGCTCCCCGGGCCCTGCCGGGGCGCACGTTGCGCCGAGGCATGTCTTCTGTAATGTAATCTTCTAGTCTTCCTGGCAAGCTCCTCTTGCCAGGGCTTTGCGTGAGTGAGGTAATCTTGAGCCTGGGACGGCCTTCCCGGCAAGCTCCACTTGCCGGGGTCTTGATCTTCTGTCTTATATACTTTGTTTTTGAATGGTTCTATATAGAGCAGGAAGGTCTCCGGCGAGCGCGTGGTAGGCCCTGCCGCGGGAAGCTGCTACTGCCCGTGCACAAGTTGGGGTACTGAGGTACCCCTACCTTAGTACACCGACAGGAGCCCCCAGGCCTGGGCCACACACGGTGCCGAGCGCTGTTGGGCCAGGCCCAAAACAGTGCACGGGCACGCGCGGCCCACGGCACGCCGAATCCACCTCCGCATCCGCCGCGTCCCTCCGTAACGGCACGCGTCGATTGCGGCGTCGTGGGATGGGACGTGGCCACGTTCTTTTAATGGAAAGAGCGAAACGCCCCCCCACTTCCCCATAAAAGCAGAGGAAGCAGGAGCGGTCCCCCTCCTACGCCTTCATTGCTTCTTCTTCCATCTCCAGAGATTCCCTTTGCGCTCCGCCTCCACACCTCCTCCGCCGTTTTCCGCATCTGCGGCGCCGCCGGACTCTTCGTCCCCCTTCCCTCGCCGCCTCCGCCATGGCCCCGAAGACCGAGAAGGCGAAAGCGGAGAAGACCAAGAAAGAGAAATCCGAGCAGGCGGCGAGGCTTACTCTGCTGCGGAAGCGGAACGTCGTCTTCTCGCCGAGACTCAGCGCGCGGGAGCTCTGGAACAAGTACTACTTGTTCTGGGCCAAGGAGACCAAGGTGCACCCTCGGACCAGAGCCTATCCCGCCGCCGCCAAGGACAATTATCCCGGCGGGTACTTCTTCTTCGCAGCTTTCTTTCATTGCGGCCTTTGTCCCCCTTTTTCCGATTTCTTCTGCGATATCATGCACACCTACGGCCTCCATCTTCTTGACTTCACCCCCAACGCCATCCTCACGATGGCGGTTTTCGCACATCTGTGCGAAAACTATATTGGGATATATCCAAATGTAGCGCTGTTTAGGCACTTCTTCACCCCTAGAGTAGAAGCCGGCGCTCCCCTCTCCGGGGGGATTTCTTGGGTCTTCCGCTTGAACAAGAAGGAGTCCTACTTGCCGGGGGAGCTCCGCGGCAAGTGGGAGGAGTGGCGTGCAGACTGGTGTTGGATAGTCGAGGACGAGCCGCAACCTTTCACCGCGCCGCGCACAACAACCATCGTGCGCGGCAGGGACTGGAGTGAGTTGAATTCGGACGACGGCAAGCTCAACGTCGCCCTCATCAGAATTCTTCGTCTCCGGGTAGCAAGGTTGTCCGTCGGAGAAGTAGGAGCAGATTTCTTCCGCCGCCGCATTGCCCCTCTACAGGATAGGAAGAGGCCGGCATGGGAGTACGGCAACGCGGCGGACATAATGAGGCTGCGCCCCGGGCTAAACTTCAACTTCACTTCGCTAGAACTGAAGGGGATGGTCCGGGAACTATTTAAGCACGACCCGGCCCACCCAGAGTGGTTCAGAGCTCCCCGGGGAGTGGTGCCTCTCTGCAACAGCACGGCCCGGGATTCCCTTCGCGCCATGATGCCCGCGTGTGACTCACATGGCATCGATCGCACATGGATTCCGCCCAAGCCAGACGTCATCATGAGCTTCTTCGACAACCTGGTGGAGGTGGCGAAGAATAAGGACGAGATCAAGGGGCTCACACGGGACACCACCGACCAGGAGATAGCGTATATAGCTTCTCGGGTTGAAGAGGCCGCTGCAGCCGCAGCGGCAGGAGAATTCGGCTTTACGCCCGATGAGGCAGAGGCTGCGGATGCGTCCTGCCAAGCAGAGGAGGCGGAGATCTGCAGACTACTGCAGCTTCCTCCCGACGAGCTTGCCGGGGTCCCTTCTTTGAGGCACTCCGGGATCCCCAGAATCCTGACCGAGGCTGCGGCGAGGGGCAGCGCTGCCGGAGGAAACAGAGGCGCCGCAGGGAGCGGAGGCGCCGGAGGGAGAGCGGCCACAGTGCAGGGCGCTGGGCCCAGCAAGCCTGCCGAGGAGGAGGAGGAGGAGGTGGACGTCGGGGCCGACGAGGACTCCGACGGGTCTCTGGGGCTCTACGCCGACGACCTCTCCTCGTCATCGGAGACCTCCCCGCCTCAGGCAAGCCCTAGGCGATCTCCGCTGAAGCGTCTCCGTAAGGCGACGACGGGGACGAGGGCGCAGGCGCCCCGGCAACAACCAGCTCGCCGGGCGGCGCGAGCTGCCCGGGGGAGCCAAGCTGCGACGGGGGCGCCCGGCGCGCCCACCACGCCGGGGGCGACCCGCACACAGGCCACGGCGGAGGTGCCCCGCACGTCAGCGCCAACCGGAGGAGGGTCTTCACAGGGCGGAGCAGCTGTTCCACCCGCTCCCCGGGCCTCGGCGTCCACGGGGGCCGGGTCCTCGCAGCCCCCAGCCCCGGGGACCGCCAAGCGCCCGAGGGAGTCTTCGCCTCCTGCTCCTCGCGCGGACGCGCCTCAGGTAGCGTTCGACTTCTCCGCCCTGAGCGACGACGACGACGACGAGGAACAGGAGTAAGAGCTCGACGCTTTATATCTTCTTTAACTTCGTCTTGATTATTGCTGATTCTGATCTTGCTTTCTGCTTTGATCTCAGGACCCTGGCCCAGCGAGTGGCGAAGAAGGCCAAGGTGCTCGTCGTCGAGGTCGCGGACGACTCGCCCGTCGCGGCGACAGGGGACGCGCCGGAGACGAGCCTGCCGGACCCGAGCGCTGCTCCGAGGAGCAGCCCCCAGCGCAGCCCCCAGCGTAAGTCTGGGTTCCATACTTCCGCTTGTCGGGCGCGCTTGAGGAACTTGCTTATATTGACACCCTACTGTTCTTGTTGTTGTCTTGATTGTCTTGTGCAGAGGTGGAGCCACAACCACAGGAGCATCCGGAGGTCGCTCCCGAGGAGCCGCAGGCCCCGCCGTCCCCGCCAAGGGCGAACTCTCCGGCAAGGGAGAGCACTCCGCCAAGGGCGGGTACTCCGCCAAGGGCGAGTACCCCGCCAAGGGCGAGTAGCCCGGCGAGGGCGGCCACTCCGCCAAGGCAGAGCTCCCCGGCGAGGGAGCCCGCCGCCGACGACGTCCGTCAAGGTAAGTTCTGTAATTTTGTCTTCTTGGATTCGTCTCTTTTTGGATATTTGCTTGAACTTCTTTTACTTTTTTCTTCTTCTTCTAGATCCTCCTCCCCCGGAACAGATGGAGACGGAAACCATCGTCGTGGAGGAGGACGCGCAGGGCGACGGCAGCAACGCCCCTGTCGCTGAGGACACGGCGGGAGCCGCCGAGCCGGCTGCGGAGGAGACCGCTCCGGCCGCAGACGCGGCGGCCGGGGAGGGGGACGGCAGGAGCGTCGAGCGCTGCGCCGGCCGCCGACCCCTCCACCGAGAAGGAGCCGTCTGCCTACTATCTTGAGGCCCCCAACGGCGTTTACATCCAGGTGCCGTGGGGTTCTTCATCGCGAGCCCCCGCGGAGGGCGAGGCCTTTGATGGAGAGGTTCTCGCCTTCGCGGGACTGAAGATCGTCGAGGCGCCCGGCGGAAGCGACGGGCCCGAGGAGGAGAAGCTGCTTCATCAGCTCCTGGCCCTTTACCGGGCCAGGCAGGCGAAGCTCGCGTCTCGGGAGGCCCTTGCCGCCAAGGCCGCCGCCGATATGGAGAAGCGCGCGGCGGAGCTCCGCGCCGCCAACCAGGCTGCCCTCCGCGACGTGGCGGAGGAGCGCGAGAGGCTCGCCGGGGAGTACCAGGAGTGGCTCCTGGAGAAGGCCGAAGCCGAAGAGCAGCAGCGACTCGCCGGGGAGGAGCTGTCCCGGCGAGAAGGAGAGCTCACCCAACGGAAGGTCAACCTCGACTCCCACGAGGAAGACCTTGCCGCTCGGGAGCAGGCCCTTGGCGGAGAGCTGAAGGAGGCGAAAGCCGCCGCGGCTGCCGCGGAGACCGCCAAGGAGGAGCTCGCGGCCAAGGTTGCGCAACTGGAGGAGTCACTGAAGGCGAGCGTGGAGAGGGTCACCGCGCTCAACACAGAGCGCGAGAAGGACACCCACACCAACTCCGAACTCCAGGTGCGCCTCTCCAAGCAGGGCGACGAGCTGAAGGCCGCCAAGGATTCAATTGAGGATCTAGAGCTGAAGGTTTCCACGTTGAAGGACTCGCTCGACGCCGTCCGGGACCGGGAAACCAAGCTGAAGGAAGAGCTCCGCAAGGAGCGAGGCTTGGTGGAGAGCGCCAACACTGCGGCCGAGAACTTCCGCCGGACCGTCGAGGTGTGGACCGACGACTTGGTGGCCTCTGCATCCAACATCGACCAGGAGTTGCTGGCGCTGAAGGTTGAGCATCTCATCTACTCTCCGGATCCAAACCTCCCTCACAACGCCAAGCTCAGCCTCTTCTTCAGAGGGATCGTGCCGGCTCTTGCAGATCTTCGGAAGAAGCTCCCCGCGCAACTGGCCGAGGAGTCGCGCCAGCTCTGCGCGGGGACCTTGGAGCGTGTCCTGACGAAGATTGTATACCGCAATCCCGGTATAAACCTCACCAACGTTCTCCGCAGCTTGCCGGCCGACGCGAACACGGAGGCGCTGAAGGCGCAGGTCGCCCACATCATCGCCAAAGTGAACAAGATCTCCAGGATTGAGGGCGACCGCGTAGATTAGGCCTCCTTTTTCTTTATCTCTTTTTGTTGCTGCATAGGGTGTTATGAACTCATTAATCATTGCGACAAGTTATCCTTTGTAAGATATTTATCTTATTTTGATCAATCAGTGCAATGTTATCTTCCTTGTCTTGGTTCTTTACTTTGTATGCCTTTTACCCTACGCTTCTAGGGAGCTTGCCGGCAAGGGCCCTTTGCCGCGAGCGTTGAGTGCTGGACTCTAAGCAGCCTGCTGGCCAAGGTCTTACCGGCAAGCAACCTTGCCGCAGCTAGTCGCAACGCACTCGGCTTGTTGAGTGAACTCGAAAACGAACCAAGGGCGCGACACTTGTCGCAGCTCACTTGAGTCGTTGAGCGTACTCGAAAACAAGATAAGGGTGCGGCTAGCTATGGGTAGGTTCCTCCGCGCACAGGTTTTCCATACAAAGTGTGATTGTTCAAGGAAGACAACTAAAAAGTAAAAATTTGAACTGCTCAAATTCTATTAACTTAGCTTTCATATATTGCTTGCTTCCCGGTAAGGCTTCTCTTTCTTGAACAACACTTGGTTCATCTTCCATCTCCTTCCCTCCGTGGGGAGAACTGCCTCTGCTCCATAGACTAGAGCAAAGGGTGTCTGTCCGGTGGCTCGACTTGGTGTCGTTCTGATTGACCAAAGAGCCGCCGGTAGCTCCTCTATCCAGTTTCTTCCGCACTTGCGCAACCTGTCAAAGGTCCTTGTCTTGAGTCCGCGCAGCACTTCAGCATTGGCCCTCTCCGCTTGACCGTTGCTCCTCGGGTGAGCAACAGAAGCGAAACAGACCTTGGCGCCAAGGTCTTGGACGTACTGCATGAAGGTGCGACTAGTAAATTGTGTACCGTTGTCGGTGATGATCCTGTTAGGGATTCCGAAACGGCAAACAATCGAGCTGAAGAACCTGACCGCTGACTGTGCTGTCACCTTTCTCACTGGTTCCACTTCTGGCCACTTTGTGAACTTGTCGATTGCAACGTACAAGTACTCAAAGCCCCCGACGGCTCGGGGGAAGGGGCCGAGGATATCGAGCCCCCAGACCGAGAAGGGCCAGGACAAAGGAATTGTTTGGAGAGCTTGAGCTGGCTGATGAATCTGCTTTGCATGGAACTGGCACGCTTCACACTTGGTTACTAGTGCAGTTGCATCTTGGAGGGCTTCTTGCCAGAAGAACCCTTGCCGGAAAGCTTTCCCGGCAAGCGCCCTTGCGCCAATGTGGTGGCCGCATATGCATCCGTGTATTTCTGCCAACAGCTTCTGTCCATCTTCCCTGGAGATGCACTTCAACCTGACACCATTGAGTCTTCTTCTGTACAGCTCGTTATCCACGAACTGGTACATACTTGACTGCCTGGTTATCTTCTCTATTTCTTCTGTGTCGTCGGGAAGTTCTCCAGTTTGCAGAAAACGGACGATCTGCTGCGCCCATGCCGGAGCCCGAGGCTCAACGGCAAGGACTAAAGGCATGAGGGCCGCTGCGGGGACCTCAGCTTCTACGGCAAGAACCTCTGGTTCTGCCGGAGCTGACGGCCCCCCGGCAAGCTCGCCGGGACGAGGCTTGTCGGGAACGTTTGCTTCAACTATACAGATCTGGGGATCTGCAGGAGCAAACTGTTCCTCAGCGTTCTGATCGTTGATCTTGGGGACCTTGGCGGCGGTTTCAGGAAGATCCTATAATGCCCAGGATGGGACTATACCTCCTACGTGTCGAGGCACGACTTAAAGGTATAAGCCCATCCTAGAATGATCTCAAGTTTGGTATCTTTGCACGACTCATGTAAAAGAGGGATTAAAATGCAAAAGGAGATAGTTGGCTTACACTCGCCACTTCACACAATACATTACATAAGCAATACAACATTCAAAACATCACAACCCGACTACGGGTGAAGATCCAAAGAAAGATACCAAAACAACATAAAGCCACAGGTCAGGATCGAATCCTAGTAGAAACCACTACTGAACAACGAAGCGTCACAAACAAACGGTCACTCTCTTCATCGAGCTCCTGGTGAAGTACTGAACCAGCTCCTGCATCAAACTCGGCTGAACCTGCATCTGGTGTGGTGAAGTAACTGTGAGCCACAGAGGACTCAGCAATCCCGTTCCCGGGTAACAAGACTATTTAAGCCTTGGGTGTGGACAAGGCTGAAGAAAAGAATATGAGGTGAAGGATAAAACAAGAGTCTGCAGCAGCAACTAGCACTAACTTACGTAAAAGAGAGCGAGAAGAGAAGTGCATCGATCGAAAGATGATCACGAAGTGATCCTAACTAAAGCCGGTCAAACATAACCCCACCGTGTTCAACTCCCGAATCCCTATTCGGAAATTGACAGTCACGGTACACACGCTGGTAGTGTATTGAAAACATTGTGTCAAGTTATCTACAACCGGAATTAACAAGCTCCCATCTGCCACATAACCGCGGGCACGGCTTTCGAAAGTTCAAACCCTGCAGGGGTGTTCCAACTTGACCCATTACAAGCCCACGATCCGCGAAGTCGCAACTCCATAGGTGGGAAGACCCGAGTATTCTCGGAATCCCATGCTCAAGTTAAACCGAACTAAGGTAAGGCTAATCCAGCAAATCCTCCCGGCGTGTCGACACCCTGATAGTAGCCGCGCGTATCTAAGTCTCAGGACACGACCGGATGGGCGATTCTACAGGTTTTTACCAAACCTTGAGTTTCCTCGAGGTGGCCCCGCAGACTCCCCGTTTCGGACCAACACTCATGTGGAGCACTGGCCCGGGGTTGTGGAATTAAAAATAAAAGAGGGTTTGCAAGGCCCTTATGCAAGTTTTATTAGTTTGTTATTAGGCAAATAGTACCAATGTTGGGACTTGCTGGAAAAGACTTAGCACTTAGCGGTTTATCAAGGGGGTCCCATACACCCCAACCGTGTTAGGAACACATAATCAAGGAACATAACACCGGTTTATACGGTTCCTAACGGCATGAGTGGAACAAAACACCAAGCAAAAGGCTTAGCCTTCCACCCTGCCAGTATATAGATGATTTCATTTATAAGCATTTATATAGTGTGATATAACCCAGCCAAACTTCAACATGAAGCAAGCATCTTCAATCTTCACCTGCAACTAGCAATGCTATAAGAGGGGCTGAGCGAAGCCTACGTATAGCCAAGCAACGGTTTGCATAGGTAGGGTGGATAAACATGGCAATTGGTTACAAGTAGGAGGCTGACAAGAAGAACATGGGCATCGAGGCAAAACTATAGAGCGATACTCTAGCAAGAGTCAAAAATAGTAATGGTATCCGGGTTCGGTCATCTTGCCTGGGATTCCACAAAGGAGAAGAACGGATCCAAGAAGAAGACGAAGAAGAAGCCTCACAACTCCGGAACGAAACCGAAGCTATCAAGAGAAGCAAACCGGAAAGAAACAAACAACAGGGTGAACACACACATCATAAACATGGCATACGATGCACATCCAAGTATGATGCATGTCCGGTTTAAATATGCAAGACATGGCAAAGTGCACAAACAAATACTACAAGTTAAGTGGAGATCAATATGCAACGAGTTGCATATTGACGAAACACCACATATTAATTATTTAGTTGACTCTCATTATTAACAAGACAAGTTTAATTGTTTTTAGCATGGCAAGAGGTGAAGCATAATAAAACTACACTATTTAGGCATTTTAAATGGGGCCGGAAAATAACAACAACATATCCGGAAAATCCCCATGAGCATGTTTAGTAATTATAAGCAAACAACAATTTAACATTTTAGTGTTGTCAACATGATGCGGATGACATGATCAAGTTTATGCAAGTTTATTAAAAGGGTGACTTAAAAGAGACATGAAGCATTTGTCACCGTGGTGGAACGAAAGGGTGCCACGGCAACGATCCGAAAATGAAGCATGGCAACATATCAGTACCGGTAACTCGTTGAGAGTCCGGTGCAAAAGGTAAGATGGCGTGGGTGAGTCAAACGAGATGATGGGGTGATCCCGTTGCCGGGTTCCCATGGGTCGGCGACGAGGCAACCGAGGAACAACAAAAGGGACGAAACGGACACGGAGCACACACGGGAGACATTTCATACAACACAACAAGCATCACACGGGTCACGTCTCGGGGTTATACCTTCTAAGCGTTCTCTCTCGAGCGGTTCGAGATCGTAGTGGAAGTAGTGGTACTCGCGGTCGTAGAGGAAGTAGTTGTTCACGTCATCGTGTCGTGGTACTTGGCGAATTCCTCGTTTTCGGGAGACGGTAGTGGTACTCGCGGTGACGGTAGAGGAAGTAGTGGTACTCGGCGACGGTAGACGTTCGGGCCGTAGATGTACTCGGTCGTCGTGGCACTTGGTCGTAGGGGTACTCGTGGCGACCGTGTAGTCGAACTTGACGGTCATCGTGTGTAGTCGTACTCGGCGAAGGTAGCCGTAGTCGTACAAGGGTCCAAAAGAAGATAAACTTGCTGTTTTCCTGGTTAACTGAGATTAACAAAAACAGCAACAAAACCAACAAACAAGGGAAAACAGCGGGCGACGGAGAGGTGCGGGTCGCGGCTCGGCGCTGCTCATGGCCGCGTCGCTGTCTTGCTGGAGTTCGACGGGGGAAGGAGGCACCCGAGGCAGAGGCGGGCGCACCGGCGCGGCCTGCAGAGGCTCGATCTGGAGGGGCCGCGCGCTGGACGGAGGGGAGGCCGGCGCTGGAGGAATGAGGCCGCGGCCGACGGCTGCTGGACGCATCCACGCGAGCTTGGAGACGGCCTCGGTGGTCGATGGCGCTGGGGGAGACGAGGCAGGGGCGGCGCCCTGCCTTGGCGACGGGAGGCCTGGCTGGAGGCGAATCCCCTGGCCGGCGCTGGAGGCATGAGGCATGGCGGCCTCAGGAGCGGAGGAGAGAGGCCACGGGCACGGCCTGCTCGAGGGGCGACGGGATGGAGAAGGATCGAGCGAGGGTTGCGGCGATGCAGAGACGAGAGGGAAACGGGGATCGGGTCGATCGGGCTCGAGGGAAGAGGATCGAGCGAGCGGGCGATGGGGACGAGGGGTGGCGGCGGTCGAAGGGAAAAGAGGGAGCCGAGCGAGAGGAGGGGTCGGTCGCTGGCTGTCGGGCTAGGTTAGGCCTAGCTGGGCCTGAGGCTGGGATGAGGCCTGAGGCCAGCTGGAGGGAAGGAGGAGACCCAGAAGGAATTGGGCCAGGGAGGCCTGGGCTGCACTCCTTTTTTTAATATTACTTAGTAGAATAAAACAAAGAAGGAGAGAGCCAAAAATAAAAAGAAAAGAGGCAAGGAAAAGAATAAAATGATGGACATTTTTGTAAGGCTTTACGGATTAATTCCAACCTCACAAAAATAGTTCCAACAAAAAAGGAAGTGCAAAACTAAAACATTTAGCTTGCAATAAAAGGAGTTTAGATAAATGGAGGAGCCTCGAAACAACGGAAAGAATTATAGGCAAGGTTTAGAAGTCAAACTTGAAGTGAAATAAACATGGGGAATTAATGCAAGTGTGTTACGATGAATTCCAACGAATGGAATATTTATTATAGCTCTCTAAAATAATGAGAGACTTTTATATGTTATAAAGAGAAGTCACCTTCCCTCGATTTAAATGGACCGAAGGTCCATACGATTTATTTAGGTTGAGATGCAAAATAAATTAATGACATGATGGCATGATGACATGATGCAATGCAAAAATAAATAACACAAGCACAAAGAACACAAGGGGAAACCCCGAACATCTGGAATCTTCTGGAATCTTCTGGGATCTTCTGGGACGTCAGTCTCGGGCGTCACAACTCTCCCACACTAACAGAGGATCTCGACCCGAGATCCTAGAGATATCACCGGGTAGAAACGGAAGAGGAAGAGGTAAAACAAAGTTGCTTCTTTGACAGACGAGTGAAACCAAAGAACCTTGAGAGTTTGAACAAGTTGAAAGAAAGAATACAACAGAGATGAACGAAGATGAAAGCACTCCGTTAGAAAGAGGAACAAGGAGCATTACGAGAACCTTGAAGGTTGAAAGACATGAAAACAAGAGCTCACGGACCAAAAGAATATGAAACTGCAAGGGTATGGCCAAGGAATAAGAATGACAGACTTCGGACAGCACTCCGTCTGAAAAATGGAAGGAAAAATAACAAGAACTTTTAGGAGATGAGATGATACTTGATGAAATCAACAGCATACAGCCTCCGGAACAAATAAAAGAATGGCACAAGGGTAAGAAAGATTCAGACAACACTCCGGTTGAAAAGAGAGGCAAAACTAGATAAGATGAGAGAACTTGAATGAAGAATACAACACTCCGGTTAAATGACAAGCAAGGGAGAATATGATCTTGATAAAAAACGAGAAGATGGTTAAAGAGAGTAATATCACAAAACCTCCGGAATGAAAGAATAGATGCTAGATCGTTGGAAATAAAAGATCGAAGAAGAAGATGACAACTTCTCCCACGAATGAATTTGAAAGAGCATCCTTACAAAGAAGGGTTGAACGGAGTTGATGGAAAATTCAACAACAGAAAGAATAAACTTGATGTGGGCTTATGGAAAACATCTCAAAATTAAGAGGTGACAACCAGCCACTATTGGAAAACAATTGATTGGATTGAGATCAACAAGGAGATGAAAGAGTTATTTCACCGGAATGATAAATGAAGAACTTGGGTCATTTATAAGCACCATAATTAGCAACAATCCTTAGGGAAAGCTTTTAGGTGAAATACAACCCAAGATAACTCCAACGAATAAATTAAAGGGTTGGAAAGATCTCCTGAACAAGGAAAATGATGGTTTTAAATATCTCATTCCTGACAACTTGTGAATCATGAAACATGAAGGAAAATTATCAAGAATGACATAACACCACCTGAAAAGACAAGGTAGAAAGGATTGCACTTCAAAATGCAAGAAGAAGAATATTTGACCTCCTCCAACAAGAATCTTGATGAAGACTTCGAGGATGAATTAAAACATGATGAACCACCATGAGAACTCCGGTAATGAAAAACATGAGAAGTGAAAGATGAAAGAATAAGATTCAAGGCCTGCGATGAATTAGATGGAGGTTTGAAATGATGTAATTGAAATAACGAGCTCCGGAAAAGAAGATGAACAACTTAGAACCAAGGATATGATATGATGAACAAGCTCCGGACAAAAGAATTAAATCACCTGAAGGAACAAGAATAAGAATTATGTGATGCATCTCCTTCACCAATTAAAATTGATGACAACCAAAGGATTTGGCATACTACTTATTGTCGTTGGAAAGAATTAAAGAGGGATCTAGCACAAGCTCGGATAAATCTTCAACAAAGCACCGGTAGGATTATGAAAAGAACAAATGAATTAAAATGATAACAACGGAAGGGTAAACTTGAAAGAACCACCGTAAGAATAGGGAGACGAACGAAGAAACATCAATGAAGAATAGTAGGAGGACGAAGTTGAAAAACTGAGAACGAAGAATCTTCTGAATTGATGGCCTTCGGCGGATCACAAAGAAAAGAATTCATGAAATGCTTCGGAAGGGTATAAAAGAATTACTCACAAACTGAACAATAATGAGGATGGCATGAAGCTAGAACCACAACTCATCAAGAGAATGGGTCAAAATTTAAGCGAAACACTTCTCCGGTCTCCAAATGTTTAGAATGAAGACGAGAAATGCCATAAGAATTGTTGAGCACTCCGGAATGAAGAATTAAAAGGTTGAACCAACGATGAAAAGGAATTTGAAAGCGATCTTGGAGAAGGCATGTGACTGATGGAGATCATTCTTACGTCACACTTTGAAAAGAATTTAAGTATATCTCCGGAATAATTAGAAGAGTCAGGTAAGATCCTGGAAAAGACCTGTGGGTTAGGGCCCACTAAAGAAATCACCGTTGGAAAGATTGCTTAAGAGATATTGCACCGGTTGAATTAAATGACTTGAATAAGATGATAATCCTCAAAAATAGCTTGAACGGATTAAGAATGGGATTATGAATCTTCAGCACTCCGGATATGAACAGCAAGAGGATAATGATTAATTGGTGCACCGGAATAAGAAAACATTGTGAAATGAGGAAAAAAAGGATAAGATCAACACCATAATCTTGAATTACATTCACCGGTAGAATTAGAGAACAAAAGAATGATGAACTTGAAGCTCTTGAGAATCTTCACGATAAATCACCGGATAAGAACATTGAAGGAAAGAATGAAGAACCATCACATGAATAAAATGGATACTTCGGTTGAGAATTGCTGGCTCCATAAAAAGAAGGGTGGGAGGGTGGGGAAAAACAAGACAACTTGGGATGAATAAAAATGGACACCGGTTGAAAAGAATTAACATGAAAAACTTGATTGATCAAGAAGGACTAGCACTCCTATAGAAATATGAGAACACCGATTAGGAAAGGTATGGAATCAACATTTGACATCGAAGCAACTCGAATACCAGAATCAAAACAAGAACAAAGGGTAGATATGCAATATGATCTTCACAATATCATTCGAACAGAGGATTGAACGAATGAATTCCGCAGGTACATCAACTCGACGAGAAGCCACTTGGAGAACAAAATGAAAATAAAAAGGAACAAGGATCAGATAGAACAAATACAAGATAGAAGATTCGTTCCGCATCTTCGTGCTGAAAGCTCATGGAACATGTTACAAAAGGGTTTTGCAATCCCCGGATCAGCATAGCCAAGGACCCTTTAAGATGCAACTCCCGATCAGAACAAGTCCATAAAACCACTTCACTCAATGTAGAACCCCAAACTCACTAACCTGCATTCGTTGGAAGAATGCCTACGAACTACTGGATAAAACCCACCTATAGTTTTCCGAAAGATTCCAGTTATGCAATCATGTGTTGGGGATACACGGGAAGCACCGCGCAATCAACTCTAACCTACATCCAGGTGTATCCATCCTTCAACACATAACCAGTCTTTCTCGGAAACTGTTTACCTCGGACCTTCGAAAAGCATCCACTATAACAAGCTATGGCAATACTCTCGAACTACCTCCCCAGTACTGGGTGATGTCGGGGTTATCTTGCCACTGGCCGTATAGGAGAGATTTTCTATGTCGGCCGTCTTAAGTATTTAGTACTGCCGCGAGATGCTTGTTACAATGATACCCCGAAGCTCAACTCCTCGGTAACAGGAGGCATCGAGAACAATATCCTTGTCACAAGAACATCGAAACAATCCCAGAATACTCGCGGGATCCTAAAAAAATTTTTGGTGCAATTTTTGAAAGTAGAAGAGATAAGAGTAATCGTCAGGAGTCCTCACCAGAGAGAAAGGGGATGAGAAGCAAAGAAATCCTACTCTCCGATATAATATAGGACTCAAAACATTTTTCAGTGTGTGCCTAGACTCAACCGTCAATGGTTCGATCAAACAGTGGGGGCTTCTAGGTCGGAAAAGGCTCTGAATACCAACTTGTAATGCCCAGGATGGGACTATACCTCCTACGTGTCGAGGCACGACTTAAAGGTATAATCCCATCCTAGAATGATCTCAAGTTTGGTATCTTTGCACGACTCATGTAAAAGAGGGATTAAAATGCAAAAGGAGATAGTTGGCTTACACTCGCCACTTCACACAATACATTACATAAGCAATACAACATTCAAAACATCACAACCCGACTACGGGTGAAGATCCAAAGAAAGATACCAAAACAACATAAAGCCACAGGTCAGGATCGAATCCTAGTAGAAACCACTACTGAACAACGAAGCGTCACAAACAAACGGTCACTCTCTTCATTGAGCTCCTGGTGAAGTACTGAACCAGCTCCTGCATCAAACTCGGCTGAACCTGCATCTGGTGTGGTGAAGTAACTGTGAGCCACAGAGGACTCAGCAATCCCGTTCCCGGGTAACAAGACTATTTAAGCCTTGGGTGTGGACAAGGCCGAAGAAAAGAATATGAGGTGAAGGATAAAACAAGAGTCTGCAGCAGCAACTAGCACTAACTTACGTAAAAGAGAGCGAGAAGAGAAGTGCATCGATCGAAAGATGATCACGAAGTGATCCTAACTAAAGCCGGTCAAACATAACCCCACCGTGTTCAACTCCCGAATCCCTATTCGGAAATTGACAGTCACGGTACACACGCTGGTAGTGTATTGAAAACATTGTGTCAAGTTATCTACAACCGGAATTAACAAGCTCCCATCTGCCACATAACCGCGGGCACGGCTTTCGAAAGTTCAAACCCTGCAGGGGTGTTCCAACTTGACCCATTACAAGCCCACGATCCGCGAAGTCGCAACTCCATAGGTGGGAAGACCCGAGTATTCTCGGAATCCCGTGCTCAAGTTAAACCGAACTAAGGTAAGGTTAATCTAGCAAATCCTCCCGGCGTGTCGACACCCTGATAGTAGCCGCGCGTATCTAAGTCTCAGGACACGACCGGATGGGCGATTCTACAGGTTTTTACCAAACCTTGAGTTTCCTCGAGGTGGCCCCGCAGACTCCCCGTTTCGGACCAACACTCATGTGGAGCACTGGCCCGGGGTTGTGGAATTAAAAATAAAAGAGGGTTTGCAAGGCCCTTATGCAAGTTTTATTAGTTTGTTATTAGGCAAATAGTACCAATGTTGGGACTTGCTGGAAAAGACTTAGCACTTAGCGGTTTATCAAGGGGGTCCCATACACCCCAACCGTGTTAGGAACGCATAATCAAGGAACATAACACCGGTTTATACGGTTCCTAACGGCATGAGTGGAACAAAACACCAAGCAAAAGGCTTAGCCTTCCACCCTGCCAGTATATAGATGATTTCATTTATAAGCATTTATATAGTGTGATATAACCCAACCAAACTTCAACATGAAGCAAGCATCTTCAATCTTCACCTGCAACTAGCAATGCTATAAGAGGGGCTGAGCGAAGCCTACGTATAGCCAAGCAACGGTTTGCATAGGTAGGGTGGATAAACATGGCAATTGGTTACAAGTAGGAGGCTGACAAGAAGAACATGGGCATCGAGGCAAAACTATAGAGCGATACTCTAGCAAGAGGCAAAAATAGTAATGGTATCCGGGTTCGGTCATCTTGCCTGGGATTCCACAAAGGAGAAGAACGGATCCAAGAAGAAGACGAAGAAGAAGCCTCACAACTCCGGAACGAAACCGAAGCTATCAAGAGAAGCAAACCGGAAAGAAACAAACAACAGGGTGAACACACACATCATAAACATGGCATACGATGCACATCCAAGTATGATGCATGTCCGGTTTAAATATGCAAGACATGGCAAAGTGCACAAACAAATACTACAAGTTAAGTGGAGATCAATATGCAACGAGTTGCATATTGACGAAACACCACATATTAATTATTTAGTTGACTCTCATTATTAACAAGACAAGTTTAATTGTTTTTAGCATGGCAAGAGGTGAAGCATAATAAAACTACACTATTTAGGCATTTTAAATGGGGCCGGAAAATAACAACAACATATCCGGAAAATCCCCATGAGCATGTTTAGTAATTATAAGCAAACAACAATTTAACATTTTAGTGTTGTCAACATGATGCGGATGACATGATCAAGTTTATGCAAGTTTATTAAAAGGGTGACTTAAAAGAGACATGAAGCATTTGTCACCGTGGTGGAACGAAAGGGTGCCACGGCAACGATCCGAAAATGAAGCATGGCAACATATCGGTACCGGTAACTCGTTGAGAGTCCGGTGCAAAAGGTAAGATGGCGTGGGTGAGTCAAACGAGATGATGGGGTGATCCCGTTGCCGGGTTCCCACGGGTCGGCGACGAGGCAACCGAGGAACAACAAAAGGGACGAAACGGACACGGAGCACACACGGGAGACATTTCATACAACACAACAAGCATCACACGGGTCACGTCTCGGGGTTATACCTTCTAAGCGTTCTCTCTCGAGCGGTTCGAGATCGTAGTGGAAGTAGTGGTACTCGCGGTCGTAGAGGAAGTAGTTGTTCACGTCATCGTCTCGTGGTACTTGGCGAATTCCTCGTTTCCGGGTGACGGTAGTGGTACTCGCGGTGACGGTAGAGGAAGTAGTGGTACTCGGCGACGGTAGACGTTCGGGCCGTAGATGTACTCGGTCGTCATGGCACTTGGTCGTAGGGGTACTCGTGGCGACCGTGTAGTCGAACTTGACGGTCATCGTGTGTAGTCGTACTCGGCGAAGGTAGCCGTAGTCGTACAATGGTCCAAAAGAAGATAAACTTGCTGTTTTCCTGGTTAACTGAGATTAACAAAAACAGCAACAAAACCAACAAACAAGGGAAAACAGCGGGCGACGGAGAGGTGCGGGTCGCGGCTCGGCGCTGCTCATGGCCGCGGCGCTGTCTTGCTGGAGTTCGACGGGGGAAGGAGGCACCCGAGGCAGAGGCGGGCGCACCGGCGCGGCCTGCAGAGGCTCGATCTGGAGGGGCCGCGCGCTGGACGGAGGGGAGGCCGGCGCTGGAGGAATGAGGCCGCGGCCGGCGGCTGCTGGACGCATCCACGCGAGCTTGGAGACGGCCTCGGTGGTCGATGGCGCTGGGGGAGACGAGGCAGGGGCGGCGCCCTGCCTTGGCGACGGGAGGCCTGGCTGGAGGCGAATCCCCTGGCCGGCGCTGGAGGCAGGAGGCATGGCGGCCTCAGGAGCGGAGGAGAGAGGCCACGGGCACGGCCTGCTCGAGGGGCGACGGGATGGAGAAGGATCGAGCGAGGGTTGCGGCGATGCAGAGACGAGAGGGAAACGGGGATCGGGTCGATCGGGCTCGAGGGAAGAGGATCGAGCGAGCGGGCGATGGGGACGAGGGGTGGCGGCGGTCGAAGGGAAAAGAGGGAGCCGAGCGAGAGGAGGGGTCGGTCGCTGGCTGTCGGGCTAGGTTAGGCCTAGCTGGGATTGAGGCTGGGATGAGGCCTGAGGCCAGCTGGAGGGAAGGAGGAGACCCAGAAGGAATTGGGCCAGGGAGGCCAGGGCTGCACTCCTTTTTTCAATATTACTTAGTAGAATAAAACAAAGAAGGAGAGAGCCAAAAATAAAAAGAAAAGAGGCAAGGAAAAGAATAAAATGATGGACATTTTTGTAAGGCTTTACGGATTAATTCCAACCTCACAAAAATAGTTCCAACAAAAAAGGAAGTGCAAAACTAAAACATTTAGCTTGCAATAAAAGGAGTTTAGATAAATGGAGGAGCCTCGAAACAACGGAAAGAATTATAGGCAAGGTTTAGAAGTCAAACTTGAAGTGAAATAAACATGGGGAATTAATGCAAGTGTGTTACGATGAATTCCAACGAATGGAATATTTATTATAGCTCTCTAAAATAATGAGAGACTTTTATATGTTATAAAGAGAAGTCACCTTCCCTCGATTTAAATGGACCGAAGGTCCATACGATTTATTTAGGTTGAGATGCAAAATAAATTAATGACATGATGGCATGATGACATGATGCAATGCAAAAATAAATAACACAAGCACAAAGAACACAAGGGGAAACCCCGAACATCTGGAATCTTCTAGGATCTTCTGGGACGTCGGTCTCGGGCGTCACAGATCCGCCGGCAAGTAGTCGCCGGAGACCTACTTTCTCTTCTTGGACTGCCCAATTGATGGTATAACGGATGGTTGAGTTAGCTTGAGCAAGAAGGTCCCTGGTTCCACAGGTAACTTCATCAAAGCACACTTTGAAAGGCCATCTGCAATGTCATTCTGAGCTCTCGGGACGTGCTCCATTTGCAAACCTTCAAAGTGCTCTTCAAGCTTTCTCACTTCATCTACATAAGCTTCCATCAAAGGGCTCTGGTAACTCTTGTTAACTTGTCGGACCACCAACTGAGAATCTCCCCGCACAATCAGCTTTCTGATCCCAAGTTCGGCCGCAATCCTGAGGCCGGCGAGCAAACCTTCATATTCAGCAGTGTTGTTTGTCGCTTGCTCCCTGGGAAAGTGCATCTGGATAACATACTTGAGGTGCTCTCCGGTGGGCGCGATGAGTACCACGCCGGCACCGGCGCCTTGCAACGAGAAGGCACCATCAAAGTACATTGCCCATTCACTTGTTGCTTCTTGTACGGGTGCACTTGTTTCTTGGACTTCTTCATCGGGCGTTGGGGTCCACTCAGCTATGAATTCCGCCAAAGCTCGGCTCTGTATGGTTGAGGTACTTTCAAACTTGAGTCCAAAGCTCGACAGCTCCAGTGCCCACTCAACGATCCTGCCTGTTGCTTCTAGATTGTGCAATATCCTCTTCAGCGGAAAGCGAGTGACCACTGTTATCTCATGTGCCTGGAAGTAATGGCGCAGCTTTCTCGAGGCCATGAGGAGGCCGAAAAGCAACTTCTGCACCCCAGAGTATCTTGATCTAGCCCCCTGCAAGAGGGAACTTACAAAATACACTGGGCGCTGCACCATCTTCTTCCGCACTTCCTCTTGTTCCTGCGCAGAGTTGTCCTTGTCGGGGCCAGAGCTTGTCGGAGCAGCCCCCTGCTTGTCGCTGGATTCGCTTGCCGGTGGTGCAGACTCCTCGTCGACCTCCCTCTCCGCTACTAACGCAGCACTAACCACCTGGTTGGTTGCCGCTAGGTATAGCAGCAACTTCTCCTATGGTCTAGGTGCGACAAGTATTGGAGTGGAAGATAGGTACCGTTTCAAGTCCTGCAGCGCTGCCTCCGCTTGCGGAGTCCACTTCATGGGACCTGCCTTCTTCAAGATTTTGAAGAAAGGTAGGGCGCGTTCTGCAGACTTCGAAATGAACCTACTGAGGGCAGCAACACAACCTGCAAGCCTTCTGACATCCTTGACGCGCTTCGGGGCTTCGATCTGCTCGATGGCTTTAATCTTGTCGGGGTTAGCTTCAATCCCCCTCTGTGACACAAAGAACCCGAGAAGCTTGCCGGAGGGGAATCCAAAGACGCACTTCTCGGGGTTCAACTTGAGCTGTATCTTGTGCAGGTTCTGAAATGTCTCTTCCAAATCTTGGACCAGGGTATCCTTGCTCTTGCTCTTCACCACGATGTCATCCATGTAAGCCTCTACATTTCTGTGGATCTGTGGCTCGAAAGCAGTGTGCACTACCCTTGCAAATGTTGATCCTGCATTCTTCAGTCCAAATGGCATGCGTATGAAGCAATAAGTGCCACATGGAGTGATAAATGCAGTCTTCTCTTCATCCTCTTTGGCCATAAAGATCTGGTGGTAGCCTGAATACGCATCAAGAAAAGAGAGTAGCTCACATCCGGCAGTGGAGTCAACGATCTGGTCAATGCGCGGCAAGGGAAATGGATCCTTGGGACATCCTTTATTCACATCGGTGAAGTCTATACACAGTCTCCACTTCCCATTGGCCTTGCGCACGACGACTGGGTTTGCTAACCACGTCGGATGGATCACACCTCTAACTAGGCCTGCTGCCTCTAGCTTCTTGATTTCTTCAGCAATGAATTCTTGGCGCTCCACGGCTTGCTTCCTCACCTTCTGCTTGACGGGCCGCGCATGAGGACAAACAGCAAGCTTGTGCTCAATTACCTTCCTGGGAACACCGGGGATGTCAGATGGTTGCCATGCAAACACATCGACATTCGCCCGCAGGAAGGCAACGAGCGCGCTTTGCTATTTGCTGTCAAGTGTGGCACTGATGGTGAAGATGCCACCCGTACCGTCCTCCTTGGCGGACACCTTCTTGGTTGCCGGTGGAGCGGCCATTCTCTTCCTACACTTGCCGGTGGAGCTCGATGGAACGTCCTCGACGGCAGCGCAGCACTCCGAAGAGGTGCAGTTGCCGGAGTGGGTCCCAGAGCACTTGCCGGACTTGGTCTTCGTCTTCTTCCCCCCCGGGAGCTTCAGCGGCAAGTGTATCCTTCTCTGCTGCAGCTGCTGCGTCCCGGTAGATCTTGTCGGCGCAGACAAGCGCATCTTTCTTGTCGCCATGGACAGTGATGATGCTTATCGGCCCCGGCATCTTGAGTACGTTGTAGGCGTAGTGGGAAGCTGCCATGAACTTGGCGAGGGCGGGACGGCCGAGTATCCCATTATATGGTAATGGAATATCGGCGACGTCGAATGTAATGCGCTCAGTTCTGAAGTTGAGCTCCCCGCCAAAGGTCACTGGCAGAGTTATCTTCCCCTTGGGCTTGCTCCTCCCCGGGTTGATTCCTTGGAAAGAACCGGTCTCTTCGAGCTCGCCATCTGGGATTTGGAGTTTCTTGATCACAGCAGAGGAGATCAAGTTCAGCCCGGCCCCGCCGTCAACCAACATTTTGGTGACCTTGAGGTTGCGGATGGTGGGTGAGACCAGCATCGGCAAACGCCCGACCGCAGTGGTGCGGTCAGGGTGATCCTCAAGATCAAAAATGATGGGCGTGCTGGACCATTTGAGGAGCCTGCGCGACTCCACGGGGGGCTCTGCTGCATTCACTTCCCGCACCCACTGCTTGAGTTGGCGGTGGGAAGTGTGCAGAGAGGCGCCGCCGTTGATGCACAGGACCTCCGTGGCCTTCTGGAACTCCTGCTCGCTGTTATCTTCATCCTCCATGTCATCATCGTCGTCTTCTTCATCCTTGTCGCGGCCCCGGGGAGGTCGGTCACCTTGCCGCTGCTTGGCCTTGCCGCGGCGTCCTCCCCGGCCATTGAATGGCCGCTTCTTGCTCGGTTCTCCTCCGCCACCTTGGGCCTTCTCCTTGTCACGCCGCTCGTACTCAGCTTTCTGCTGCTCGACGAGGTACTCGACGCGTTTGCAGTTGGAGAGGTCGTGGCCCTTGGTGCGGTGGATCTTGCAGTATTGCTTGTCGGAGCCGTCCTGCTTGTCGGCTGCCGCTATAGGGGCAGGCTCCTTGCCGGAGCCGCCAGCCTGTGTTTGCTTGGCGGGAGCCTCCTTGCCGGACTTCTCGACGGCAAGCACTTCCTTCTTGTTCTTCCTTCTATTGTTCCGCTGCCGGCTCTTCTTCGCCGGGGCGGCGTCGTCGCTGTCGCTTCCCCCCGCGCCGGTATCCTCCCCGGGGAGTCTCCTCCCCTCTTTGGTGCGTGCACATTTATCAGCTAGAGCATAGAGCTCGCTGACGTCCCGTATCTTGGTCATGGCCATTTCCTCACGCATGCGGCGGTTACGCACGTTCTGGTGGAACGCGCTGATAACCGTGGCAGGGTGGACGTCGGGGATGTTGTGCTGCACACGACTGAAGCGTTGGATGTACTTGCGCAGGGGTTCTCCTTCCTTCTGGGCCAGAATGTGGAGATCGCTCTCCTGGCCGTGGGGTTTGTGGCCGCCCGTGAAGGCGCCAACAAAATGGTGGCAAAGATCTGCCCAAGAAGAAATGGAGCCTTCCGGCAAGTGCATAAGCCACGAACGAACGTTCGGCTTAAGCACGAGCGGGAAGTAGTTCGCCAAAATCTTCTCGTCGTGCCCCCCGGCAGCCTGTACCGCGATGGTGTAAACGCTGAGGAATTCCGAGGGGTGCGTCTTGCCGTCGTACTTCTCCGGTACGTCGGGCTTGAAGTTCTTCATGCTGGGCCACTGGACGCGCCGCAGCTCGCGGGTAAACGTAGGGCAACCTGCCGCGTAAGGCAAGTCGCCTGGTTCACCGGGCGCGGGTGCGTCAACAGCGGTCCCAGCTCTCTGGTCTGATTGTCGCCGAGCTTCTCGGCGGCGCTCGATCGTTGTTCGAGCGTCTTCTTGTCGCCGGTCGTCAAGGACCTGGCGCTGGTCCCGACGAGCCCGCGGATCCGACGACGCCGTGGAGTCGTCGTCGACGTTGATCCGGCGGGGCGGCGTCTTTTGCTTCCACGGCGGGGAGTGCACGGTGGTTGCACCCCCGGCGGTCTTGTCGCCGTCGGCCTTCGTCTTCTCGACTTGCCGCGGCCGCGAGGTCGCCGGCTGCTGTGGAGAGTCGTTGTTGGCGAAGGCGATCAGGCTCTGGATGGTTGCTCTCCAGTCTTCGGCTTTGTCTGCCGCTGGAGGGAAGTCGAGGAGCAGTTGCGCCCTTGCGAGCGCTTCTGCTGGAGTGGAGGGGAGCGGGGGCGAGCGGCGCGAGGAGCGGGATATGCTCGGACTCCTAACTGGGTTAGAAGGAGCAGGGTCCCGCCCCGGCGACCGCGCTTTGCTCGTGCCAGGACGATGGCCCGGAGCGTCCCGCGAGCCTCCGGTTTGCCCTTGGCCCAGCAAGCGGATGCCACCTCCTGTGGCATGGCGCTGCTGGGTTGTTGTTTGTTGAGATGGACGTGGCGCGTCCACGGAGACCGAGGCTCGGTCGTCCGTCTTGTCCTTGGATTTGGTGGCGCCGCGAGTTTCCTCGTCGGCGACCACTCTTCCGACGGCGTCTCCCCCGCCCACCGTTGGTTCCGGTGGCGGCGGATGAGACGTAGACGGGCCTGCGACCTCCGAAGCCTTCTTCTTCGGGGCCATGGCGCAGTTGCTGATGAGGTTGCTGATGAAACTGGAGGGGTTGATGAAAAATGCGCCCGCGTGAGCGCCGGATCAGGTTCGCACAACCTCGACGCCCCCTACCTGGCGCGCCAAAGATGTCGGGGGAAACTGTCCACCACGAACACCTATGGGACCGGAGCCCCTTGTTTGTGCGGTAAGAGGGCGGAGGGAGCACGAAGAGCAGATCGTGGAGATCACGCAGGCAGTTTACCCAGGTTCGGGCCGCGATGGACGCGTAAAACCCTACTCCTGCTTAGTTTGTATTGAGTTGGGGAGCTCGTAAGCTTGAAGAACTAGCTACACCGAGCGTATGAGCGATCTAGGTTCCGAACCCCCTCTACGTTGTGCATGGGCCTCCTTTTATAGTGCAAGGGGTCACCGACAGGTGTCAACGTAAGAGAAAGGGTAAAAACGTAATAGTGGTGGTAGTTGTAACAGTGCGGGAATAGTGGAGCTACAGTGTATGAACAGTGGTCGCTACCTACTTTGACAGTGGGGGACAAGAGCATTTAATGCCCGTCGCCGTCGACCCCAAAAGCGCCCGCCCTTGCGTCTCCGTTTGCCACGGCGATGGCTTCATCACCGTGGAGTGCCACCGTGTCCCCCAGGCTGCACAGCCATCCGCCACGCGTCCCTGGAATGGCCCCAGGGCGACGCGTGGACCGATGAGCTGGAGCGCGGGCACACAGCGCAACCCCTCCCCGGCAAGCACCTTGCCGGGGTCTTGACCTTGCCGGGCCCGGGAGCTTGTCGCTCCCTGGGCCCTGCCGGGGCGCACGTTGCGCCGAGGCATGTCTTCTGTAATGTAATCTTCTAGTCTTCCTGGCAAGCTCCTCTTGCCAGGGCTTTGCGTGAGTGAGGTAATCTTGAGCCTGGGACGGCCTTCCCGACAAGCTCCACTTGCCGGGGTCTTGATCTTCTGTCTTATATACTTTGTTTTTGAATGGTTCTATATAGAGCAGGAAGGTCTCCGGCAAGCGTGTGGTAGGCCCTGCCGCGGGAAGCTGCTACTGCCCGTGCACAAGTTGGGGTACTGAGGTACCCCTACCTTAGTACACCGACAATCACCATCGCACACTCCCTCTATTTTCGAGATTAGTGTTGAACCTAGATAAATGTTATCGGGTGTCTACGTTGAGCATGAATATGATTAGATCATGTTCATTGCAATACGGTTATTCATTTAAGTCAGAGAATAATGGTTATTCTGTTTACATGAATAATACCTTTATGGTCATGCACCCAATGGTTTATTGAATCTCGATCATAGTAATACACATTGTGATAATATTGATGCCAAAAGATGTAGAGTTAATAATGATAGTACCACTTTCTTGTGGCACTGCCGCTTAGGTCATTTTGGCATAAAATGCATGAAGAAACTCCATACTGATGGATGTTTGGAGTCACTTGATTTTGAATCGCTTGACACATGCGAGCCATGCCTCTTGGGCAGGATGACTAAGATCCCGTGTTCAGGTACAATGAAACGGGCAAGTGACTTGTTGGAAATCATACATGCTGATGTGTGTGATCCAATGAGAATTAAGGCGTGTGGTGGATATCATTATTTTCTCATCTTCACTAACGATTTGAGTAGATATGGGTATATTTACTTAATGAAGCAAAAGTCTGAAACGTTTGAAAAGTTCAAGCAATTTCAGAGTGAAGTTAACAATCATCATAACAAGAAGATCATATTCCTACGATCTGATCAAGGGGAGATTTTCCGAATTATGAGTTTGGCAATCACTTAAGACATTGTGGAAATGTTTCACAATTGAAGCCACCTGGAACACCACAGCGTAATGGTGTGTCCGGACGTCGTAATCGAACCTTATGAGATATGGTGCGATCTATGATGTATCTTACCGATCTACCGCTATTATTCTGAGGTTATGCATTAGAGACAGCTGCATTCACTTTAGATAGGGCACCATCTAAGTCTGTTGAGACGACGCTGTCTGGTTTGGCAAGAAACCAAAGTTGTCGTTTTCTCAATGTTTGAGGCTGCGAGGCTTATGGCTTCAGCCGGGAAAAGCTCGAACCCAAAGTGGACAAATACATCTTCATAGGATACCCAAAGGTAACAGTTGGGTATACCTCCTATCTCAGATCCAAGGGCAAAAATGTTTGTCCCTAAGAACGGGTCCTTTCTCGAGAAGGAGTTTCTCTCGAAAGAATGGAGTGGGAGGAAGATAGAACTTGATGAGGTTGTCGAACCCTCACTTCAACCGGAGAGTAGTGCAACACAGAAAGATGTTTCTGTGGAACCTACGACAGTTGAAGAGGAAACTAATGATAGTGATCATGAAGCTCCAGATCAAGTTGCTATCGAACCTCGTAGGTCGACAAGGATATGTACTACTCCTGAGTGGTACGGTGATCCTGTCTTAGAGGTCATGTTGTTGGACAACGATGAACCTACAAACTATGGAGAAGCGATGGTGGGCCCATATTCCGACAAATGGTTAGAAGCCGAGAAATCCGAGATAGGATCCATGTATCGAAACAAAGTATGGACTTTGGTGGACTTGCCCGATGACTGGCAAGCCATTGAGATAAATGGATCTTTAAGAAGAAGACGGACGTGGACGGTAATGTCACCGTCTATGAAGCTCGACTTGTGGCAAAGAGTTTTTCACAAGTTCAAGGAGTTGACTACGATGAGATTTTCTCACCTGTAGTGATGCTTAAGTCCATCGGAATCATGTTAGCATTAGCTGCATTTATGAAATCTGGCAGATGGATGACAAAACAAGTTTCCTTACCAGTTTTTGTAAGGAAAGGTTGTATATGATACAATCAGAAAGGTTTTGTCGATCCTAAGGATGCTAAAAGATATGCTAGCTCCAACGATCCTTCTATGGACTAGAGCAAGCATCTCGGAGTCGGAATATACACTTTGATGGAGTGATCAAAGTTTTTGGGTATACAAAGTTTGTTAGAAACTTGTATTTGCAATAAAGTGAGTGGGAGCACTACAACATTTCTGATAAGTATATGTGAATGACATATGATTGATCCGAAATGATGTTGATTTTCTGAAAAGCATAAAGGGTTGTTTGAAAGGAGTTTTTCAAAGGAAGACCTGGATAAAGCTGCTTACATAATTGGGCATCAAGATCTATAGAGATAGATCAAGACGCTTGATGATACTTTCAAAAGGAACACACACCTTTGACATGATTTTGAAGGAGTTCAAAATAGGTCAGTTAAAGAAGGAATTCTTACCTGAGTTATAAGGTGTGAAGTTGAGTAAGACTCAAAACTTGACCACGGCGGAAGAAAGTGGAAGGACGAAGGTCGTCCCCTATGCTTTTGTCATAGGCTCTATACGGTATGCCATGATGAGTACCGCACCTGATGTGTGCCTTGACACATGTCTGGCAAGAGGGTACAAAGGTGATCCAGGAGTGGATCACTAGATAGTGGTCAAAATTATCCTTAGAGGAATAAGGAAATGTTTCTCGGTTATGGAGGTGATAAAGAGTTCGACGTAAACAGCTACGTCGATGCAAGCTTAACACCTATCCGGATAACTCTAAGTGGAGATACCGGATACATATAATGGAGCAACAGTTTGGAATAGCTCCAAGTGGAACGTGGTAGCAGCATCTACGATATGACATAAAGTTTTGCGAAGTACATAGGGATCTGAATGTTGCAGACCCGTTGACTACAACCTCTCTCACGAGCATAACATGATAAAACCCAGAACTCATTGAGTGTTAATCACATATTGATGTGAACTAGATTACTGACTCTAGTGAACTCTTTGGATGTTAGTCACATGGCGATGTGACCTATGAGTGTTAATCACATGGCGATGTGAACTAGATTATTGACTCTAGTGCAAGTGGGAGACTGTTGGAAATATGCCCTAGAGGCAATAATAAATTGGTTATTATTATATTTCCTTGTTCATGATAATTGTTTATTATCCATGCTAGAATTGTATTGATAGGAAACTCAAATACATGTGTGGATACATAGACAAACACCATGTCCCTAGTAAGCCTCTAGATGACTAGCTCGTTGATCAATAGATGGTTACGGTTTCCTGACCATGGACATTGGATGTCGTTGATAACGGGATCACATCATTAGGAGAATGATGTGATGGACAAGACCCAATCCTAAGCCTAGCACAGATCGTGTAGTTCGTATGCTAAAGCTTTTCTATATGTCAAGTATCTTTTCCTTAGACCATGAGATTGTGCAACTCCCGGATACCGTAGGAATGCTTTGGGTGTACCAAACGTCACAACATAACTGGGTGGCTATAAAGGTGCACTACATGTATCTCTGAAAGTGTCTATTGGGTTGGCACGAATCGAGACTGGGATTTGTCACTCCGTATGACGGAGAGGTATCTCTGGGCCCACTCGGTAGGACATCATCATAATGTGCACAATATGTGATCAAGGAGTTGATCACGGGATGATGTGTTACGGAACGAGTAAAGAGACTTGCCGGTAACGAGATTGAGCAAGGTATCGGTATACCGACGATCGAATCTCGGGCAAGTGCTATACCGATAGACAAAGGGAATCGTATACAGGATTAATTGAATCCTTGACATCGTGGTTCATCCGATGAGATCATCGTGGAATATGTGGGAGCCAACATGGGTATCCAGATCCCGCTGTTGGTTATTGGCCGGAGAGTTGTCTCGGTCATGTCTACATGGTTCCCGAGCCCGTAGGGTCTACACACTTAAGGTTCGATGACGCTAGGGTTATAGGGAAAGTATGTACGCGGTTACCGAATGTTTTTCGGAGTCCCGGATGAGATCCCGGACGTCACGAGGAGTTCCGGAATGGTCCGGAGGTAAAGATTCATATATGGGAAGTCCCGTTTTGGTCACCGGAAAAGTTTCGGGCGCTACCGGTAGCGTACCGGGACCACCGGGAGGGTCCCGGGGGTCCACCGGGTGGGGCCACCGGCCCCAGAAGGCTGCGTGGGCCAAGTGTGGGAGGGGACCAGCCCCAGGTGGGCTGGTGCGCCCCCCTAACCAGGCCCAAGGCAAAGAGAGAAGGAAAAGGGGAGAAACCCTAGGCTCAGATGGGCCTAAGGCCCACATAGTGGTGCGCCTCCCCCTCTCTCCCCCTTGGCCGCCCCCCTAGATGGGATCTAGGGCTGGCCGCACCCCTAGGGGTGGGAAACCCTAAAGGGGGCGCAGCCCTCCCTTCCCCCTATATATATGTGAGGTTTGGGGCTGCACATAACACGTTTTGACCTCTGTCGATTGGCGCAGCCCTACCTCTCTCCCTCCTCGTCTCTTGCAGTGCTTGGCGAAGCCCTGCTGGAGTCCCGCGCTCCTCCACCACCACCACGCCGTCGTGCTGCTGTTGGATGGAGTCTTCCCCAACCTCTCCCTCTCTCCTTGCTGGATCAAGGCGTGGGAGACGTCACCGGGCTGCACGTGTGTTGAACGCGGAGGCGCCGTTGTTCGGCGCTTAGATCGGAATCAACCGCGATCTGAATCGCAGCGAGTGCGACTCCTTCATCCGCGTTCTTGCAACGCTTCCGCATCGTGATCTACAAGGGTATGTAGATGCACTCCCCTCTCCCTCGTTGCTAGATTACTCCATAGATAGATCTTGGTGACGCGTAGGAAATTTTTTGATTTTCTGCTACGATCCCCAACATCATCATCATCATCATTGCCCTCACCATGAGTTGTGCGTAGTTTACCACAGACCTTCGGGTCCATAGCTAGTATCTAGATGGCTTCTTCTCTCTCTTTGGGTCTCAATACAAAGTTCTCCTCGGTCTTCGAGGAGATATATTCGATGTAATCTCTTTTTGCGGTGTGTTTGTCAAGATCTGATGAATTTTGAGTTTATGATCAAGGTTATCTATGAAAGATATTTGGTTCTTCTCTGAACTTTTTATGTGTGCTCATAATATCCTTTCAAGTCTCTTCGAATTATTGGTTTGCTTTGGCCTACTAGATCTATAGTTCTTGCAATGGGAGAAGTGCTTGGCTTTGGGTTCAATCTTGTGGTGTCCTTTCCCAGTGACAGTAGGGGCAGCAAGGCACGTATTGTATTGTTGCCATCGAGGATAAAAAGATGGGGTTTATATCATATTGCTTGAGTTTACCCCTCTACATCATGTCATCTTGCTTAAGGCGTTACTATGTTCTTATAAACTCAATACACTAGATGCATGCTGGATGGCTGTCGATGTGTGGAGTAATAGTAGTAACTGCACACAGGAATCAGTCTACTTGTCTCGGACGTGATGCCTATATACAATGACTGCCTAGATAGTCTCATAATTATTTGCTTTTCTATCAATTGCTCGACAGTAATTTGTTTACCCGCCGTAGAATATCACTATCATGAGAGAAGCCACTAGAGAAAACTATGGCCCCCGGGTCTATTCTCAACATATCAATCTACATCTACTTTACTTTTCTTGCTTTTATTTGCTGTTCTTATAAAACAAAAATACCAAAAATATAAACTATCATCTCTATCAGATCTCACTTTCGTAAGTGATCGTAAAGGGATTGACAACCCCTTATCGAGTTGGCTGCGAAGTTCTTATTTGTTTGTGCAGGTGCGAGGGACTCGCGCGTGGTCTCCTACTGGATTGATACCTTGGTTCTCTAAAACTGAGGGAAATACTTACGCTACTGTGCTGCATCTCCCTTTCCTCTTCGAGGGAACCCCGTTGAACATTTTCAAAATCCCAAAAAACCCTTTATTTTGATCATACCCTTTATTACCCAGTTTTTATGCATTAGTTCAACCCTCACACATTGCATGAGTAGGATCTCTTAACATGTGGGTATGGGAAGTAGATCGAGGTAGAACCTATTACCTGCTTTATTATCAAACCCCTGGGAGTTACTTCTACGTTATGCTTAGGACGCCATGCTATGCTCGTAGACGTGGTTTGGGTTTGAGATTATCCATGTCAGGTGTGAGATTCTTAATTAATGGTTCAACTTAAGGTGGCAACTTTAATACACATCTGGGTGGATTAGTTGCAGGGCACCTGGAGAATCCAGTGTTGTCCTAGGAAATCCCAGAGGAACCATGTGATTGTCTTATGGAATGCTGATGGGCCTCGAACCCCTCGTTGGTTACCCCAAGTGGAAGGTGTAAGATGCAGTAAGTAGAAGTGTTTTCCCCTAGCAAAGATGCCAAGGATCGAATCCCCAGAGACTCCTAGGTTCAACAGGTAGGTGTCAACTGCTAACGGCGCAATTAGCAATCAACATGGACCTGCACACAGATACAAATAACTTTGCTCCCAACGAGTACATAGAGGTTGTCAATCTCTCCGGCCTTGTAGTTCACAAAGGGTTAAAAGCAATATGATAGTAGTGATAGATAGTGTTTTGCAATAGTAAATAAAATAGCGAAAAGTAAATAGTGGATGTGATCAATGATGGTAATATGGACCGGAGTCTCATGATGTTCACTAGTGATGTCTCTCTCCCAAAAGACGATAAAACAGCTATGTGAGGTAAACAAATTATAGCTGGGCAATTGATAGGACCACGAACGCAAACCAATGCTGACTACATTGCAAGAAAGGTTGAGGTTCAAAGCATGGGCGGTACGCCAAAGTAAGTAGACCTAAATCCATCAATATCTACTACTAATCATCCACCTTGAGATATCTATCCAGAACGTCTCGCTGGTATTAAGTTGCGACTCCCACCCATAGTGTAAACTCAATGCAACAGACAACTGCATTAAAAGAACTTTGCGTAAAGTAAACAATCCTTGCACCCGCGGGCACAAGCACCGTTGTTTTCAGCCTTGTGGCAACAGCACATCCCCTAGACTCATGTTTCTGTCACTCAAGCTAGTCATCGAGGGGCATGAACCCACAATCGAGCATAACGTTCCCTCTTGGAGTCACTACTTACTACTCGGCCAAAGCAATAAATAACAACGGAGAACATGCAAGAATTACTTATGAACTAAAATATAAAAGAGGTGAATCAAATATATTACTCAAGATCAATCTGAACATAATCTCATAATCCATCGGATCCCAGCAAACTCAACATAGCAACAGCATAAGGATTACATAGGTGCCTCGATCTTGTAGGGCAACTCACGAGGACTAATTAGTGAAGCACAAGAACGGGAGGAGAACATCACATAGCTACTGGTCATGGACTCATGGTCCAAGGGAGACTACTCACGAGTCATCTGGGAGGCATCCATGGTGGTGGAGAAGCTCCCGGTGGTGATCCTACCCTCCGGCAGGGTGCCGGGAAGAGTTCTCCTGGTGCTCCCGATATTGGAAGCGGCGGCGGCGGCGGAACAGAGATGGGATCGCGAAAGGAAGTCCTATTCTGAGGGTTACGGGGAACCCTTTAAATATATGCCAAAGTAGGGCACCGGGGGAGCCTCGGGGGGCCCAGGCGCCCCCCCCGGCGCGGCCCGGGGGGGGGGGGCGCCCACAGGGCGCCTGGAGCCCCTGTGCCCCCCCCCAAGGCTGCCCTTCGGACGCAGTGTTGTTTCCGGTTCGCTGATTTTTTATATAATTTTTCTGGATTTTTCTGGGCAGTTCTCGAAACGTGAAAACCTGAAATACAAAAACAGCCGAAAACAGAAACTGGCACTGGGGTGCACTGGATTAGTAAGTTAGTCCAAATATGATCAAAAGTGTATGGAAGTGTATGAATATCATAGCAATATCACCCAAAAGTGGCATGGATCAAGCAGAAATTATAGATACGTTTTGGACGTATCAACATCCCCAAGCTTAATTCCTGCTCGTCCTCGAGTAGGTAAATGATAACAAGAATAATTTCTGTGGTGACATGCTATTAACCATATAGGACTTTCTCATAGTCATATGACAAAAGCTTACTGAGACAATGATTCTAAAGTAATTAAGTTGTCTCAAGAGAAAATCACAAATGACTGAAAGTTTTACAACATGAAACTGAAATATCAAAAAGATTTGCAATGAACATGATGTGCAAATATGATCAAGTGATATCTAGCTTGCCCCCTTTAGTGATGCAAAACATAAACGCAGGGGCACCTTCAAGGTTTAAGTGATGACTAGATACAATTATTTCAGAATAAACAATATCACAATCATGCAAAAGACAATGCTACTTTGGGACAATGCACATTACACTCAGAATGACAATCATGCTCTCAGTAGTTGGTGCTTGAAGTGCTAGAGCTTTTTATTTTGAAACATGGAAGCAATTGTGTCAACGGTAGTAGTACTTCATATGTGTCATGTATAAAACATCCTATAAGTTGCAAGCCTCATGCATCGAATACTAATAGTGCCCGCTCCTTGTCCTAATTAGCTCGGATCCCCATGGGTTATCATTGCATTGCATATGTTTTAACCAAGTGTCACAAAGGGGTACCTCTATGCCACCTGTACAAAGGTCCAAGGAGATAAATCGCATTTGATTTCTCGTTTTTGATAGATCTCAACTTGAGGACATCCATACCGGGACAACATGGAAAATAGATGATGGACTCCTCTTTAATGCATAAGCATATTCTCATGAGAGATTGAGGATTAAGGTCCAAGCTAAAACTTCCACCATGATACATGGCTTTGGTTGGCGGCCCAATGTTCTTCTCTAACAGTATGCATATTAATTCAACCCACGGTAAATCACCCTTACTTCAGACAAGACGAACATGCATAGCAACTCACATGATATTCAACAAAAGTGTGACAGTTGATGGCGTCCCCAGAAACATGGTTACCGCTCAGCAAGCAACTCATAAGAAATAAGATACATAAGCAACATATTCTTTACAACAATAGTTTTTAGGCTACTTTCCCATGAGCTATGTATTGCATGGTTAATTTGCTTAGTGCAGGTGGAGGTTAGCAAAAGACTGGGAGCGACCAACTAAGAGAGCAATGACGGTCATAATCATGCAGAGCGACAAAGCAATATTGAATCAGGCATGGTAGTTATATCGCTACTCAGAAACAAAAGATCATCAAGGCTTGACAGACTTTCTTTACAGTCTTGAATATGCGTGAGCATACGCCAAGTCAATCAAAATAAATTCTCGAAGGAAGATATTACTAAACCATACCATATCATAGGCAAACAAACCAAGTTGGTACTCCAATAACACATTGGGAACCCCCCAGCTATTTGAGATTAACCATAAGAAAACCTGAACTACTAAGCACCATCATGCAAGTAGCATCTTTATCATAGACACATTAACCCATGCTGCGGAAGCAAACTCTCTTAATAAGGTGAGCATGGTAATTAAAGAGAGTTCAAGCAACCAACTAAATAAAAGCTCTTGAAGAGATAAGCATGAATAATAAGAGCGAAGTATGATAGTAGCTATTTAAAAGACAAAGAAAACACACAGCATAGATAGACATGAAAATTCTATGTAATGTTCTAGGTAGAGGTGGAGCGTGTTTCTCTGCCACATAAAGGAATGCTGGGTTCCGACTCGTTATGAAAAACTAAAAAGAAAACTAAAAGCAAGACGCTCCAAGCATAGCACATAACACATGAAGTGATAAAAATATAGCGGAGCGAAAGACGAACTGATAATGTTGATGGAGAAGGGGATGCACGGGGGCATCCCCAAGCTTAGACGCTTGATTCTCCTTGAATATTTCTTGGGGGTGCACGGGGGCATCCCCAAGCTTGAGCGCTTGACACTCCTGAATCTTTTTATCATCTTCCCTCGCACACTTGAAAACTCCCTTCATACATAACTCATCATAATCTGATTAGCGAGGTTAGTACCCTTAATAAAATAATTATACCTTGCTGGAAATCAGGATATTCTTGAAGTTCTACTGTTTCTCAAGATTGCCAAAAGGTTTTTGCAAAGAAAAAGCAAGTTCTCAATTTGCAAAGTGAAGGTAAGGCAAAACAGGACAGAATCTGTGAAAAACAGAACAGCAGGCAGTAATTGACCTGTTCGGGATACTTCTGCAACTCAAATCAAAAAACTCAGAACTGACGCACGAAAGACAATTATATAGAGAACGCTGTCGAAAAAATTCAGACCAAAAAGATGACCTGGTGATTTTATACGAATTTTTCTATCCAAGGACAGAATCTGTTTCCTGGACAGCACCTCACAACTTTTGAACTTTCTAGCAATCAAAGGCTATACTTGACACAAATATGAAAAGTAAAGATACAATGATGATGCTACAGCAGTAAACAACATCAAGACACAACAAAAACAAATTTTTTATTCATGTGGGCTGCCTCCCAAAATCGCTTTCTTTTATGCCTTTAAGCTAGGCATAATGCATAGATCAAGTTTTATCAAGAGTAAAATAATAGCTAGCCCGTACAACGGACTCAAAAGGTAACTTGACCTTCTTACGAGGGAAGTGTTCCATCCCTTTCTTGAGAGGAAACTGAAATTTTATATTACCCTCTTTCATGTCAATGACAGCACCAACGGTGCGCAAAAAGGGACGTCCCAAAATAATTGGACATGAAGGATCACATTCAATATCCATAATAGTGAAATCAACGGGCACATAATTATCATTGACAACAATAAGAACATCGTCGATCCTCCCCAAAGGTTTCTTTATGGAAGAATCAACGAGAGCATTACCAAAAGAACAAGAATCAGAAGATTTTAATTTAAGCATATCATATAGTCTTTTGGGCATAATGGAAGTACTAGCTACAATATCACATAAAGCATAGCATGAGAAGTTGTTTATCTTAATTTTAATCATAGAATCCCAACCATCTTCTAGCTTCCTAGGTATGGAGGCCTCTACTCTAAGTTTCTCCTCCCTAGCTTTGATAAGAGCATTAGTGACATGCTCTGTGAAGGCAAGATTAAGCGTGCTAGTGTTGGGATCCTTAGCCATTCCTTGCAGAAAGGCGACAACTTCTGAAATACTACAATTATCAAAATCAATTTTATCATTAGTGGGCAGAATTGTAGTGTCATCCTCTTTGTTTAATTTGCTCTCTATTATAAGAGTTTGAACATCTTCCCAAGTTTCGGGAAGCTTAGGAGCAATTTTAAACTGAGGCTCATACTTTTTTCCTGGAAGACCATGCCATGGGCATAACTCTCCATCATAACTAGTATAATCACAAGGTTTATCTTTTTTGTAAACCCCGTCAGAGATAAGTGGGGCAATGGAAGTAGGGGTGTACTCCTCCCATTTAGTGTTTTTGGTAGAACCCATAATAGCAAGCAAGCAAGATAACTATTTTTGTGATTTTCGATAAAAGAAACTAAAGCAAATATGAAAGGTAAACTAACAAGACTAAAAAGCAAAGGTAAAAGATAGCATGCAACTCCCCTATCCTGAAGAGTGGAGTCCCCGGCAACGGCGCCAGAAAATACTCCTTGATGGGCCTCGAACCCCTCGTTGGTTACTCCAAGTGGAAGGTGTAAGATGCAGTAAGTAGAAGTGTTTTCCCCTAGCAAAGATGCCAAGGATCGAATCCCCAGAGACTCCTAGGTTCAACAGGTAGGTGTCAACTGCTAATGGCGCAATTAGCAATCAACGTTGACCTGTACACAGATACAAATAACTTTGCTCCCAACGAGTACAGAGAGGTTGTCAATCTCTCCGGCCTTGTAGTTCACAAAGGGTTAAAAGCAATATGATAGTAGTGATAGATAGTGTTTTGCAATAGTAAATAAAATAGCGAAAAGTAAATAGTGGATGTGATCAATGATGGTAATATGGACCGGAGTCTCATGATGTTCATTAGTGATGTCTCTCTCCCTAAAGACGATAAAACAGCTATGTGAGGTAAACAAATTACAGCTGGGCAATTGACAGGACCACGAACGCAAACCAATGCTGACTACATTGCAAGAAAGGTTGAGGTTCAAAGCATGGGCGGTACGCCAAAGTAAGTAGACCGAAATCCATCAATATCAACTACTAATCATCCACCTTGAGATATCTATCCAGAACATCTCGCTGGTATTAAGTTGCGAGTCCCACCCATAGTGTAAACTCAATGCAACAGACAACTGCATTAAAAGAACTTTGCGTAAAGTAAACAATCCTTGCACCCGCGGGCACAAGCACCGTTGTTTTCCCCCTTGTGTCAACAGCACATCCCCTAGACTCATGTTTATGTCACTCAAGCTAGTCATCGAGGGGCATGAACCCACAATCGAGCATAACGTTCCCTCTTGGAGTCACTACTTACTACTCGGCCAAAGCAATAAATAACAACGGAGAACATGCAAGAATTACTTATGAACTAAAATATAAAAGAGGTGAATCAAATATGTTACTCAAGATCAATCTGAACATAATCTCATAATCCATCGGATCCCAGCAAACTCAACATAGCAACAACATAAGGATTACATAGGTGCCTCGATCATGTAGGGCAGCTCACGAGGACTAATTAGTGAAGCACAAGAACGGGAGGAGAACATCACATAGCTACTGGTCATGGACTCATGGTCCAAGGGAGACTATTCACGAGTGATACGTCCAAAATGCATCACTATTTTGTATTATAATTTATCCTTATTCATTGATATATTCCACATTATGATGATGTTCTTATGTTGTTTTGGTCTATTTTACACAGTTTGCAACTTTCCGATGCCGAAACAGCAGACGCAGGATTCAGCAGGAAAAAGTGGATACTGAGTTGCTGAAGAAGAACACCTCCAAATTACCTGAAAATTGACGGGACGTGTTTTTCAGAAGAATAACGAAGACACGCAAAAGGGGAGTCAGAGGGGGGCCACAGGGTGTCCAGGCGGCCTGGGGGCGCGCCCCCCTGGCCGCGCCGGGGGGGCGCCTGGAGCCCCTGGCCCACCTCTGGCCGCCCCCTTTTGCATATATGCTCTCCGTTTCCCGAAAACCCTAGGCACGGGATTTTTTTCGGAGTTCCGCCGCCGCTTTGAGGCGGAAACCTACAGAGAAGAAAAGGGCATCTCCGGTGGGCAGATTCTGCCGGGGAGATCACCTCCCGGAAGGGGAGATCGTCGCCATCGTCATCACCATCATCACGGGCATCATCGAGATCATCATCAACATCATCCCCAACACCAGCACCACCTCCATCTTCATCCAAATCTCATCTTTCCATCGCAACTCGTGTTGTAACTTGCACTACCTATCCTCTCTACTCCATCGGTGTTGATTACTACTTTGTGGTGAATGCTATTGAGTTTTGTTGGAGAAATATTATTATGTCCAGATTGTTTATCACATATTTATCCCATCCGATCATGATCTCTTTTATTTCTTGTGAGTAGTTACTTTAGTTCTTGAGGACATGGGGAAAGTCTTGTTGTTAGTAGTCATATGCTGTTGAAGTAATATGTGTTGTTTGATACATAAGTTGTGTTGTCATTCTACTAGTGGTGTTGTGTGAGTCGAACACCCAACACTTCGCCTTATTAAGGACCTAGGGGAATGCATTGTGTATAAAGAATGCTTATGGTGGGTTGCTGGAGTGACAGAAACCTGAACCCTAGTTTGCACGCTTTTGCATAAGGGAATAATGGATCCTCGATCGTATTGCTATGGTTAGGCTTTTGCCTTAAATTCTATCTTGTATTTGCGGATGCTTGCAAGGTGTTTAATCATAAGAGTGCGTTCATCTTAGTCTAGAGAGTGCACTAGCATAGATCCACCCACCAACACTTATCAATACATAACATAGTATCGATACGGAATATGACGAAAGCACATGACTGCCTCTCCCGTGTGTCCTCAAGAACGCTTAGTCTTTATAAGTTCAGTTGCTAGGCCTCTCCTTTGCTAAGAAAGGATTGGGCCACTTGTTACTCTCAGTATCTTTTACATTACTTGCCTTTACATTCCTGTTGCTTATATCGAGAAAACCCCTAAAAGTTATCTTTCAGTGCTTGCATTAATTTCTTGCTCAGAATCGCTTATCAATACCTTCTGCTCCTCGTTGGGTTCGACACTCTTACTTATCGAAAACGCTGCAATAGATCCCTTACGGTTGAGGGTCATAAAGTACCGTTTTCTGGCACCGTTGCCGGGGAGCGTAGCGCTATTGGTAAAGTGAAACTGGTAAGAAAGTCTTTTTATAATTCTGTTTTTTTATTGCTATCCTCTGTCCTTATGGATAACCCTATTATTGGAGTATTGCTTGCGGGAAGACACCCCACACCTGTGGTGGTTGATCCTCCCCCTACTGAAATTGTGCCTTATAAAATACCGGCTGGCATTATCAATTATGTTTTGGCTAATCGGTATGCAGGAGACAGACATCCCGGTGAACACTTGCTATATTTGTCACGACTGTGTTCATTATTTAAGCTTGCAGGTGTATCGAGGGAGTTTGTCATGAGAAAATTGTTTGTCGTATCCCTTATAGATAAAGCTTCAGATTGGTATGGGCTTCTCGATAACCCACACTTGCTAGACTGGCAGGAGCTTATGTCTCTCTTTTATACTAAATTTTATCCTCTTCATGAAATTCATCGAGACAGGAATTATATCTATAACTTTAGGTCTCGTGACGGAGAAAGCATTGCTCAAGCTTGGGGGAGACTGAAGTCTCTAATGCTCAAATGCCCTATTCATAAGCTTCCCAAGGAGATTATACTTACAAATGTTTATGCGAGGCTTTCTCGTCAGGATAAGGAGATGCTGGATGCCTCCTCTAGTGGGGTATTTCAGAAGAAGAGTGCTGAAGAAAGGTGGGATCTCCTTGAAAGAATCCAGAGGAATACCGAAGATTGGGAAATTGATAAAGGTATTGAACCCGCTATAACTTATGAACATGATTATATTGAGAGCTATATAGAAACTGATTACTTCAATACTTTTTGCTCTAAGATTGGTCTTGATTCCCATCTAGTGATTGATTTATGTAAGAACTTCGCCTCTCATGTTGATTCTTCTAAAAAGAATAGAGACCAGCACCATGCACCTTTTAAAGAAAAACCCATTGATATTTATGTTGCTGAGCCTATTTTGCCTCCAGTTATATATGAACAGCCTCCTTTTCCCATGAGGATAAAGGAGCACTCTCTTGTGACAGGCATAATAAATAAAAGTGAAAGAAAAGTTGATGAACCTGAGGATCAGATCAGGGTCGATCCTCAAGTTGCATTGATTAAAGACCTTGTTACTGATGATGTTTTGGATTCCAATATAACTTTTTGTGCTGTTTCCACTAACCTTGTCACAACCAAGAACAAAGGCCCAATTTCAGGTACTCCGGTGGTATCTGTTAAAATAGGAAAACACAATTATTATGGGCTATGCGATTTGGGATCGAGTGCAAGTGCTATTCCTTATTCACTTTATGAAGAAATCATCGGTGAGATTTCCCCTTGTGAACTTGAAGAAGTTGATGTTACTATTCATCTTGCAAATAGATCAACTATCTCTCTTATCGGAATTGTGAGGGACGTTGAAGTCCTATGTGGAAAGGTAAAATACCCTACCGACTTTTTGGTACTTGGTTCAGCCAGGGACGATTTTTGTCCCATCATTTTTGGTAGACCTTTTCTTAGAACTTGTGGAGCTATAATAGATTGCAAGAAAGGTAAAGTTTCTGTTGAATTCAATGGTGAGCCATATGAATTTAATTTTTCTAAGTTCTCCAAGCAGCCTCGTGGTACTAAATTACCTAGTGATGATAAAATTATTGAATGTATTGCCTCAATTGCTATTCCTCCTGATGATCCTTTGCAGCAATACATGGAGGACCATGAGAATGATTTACATATGCAGGAAAGAAATGAACTAGATGAAGTATTCTTGAGGCAGCCTGCTATCCTGAAGCACAACCTTCCGGTTGAACCTTTGGGAATTTTATCGAAACCAAAATAAGACCCGGTGTTCGATCTTAAACCTCTTCCCGATACGCTCAAGTATGCTTATTTAGATGAAAAGAAAGTATATCCCGTTATTATCAATTCTAACCTTTCAGGATATGAAGAAGAGCGATTATTGGAAGTACTTCGTAAACACCGAGGCGCAATTGGCTATACCCTTGATGACCTTAAGGGGATTAGTCCATCTATTTGTCAACATACTATCAACCTTGAGCCTGATGCTAAACCAGTTGTTGATCATCAACGACGGTTGAACCCGAAGATGATGGATGTCGTGAGACCTGAGATTCTCAAGCTTCTAGCCACAGGTATTATCTACCCTATAGCTGATAGTAAGTGGGTAAGTCCGGTACACTGTGTTCCTAAGAAAGGAGGTACAACTGTGGTTCCCAATGATAAAAATGAACTAATACCTCAGAGAATTATTATTGGATATAGAATGTGTATTGATTACAGGAAGTTGAACAAAGCAACCAGGAAGGATCACTACCCGTTGCCGTTCATCGACCAAATGCTTGAAAGGTTATCCAAAAACACCCACTTTTGTTATCTCGATGGTTATTCTGGCTTCTCTCAAATTCATGTTAACACTGTCAATCAAGAGAAGACCACTTTTACTTGTCCTTTTGGTACTTATGCTTACAGACGTATGCCTTTTGGTTTATGTAATGCCCCTGCTACTTTTCAGAGGTGTATGTCTGCTATCTTTCATGGTTTCTGCGAGGATATTATGGAAGTCTTCATGGACGATTTCTCCGTCTATGGAACCTCATTTGACCATTGTCTTCACAACCTTAATAAAGTTTTGCAGAGATGCGAGGAGACAAATTTGGTACTCAACTGGGAGAAGTGCCACTTTATGGTTAATGAAGGAATTGTTCTTGGTCACAAGATTTCCGAAAGGGGAATTGAAGTGGACAAAGCCAAGATCGAAGCTATTGAGAGGATGCCTTATCCAAAGGACATCAAAGGTATTCGCAGTTTTCTCGGTCATGCAGGTTTTTATAGAAGATTTATTAAAGACTTTTCTAAAACCTCGAGACCCCTCACTAATCTTCTCCAGAAGGATGTTCCTTTTGCGTTTGATGAAAATTGTAAGGGAGCTTTTGAAACCCTTAAGAAAGCTTTAATAACTGCTCCTATAGTACAACCACCTGACTGGAACTTACCTTTTGAAATTATGTGTGATGCAAGTGATTTTGCTGTTGGAGCTGTCTTAGGACAAAGGGTTGATAAGAAATTGAATGTTATACATTATGCTAGTAAGACCCTTGATAGTGCTCAAAGAAATTATGCTACTACTGAGAAGGAATTCTTAGCTGTAGTTTTTGCTTGTGATAAGTTTAGGCAGTACATTGTTGATTCCAAAGTTATTATTCATACTGATCATGCTGCCATTAAATATCTTATGACAAAATAGGATGCCAAGCCAAGGCTTATCAGATGGGTACTCCTTCTCCAAGAATTTGATTTGCAGATTGTTGATAGGAAAGGAGAAGACAATCCGGTAGCGGACAATCTTTCAAGAATGGAAGATATACCGCATGACCCCATCCCAGTTAACGATAGTTTTCCAGACGAGCAACTTGCCGTTGTAAAAGTACAACCTCTCTCCGATCCTTGGTATGCAGATTATGCTAATTTTATTGTTGCAAAGTATTTGCCTCCAGGTCTAACGTTTTAGCAGAGGAAGAAGTTCTTTCATGATTTGAGGCACTACTTTTGGGATGACCCACATCTTTTCAAAGAAGGTCCCGACGGGATCGTGAGAAGATGCATTCCGGAACATGAGCAGAAGGACGTTCTCTGACGGTGCCATGACAGTCCCTATGGAGGACATCATGCCGGTGAGAGGACTGCACATAAGGTTCTTCAATCAGGTTTTTATTGGCCCACTCTCTTTAAAGATGCTAGAAATTATGTTTTAGCTTGTGATAAATGTCAGAGAGTTGGTAACATTAGTAGAAGGAATGAGATGCCTATGAATTACTCACTAGTGATTGAACCTTTCGATTGTTGGGGTTTTGATTTTATGGGTCCTTTTCCTTCTTCGCACAAGTACACTCACATTTTAGTAGCTGTTGATTATGTGACCAAGTGGGTTGAAGCAATCCCCAGTGAAAGTGCTGGTCACAAAACATCTTTGAAAATGCTTAAAGATGTAATTTTTCCTAGGTTTGGTGTACCAAGGTACCTCATGACCGATGGAGGATCACACTTCATGCACGGAGCTTTTAGAAAAGCTTTGGCTAAATACGATGTTAATCATAGAATTGCTTCACCTTATCATCCTCAAACTAGTGGGCAAGTTGAGCTCACCAATAGAGAGATTAAGTTGATCTTGCAGAAAACAGTAAATAGAAATAGGAAGGATTGGTCAAATAAATTGGGAGATGCTTTGTGGGCATATAGAACTGCTTACAAAAACCCCATGGGTATGTCCCCATATAAGATGGTATATGGCAAGGCTTGCCATCTGCCATTAGAACTAGAGCACAAAGCTTTCTGGGCTGTTAGAGAGCTTAACGCTGACCCAAAACTAGCTGGTGAGAAGCGTCTCATGAACTTGACTTCTCTAGATGAATGGAGAAGTGAAGCTTATGAGAGCGCTAAAATGTTCAAAGAAAAGGTAAAAAGGTGGCATGATAGGAAGATTCTGAAACGTGAATTTAACGTTGGTGATAAAGTTTTGTTGTTTAGATCCCGTTTTAGGTTTTCTCCAGGTAAACTACTTTCCAGGTGGGAAGGACCATTTCATATAGAAGAAGTTTATCGGTCTGGTGCAATTAAGATTAATAATTTTGAAGGCACCAAACCTCAAGTTGTGAATGGGCAAAGACTTAAGCATTACATAGCAGGAGACCCTGTCGATGTTGATGTGAATATAATATACACAACAACCCACGAAGAACATGTTGCAGCCCTGTTTCAGACGCCAACAGAAGCAGAATAAAGAAAAGGTACGTAGTACGGTAAGAAAACACCGCAAAACATCATAAAAGTTCCGTATTACACGTTTTTGAAAAAATAGTAAAATTCCGAGTCTAAGTGGAGCCGGAGACGACCACCAGGGAGTCCAGGCGCCCCCCTGGCGCGCCCCCCCTGGGCCGCGCCGGTAGGCCGCCTGGACACCCTGGTGCCCGACTCCGACCCCGCTTTGGTCTGTTACCTTCCTTTCTGTGCATAAATTTTTCCTATATATTTGCCCGGGTTGTTCCGGCAACGTATCTTGTGATTTCGCGTGTTTTCTCTTCGATCTGTTTCTGCCAGGAAATCTTTCAGCTAAATTTAGGTGCCATGGCTTCTCCAAGTTCCCCCAAGGACACGTTCGTCGTCAACGTCATCAATCCTTACCTCGCTGAGGTGAAGAAGCACCCTCACGTGGTTCAGATGAAGGAGGGCGTCCTTCATCAAGAAGATCTGAAGGGACCTATCAAGGAGGGGAGCGTCCAAGCCAGGCTGGAAGAAGTGGAGCAAGAAGTCTTCAAGTACAAGAAGATGACCGAGCGTGGTGTCGAAGCTAACTTTGACATCACCAGCGAGCTGAAGAACTACTTTCTGAAGGAGATGAAGGAGATGTGGGAAAGAATCGCCGCGGCTGAAGACAGAATCATAGAACTCCAGGGACAAATTAATGATCTACATAACCAGAACTGTGAGTATGAACTAAGGTTTCTACACATGGGTTTGGGTGCTGAATGCAGGATCCAGGAGACGAGCTTCTCATATGAGACTGGAGAACCCCTTCCATGGAAGAGTTTCGCCAAGAATTACTTTATCAACACCAACAAGGATGATGAGTGAAATCTCCGTGGGTAATGGCATTCCCTTGGCTTGTTCCAAGCTTGGGGGAGTGCCTGGTATCTTTATCTTTTACCTTTTGTCTTTTAGAAGTCAAGTAGAGTCGTATCATGTCTAGGGAGGTTATTATATGAGATAGGTGTGTGCATTGAGGTCTATCGCCCCCTTGGTGAAGAATTGTATCCGTGTGTGTGGAGTCGTCTATGATGGAATATTAATGAGAAGTTTATCGGTCCCTTTTTGCTGCACTCGGTATTCTCTTCACGCAATCGACCTTATATGATGATTCTTATGGGAAGTATTGACCTTATGTCAGGTATGGCTATGAAACTTTATTTAATCTTGGCAAACATAGCTTTGGTCATAACAACAAGCATGATTCTCTTAGAGTGTCAACATAGCCAAAACCTTTATGTTATTATACTTGAAGTGTTATGTTGACAAGGAAGACAACTTGATGTGTTATGCTTATTTCAATGTTCATGCTTTATATTGCTTTGCATCTTAGTCATCATCGATTGTCTGCTCTCTCAAAACCTTTGCTAGCCTAACTCTGTACTAAGTGGAATTCTGCTTGTGCATCCATACCCTTAAGCCAATACCTTCCATATGAGTCCACCATACCTACCTACTCGTGGTACTACACTACCACCTCCCAAAAGTATATAATTTATGTGTTATCCTTAAATGTTCAAAATCTTTTATTTTGTGCCTCTGCTTTAGCTCATGAGGAAGTAGTAGCTAATTGATGACCTTTTTGAGTTGGACAAGCTTCACCCCGGGATTGCATGTATAATGTGCAAACCCATAATACGAACAGGAACTGGCATTGAGTGCCCCCGGCTTAAAAATAATATAACAAACAAACCCTCCTTCACGCTTTGTTCATGAGAAATCAGAAAACTTTGGCAGTGATAAACAAAGGAGAATAAGAGGATGTTATCGTCCTCATACGGGAGCCGTTCCTCGAAACTTGTCCAGTTCAAGAAGCAATTGAGTTATCTATTAGCATTCGTTGACAAATCATGCACCTCTCAAAAATTTGTTTTCATTCTGTTTGATTTGAGGATAGCACATGAGTTTGCCCTACTACCCTAGAGCAGGGCCTATCTTTTAATTTTAAGTTGAGTCAGTTGTTCCTACTTCCTTCTATTTCTCAAAGAGAGCAAACGTTTGATGTTGATAAGGATTCATGCATATAAAGCTGCATTAAGATTTGTCATATCATATCCTTGTTGACATTATCATTTGATAAGCAAGTTGTTTGTCATGCCCAGCTAAGACAAATATCTTCCTTTATGTTAACACTTTCACTTCTTTCTTATTAACTTGTTATTTCAAAAAGCTTCAATTTAATCCCATTAAAAGCAAAAGTTAAAATTATTTGTTGTTCCTTGACCAAAGGACATGTTTGCCATGATATAATGAGTTTCTATTGGTCCTACTTTCGAATATAAGTGTTGACACTCTTTCATAAAAGCCTTATGAGTTGAAGATTGTTGCTGAGGATATTTGAGTTGGTGAAGTTACTATGATGCTTCTTGTCCGTATTCTATTTATCGACACTTCACTCTCTAAACTTGTGGACAAGTTTACCGAGTTCATTTTCGATTGGGGACAAGCGAGGTCTAAGCTTGGGGGTGTTGATACGTCCAAAATGCATCACTATTTTGTATTATAATTTATCCTTATTCATTGATATATTCCACGTTATGATGATGTTCTTATGTTGTTTTGGTCTATTTTACACAGTTTGCAACTTTCCGATGCCGAAACAGCAGACGCATGATTCAGCAGGAAAAAGTGGATACTGAGTTGCTGAAGAAGAACACCTCCAAATTACCTGAAAATAGACGGGACGTGTTTTTCAGAAGAATAACGAAGACACGCAAAAGGGGAGTCAGAGGGGGGCCACAGGGTGCCCAGGCGGCCTGGGGGCGCCCCCCCCTGGCCGCGCCGGGGGGGG
>LR738709.1:75409407-75468282 GCA_902687465.1 Secale cereale
CGCCTGGGCCCCCGAGCCCCGTCTGGCGCCCCACTTCGGCATATATTTAGAGCGTCCTTCGAAACCCTCAGGACGTGAACTCTTTTTCGCGATCTCATCTCTGTTCCGCCGCCGCCGCCGCTTCCAAGATCGGGAGCACCAGGAGAACTCTTCCCGGCACCCTGCCGGAGGGGAGGATCATCATCGGGAGCTTCTCCACCACCATGGACGCCTCCCGGATGAGTTGTGAGTAGTCTCCCTTGGACCATGAGTCCATGACCAGTAGCTATGTGATGTTCTCCTCCCGTTCTTGTGCTTCACTAATTAGTCCTCGTGAGCTGCCCTACATGATCGAGGCACATATGTAATCCTTATGCTGTGCTATGATGAGTTTGCTAGGATCCGATGGATTATGAGATTATGTTCAGATTGTTCTTGAGTAATATATTTGATCTACCTCTTCTATATTTATGTTCATAAGTAATTCTTGCATGTTCTCCGTCGTTATTTATTGCTTTGGCCAAGTAATACGTAGTGACTCCAAGAGGGAACATTATGCTCGATTGTGGGTTCATGCCCCTCGATGACTAGCTTGAGTGACAGAAACATGAGTCTAGGGGATGTGATGTTGCCACAAGGGGGAAAACAACGGTGCTTGTGCCCGCGGGTGCAAGGATTGTTTACTTTACGCAAAGTTCTTTTAATGCAGTTGTCTGTTGCATTGAGTTTACACTATGGGTGGGACTCGCTACTTAATACCAGCGAGATGTTCTGGATAGATTTCTCAAGGTGGATGATTAGTAGTAGATATTGATGGATTTCGGTCTACTTACTTTGGCGTACCGCACATGCTTTGAACCTCAACCTTTCTTGCAATGTAATCAGCATTGGTTTGCGTTCGTGGTCCTGTCAATTGCCCAGCTGTAATTCGTTTACCTCACATAGCTGTTTTATCGTCTTTTGGGAGAGAGACATCACTAGTGAACATCATGAGACTCCGGTCCATATTACCATCATTGATCACATCCGCTATTTACTTTTCGCTTTTACTTACTATTGCAAACATTATCTATCACTACTATCATTTGCGTTTAATCCTTTGTGAACTACAAGGCCGGAGGGATTGACAACCTCTCTGTACTCGTTGGGAGCAAAGTTATTTGTATCTCTGTGCAGGTCCACGTTGATTGCTAATCCGCGCCGTTAGCAATTGACACCTACTTGTTGAACCTAGGAGTCTCTGGGGATTCGATCCTTGGCATCTTTGCTAAGGGAAAAAACTTCCACAACACTGCATCTTACACCTTCCACTTGGGGTAACCAACGAGGGGTTAGAGGCCTATCACCGAGAAAAGTCTGAATGTGATAAAAGGTTGAAACTTTTTGCAAAGCAAGCTATGATAAATTTCCTACAACATGTTAAATTGTCAAAAAAAGTGAGTTACGGAAGTATGGATCCTCTTGCATTCTTTACACACTGTACTGTTTTCAAAGATTGTTGTTATGTTTGCATGGTTTGCATATGTTTGCGTGTTTCATGATTCTATTTGAGAATAGTAGTATTAAATATGCAGTGGCATTTAGTATGCAATGTTAAATTATAATTTTAGTGATTTTCTACAGTAGAGGCTGATAAGGTTTTGTATTCATTCATACTAACTTATCTCACGAGTTCTTGTTGAGTTTTGTGTGGATGAAGCTTTTGAGATTTAGGATAACCATGATATGAGAAGATAATATTTAAAGAACTCTCAAGCATGTAAGCTTGGGGATGCCCCGATAGGCATCTAACCTTTCTTCATCAACAATTATCGGTTGATCCTAAGTTTTTGCTTCTTCACATGAGATGTGATATTCTTGAAATGTCATTTATTTTGTTTGCTTGCTGTTTTAATAAAATACTTAGATCTGAAAGTTTTTAAATAAAATAGATCCCCCAAATAGTTGCCAGGGAGGCTAGGTAACCGACATTAACATCCCGTCAACGAAGCTCTTTTCTGCGACCGTTGCTCTAGTGCTTCACTTATATTTTTTTGAGCATGGTGTGCTTTATTATTTTTGAAGAACTTCTCTCTTGCTTCACTTATATTAATTTGAGAGAAAGAAATATGGTGCTCATGTTCTTCACTTATATTTGGTTGAGCTTATCAAAGGCAACATATAAAATTAGTCTGAAAGTGATAAGATATCCAAGAAGGATATAATAAAAACTTTCGTGAAGATCATTGGACAAAATAAACTTGGTTCCTTGTAAAAGTTTTGAGATATGATGATGTGATATGGGAGTCATGTTGATGAGTAATTGTGCTTTAGTAAGAATATTGGTGTTTAGGTTTGTGATTTCCCTATGCAAGCACGAAAGTCAATAGTCACGCGATGAAATTACATCCTACTTTTGGTGCGTTATTCGGTGTTTATTATGCTTAATGCTCGCTTACGAGGTTATTCGTTTCTTGGTTGGTCGCTTCCCAATCTTTTGCTGGCCTGCACTTGTACTAAGTACAAATACTACTTGTGCATCCAAACTCTTTAAACCCCGTTTTGCCACATGAGTCCACCATACCTACCTATATGCGGTATTCCCTTACCGTTCTAAGCAAATTTGTATGTGACATCTCTAATTTTGAAAAATAAATTTATCTTTTGTGTGCTCGTACCGCTCACGAGGCGGTGAGGGGTGGCTAATATTTTCAATTCTAGATGTGTTATTCTCATGATGAGTGTTTATTCACTTGTCATTGCACGGGAGTACGGCAAAGGTATTAGGGATGCCCAGTCCCGAAATGAAAAATAAATTTACTTATGTTGTCAAATAATAAATTACTTGGAAAGTGTTGGTATGGAGGGAACCCGTGGATACGGTTAGCCATGGCTTGTGAAAGTTTGGTGGAAAAGGGAATAAACTTTATTTTATGTTTGGGAACCGTCTATGATATATCTAGCATGAAAGTGTTGGGAACTCTAAGTCGTTTTCGTTGGTGAGGAAAGTATGCCACCCAAAATAATTTTATCTCTCAATTTAAGCTTTGAGCTCTGGCACCTCTACAAATACCTACTTCCCGCTGCGAAGGGCCTTTCTTTTACTTTATGCAATTTTTATTTTGAATTTAAGTCTCCATCTTCTCTTATAAAGCACCAACTAGGAGGCACTATGATCGTACTTGAGTATTGGGTGTAGTCAATATGCGAGTGAGTTTCATGAATGGATAAACGGTTAAGCATGCTGCGCTAGGGATAACTTATTTTAGCATTGATATTTTGAAAGACATGGTTGTTTGTTGATATGCTTGAGTATTAAAGTCCTCATGTCAAAACTAGACTATTGCTTTGAACCATATAAAAGTCCAATTGTACATGCTATAAAGTAAAGAATATGTGATGAACATGATAGGCAACATTCGACATCAAAAACTCTGTTTTTATCATTTACCTACTCGAGGACGAGCAGTAATTAAGCTTGGGGATGCTGTGATAAATTTCCTACAACATGTTAAATTAAAAAAATGAGTTAGGGAAGTGTGGATCCTCTTGCATTCTTTACAGACTGTACTGTTTTGACAGATTGCTATTATGTTTGCATTGTTTGAATATATTTGCATGTTTAATGATTCTATTTGAGGATAGGAGTATTAAATATGCAGAGGCATTTAGTATGCAATGTTCAATTATAATTTTAGTGATTTTCTACAATAGAGGATGATAAGGTTTTGCATTGATTTATACTAACTTATCTCATGAGTTCTTGTTGAGTTTTGTTGGGAGACAACCCAACACTTATACCTACTATTTTTGTGTGTTCACATGGTTAAGCTACTGTAGTAATCATGTTTTACATGTTTTGTTTTAATAAAGTGCCAAGTAAAGCCTTTGGGATAGTGTGGATGATAGTTGATTTGATTCTGTGCAAAGACAGAAAGTTTTGCTTCCAGTGCAGAAAATTAAATAAATCACTGGAACGAGATAATTGGCTGAAATTTTGTCACATGATTGGCATACAAATTTCCTATGTTGTCTGAATTTTTCGGAATTTTTAGAGTTGAATAAGTATGGTGGTTGTCCAGATCATTACAGTCTGTTCTGTTTTTGACAGATTCTGTTTTCAATGCATAGTTTGCTTGTTTTCTAGTTTTATGGCTTATATTGATTAATATAATTGTAGAAATGATACGCTACAGTAGGCATTGTGTGAGAAAAGTTATGAATCTTGTCTTTAACAGTACCCAAAGTGAATGATTTGTTTTACCATAATAACCCATCTCACGAAGTTTTGTGTGATTGAAGTTTTCACGATTTGGGTGAGATATCGATATGAGGAGAATAAGGAGAGGCAAGACCCTAAGCTTGGGGATGCCCAAGGCACCCCAAGGAAATATTCAAGGAATACCCAAGCAAATAAGCTTGGGGATTCCTCGGAAGGCATCCCCTCTTTCATCTCCAACATTGTCGATAACCTCCGTTAAAGCTATATTTTTATTCGTCACATTATATGAGTTTTGCTTCGAGCGTCATTTTATTTTGTTAGGATTTTCTTGCTGGTATTTAGAATAATGTTTTGTATCTTTTATCTCAATAAAAGTATCAAGGATAGCCTTTGACATGCTTATTTTGCAAGTGTACGTGTTGCTGTTTGAAAACATAAAGTTTGTCGCAGTTGTAAAAATTCTTGAGAAAAGTCAGAATGTGATAAAAGTTTGAAACTTTTTGGGACCGTTGCTCTTTTGAAAGACATGATTGTTTGTTGATATGCTTGAGTATTAAAGTCCACATGTCAAAACTAGACTACTGCTTTGAACCATATAAAAGTCCAATTGTCCATGCTATAAAGAAAAGAATATGTGATGAACATGATAGGCAACATTCCACATGAAAAATTCTGTTTTTATCATTTACCTACTCGAGGACGAGCAGTAATTAAGCTTGGGGATGCTGATATGTCTCCAACGTATCTACAATTTTTTATTGTTCCATGTTGTGATATTATCATTCTTGGATGTTTTACAATTATTTTATATCATTTATTGGGACTAACCTATTGACATAGTGCCAAGTGCCAGTTGCTGTTTTTGCATGTTTTTTACATCGCAGGAAATCAATATCAAATAGAGTCCTCTCTATGTGTTGAATAAGTCTCAAGCTTAGATGCTTGAGACTTCTTGGTATTGTAATAATATCAAGTTTCCTCTCTATGTGTTGAAAACCTTGAAGTTTTGCTTGTTTTGCCTTCCTATGCTAGTTTATTCTTGTTCGCATAAATTGTTTGCTCACAAAATCCCTATGCATAGGAAGTGGGTTAGATTTATATGTGCTAGTCATATTCTTCATGATGCTCTCTTTGTGTTTCAATTCATATCTTTCATGTGAGCATCATTGAAATCAGCATGCCTAGCCAAAAGGCATTATAGAAAAGCGCTTGTTGGGAGACAACCCAACACTTATACCTACTATTTTTGTGTTCACATGGTTAAGCTACTGTAGTAATCATGTTTTACATGTTTGGTTTCAATAAAGTGCCAAGTAAAGCCTTTGGGATAGTGTGGATTATAGTTGATTTGATTCTATGCAAAAACAGAAAGTTTTGCTTCCATTGCAGAAAATTCAATAAATAACTGGAACGTGGTAATTAGCTGAAATTTTGACACATGATTGGTATAAAAATTTCCTACATTGTCCTAATTTTTCAGAATTTTGTGAATTGAATAAGTATGGTGGTTGTCCATATCATTACAGACTGTTCTGTTTTTGATAGATTCTGTTTTCAATGTATAGTTTGCTTGTTTTCTAGTTTCTATGGCTTATATTGATCAATATAAATTGTAGAAATGATACTCTATTGTAGGCATTGTGTGAGAAAAATTATGAATCTTGTCTTTGACGGTACCCAAAGTGAATGATTTGTTTTACCATACTAACCTATCTCACGAAGTTTTGTTAAGTTTTGTGTGATTGAAGTTTTCAAGTTTTGGGTGAGATATCGATATTAGGAGAATAAGGAGCGGCAATACCCTAAGCTTGGGGATGCCCAAGGCACCCCAAGGAAATGTTCAAGGAATACCAAATCACCTAAGCTTGGGAATGCCTCGGAAGGCATCCCCTCTTTCATATCCAACATTATCGGTAACCTCACTTGAAGCTATATTTTTATTCGTCACATGATATGAGTTTTTCTTGGAGCCTCATATTCTTTTGTTAGGATTTGCTTCCTGGTATTTAGAATAATGTTTTGTATATTTTATCTCAATAAAAGTGTCAAGGATAACCTTGGCCATGCTTATTTTTCATGTCTACATGTTGTGTTTGAAAACATAAAGTTTATCGCTGTTGTATAAATTCCCGAGAAAAGCCAAAATGTGATAAAAGGTTGAAACTTTTAGCACAGAAAGCTATGATAAATTTCCTAAAACATGTTAAATTAAAAAAATGAGTTAGGGAAGTATGTATCCTCTTGCATTCTTTACAGACTGTACCGTTTTGACAGATTGCTATTATGTTTGCATTGTTTGCATATGTTTGTGTGTTTAATGATTCTATTTGAGGATAGGAGTATTAAATATGTAGATGCATTTAGTATGCAATGTTCAATTATAATTCTAGTGATTTTCTACAATAGAGGATGATAAGGTTTTGCATTGATTTATACTAACTTATCCCATATATTATTCAGTGTTAATTATGCTTAACACTCGCTTATGAGCTTATTCGTTTCTTGGTTGGTCGCTTCCCAATCTTTTTCTAGCCTCCACTTGTACTAAGTAGAAATACTACTTGTGCATCCAAACTCTTTAAACCCTGTTTTGCCACATGAGTCCACCATACCTACCTATATGCGGTATTCCCTTGCCGTTCTAAGCAAATTTGTATGTGCCATCTCTAATTTTCAAAATAAATTTCTCTTTTGTGTGCTCGTACCGCTCACGAGGCGGTGATGGGTGGCTAATATTTTCCATGCTAGATGTGTTATTCTCACGATGAGTGTTTATTCACTTGTCATTGCACGAGAGTACGACAAAGGTATTAGGGATGCGCAGTCCTGAAATGAAAAATAAATTTACTTTATTTTGTCAAATAATAAATTCCTTGGAAAGTGTTGGTACGGAGGGCACCCGTGGATACGGCTGGCCATGGCTTGTGAAAGTTTGGTGGAAAAAGGAATAAACTTTATTTTATGTTTGGGAACCTCCTATAATATATCTAGCATGGAAAATGTTGGGAAGTGTAAGTCATTTTAGTTGGTCGGAAAAGTATGCCACCCAAAATAATTTTATCTCTAAATTTAAGCTTTGAGCTCCGGCACCTCTACAAATCCCTACTTCCCTCTGCGAAGGGCCTTTCTTTTACTTTATGCAATTTTTATTTTGAATTTGAGTCTCCATGTTCTCTTATAAAGCACCAACTAGGAGGCACTATGATCGTACTTGAGTACTGGGTGTAGTTAATATGTGAGTGTGTTTCATGAATGGATCAATGGTTAAGCATGATGGGCTAGGGATAACTTATTTTGGCATTGATATTTTGAAAGACATGGTCATTTGTTGATATGCTTGAGTATTAAAGTCCTCATGGCAAAACTAGACTGTTGCTTTGAACCATATAAAAGTACAATTGTCCACGCTATAAAGAAAAGAATATGTGATGAACATGATAGGCCGCATTCCACATCAAAAAATTATGTTTTATCATTTACCTACTCGAGGACGAGCATGAATTAAGCTTGGGGATGCTGATACGTCTCCGACATATCTATAATTTTTTATTGTTCCATGTTGTTATATTATCTCCCGCACCCCTTCTTCGCCCTATAAATTCCCAAATATTCTGAAACCCATCGGGGTGAACCTAGATCAGAAGTTCTGCTGCCGCAAGGCTCTGTAGTCCACGAGATCCAATCTAGAGCCCTTTTCGGCACTCCACCGGAGGGGGAAACCATCACCGGTGGCCATCTTCATCATTCCGGTGACCACCGTGATGAGGAGGGAGTAGTCCACCCTCAGGGATGAGGGTTTGTACCAGTAGCTATGTGTTTAATCTCTTTGTCTCTCTCTCTCATGTTCTTGAGATGTCACGATCTTAATGTATCACGGGCTTTGTTAATATAGTCGGATCATATGGTCTTTTCCCCTCTCTATCTTGTTGTAATGAATTGAGTTTTTCCCTTTGAGATTTCCTTGTTATCAGATTGAATACTTTTATGGATTTGAGAACACTTGATATATGTCTTGCATTTGAATACTCGTGGTGACAATGGGGTATCGTATTGATTCACTTGATATATGTTTTGGCACTCAACTTGCGGATTCCCGCGGTAACATTGGGGTAATCTATGCATAGGGGTTGATGCACTTTCTTGTCTTTGTTTCTCCGGTAGAAATCTTGAGGCACTCTTTGAAGTTCTTTGTGTAGGATTGAGTATTATGAATATGAATTTGCTTTGGTGTTATTTTAGTACAAACTCTTGATAGATCGATCGAAAAGAATAACTTGTGTTATTTTAGTTCGAACTCTTGATAGATCGATTGGAAAGAATAACTTGTGTTATTTTAGTACGAACTCTTGGATAGATCGACCGGAAAGAATAGCTACAAACAAATTCTTCTTATGTTCTCCGCTAGATAGGAACTTCGGAGTGATTCTTGATCACACGTTGAGGGATGGTTATGTGATCCAATTATATTAGCACTGTTGAGAGATTGCACTAGCGAAAGTATGGACCCTAGGCCTCATTTTCAAGCATTGCAATACCGTTTGTGCTCTGTTTTATCACTTGCTACCTTGATGTTTTTTATTGTTACTATTATAAAAATCAATATCTACTATCCATATTACACTTGTATCACCATCTCTTCGCCGAACTAGTGCACCTATACAACTTGCCATTGTATTGGGTGTGTTGGGGACACAAGAGACTCTTTGTTATTTGGTTGCAAGGTTGTTTGAGAGAGACCATCTTCATTCTACACCTCTCACGAATTGATAAACCTTAGGTCATCCACTTGAGGGAAATTTGCTACTATCCTACAAAACTCTGCGCTTGGAGGCCCAATGTGAGTCTACAAGAACAAGTTGTGTAGTAGACATCAGTAGTGCCTGGGTATTTGATACTGGTTCGGTTGCTCATATTTGTAACTGGAAACAGGGGCTACGGATTAAATGAAGATTGGCTAAGGATGAGGTGACGATTGATACGTCCAAAACGTATCTATAATTTCTGCTTGCTCCATGCCACTTTTGGGTGATATTGCTATGATATTCATACACTTCCATACACTTTTGATCATATTTAGACTAACTTACTAATCCAGTGCACCCCAGTGCCAGTTTCTGTTTTCGGCTGTTTTTGTATTTCAGGTTTTCACGTTTCGAGAACTGCCGAGAAAAATCTAGAAAAATTATATAAAAAATCAGCGATACGGAAACAACACTGCGTCAGAAGGGCAGCCTGGGGGGGCCACAGGGGATCCAGGCGCCCTGTGGGCGCGCCCCCCCTGGGCTGCGCCGGGGGGGCGCCTGGGCCCCCCGAGGATCCCCCGGTGCCCTACTTTGGCATACATTTAAAGGGTTCCCCGTAACCCTCAGAACATGACTTCTTTTCACGATCCCATCTCTGTTCCGCCGCCGCCGCCGCTTCCAAGATCGGGAGCACCAGGAGAACTCTTCCCGGCACCCTGCCGGAGGGGAGGATCACCACCGGGAGCTTCTCCACCACCATGGACGCCTCCCGGATGACTTGTGAGTAGTCTCCCTTGGACCATGAGTCCATGACCAGTAGCTATGTGATGTTCTCCTCCCGTTCTTGTGCTTCACTAATTAGTCCTCGTGAGCTGCCCTACATGATCGAGGCACCTATGTAATCCTTATGCTGTTGCTATGTTGAGTTTGTTGGGATCCGATGGATTATGAGATTATGTTCAGATTGATCTTGAGTAATATATTTGATTCACCTCTTTTATATTTTAGTTCATAAGTAATTCTTGCATGTTCTCCGTTGTTATTTATTGCTTTGGCCGAGTAATAGGTAGTGACTCCAAGTGGGAACGTTATGCTCGATTGTGGGTTCATGCCCCTCGATGACTAGCTTGAGTGACAGAAACATGAGTCTAGGGGATGTGCTGTTTCCACAAGGGGGAAAACAACGGTGCTTGTGCCCGCGGGTGCAAGGATTGTTTACTTTACGCAAAGTTCTTTTAATGCAGTTGTCTGTTGCATTGAGTTTACACTATGGGTGGGACTCGCAACTTAATACCAGCGAGATGTTCTGGATAGATATCTCAAGGTGGATGATTAGTAGTAGATATTGATGGATTTCGGTCTACTTACTTTGGCGTACCGCCCATGCTTCGAACCTCAACCTTTCTTGCAATGTAGTCAGCATTGGTTTGCGTTCGTGGTCCTGTCAATTGCCCGGCTGTAATTTGTTTACCTCACATAGCTGTTTTATCGTTTTTTGGGAGAGAGACATCACTAGTGAACATCATGAGACTCCGGTCCGTATTACCATCATTGATCACATCCACTATTTACTTTCCGCTATTTTATTTACTATTGCAAAACACTATCTATCACTACTATCATATTGCTTTTAACCCTTTATGAACTACATGGCCGGAGAGATTGACAACCTCTCTGTACTCATTGGGAGCAAAGTTATTTGTATCTGTGTGCAGGTCCACGTTGATGGCTAATTGCGCCGTTAGCAGTTGACACCTACTTGTTGAACCTAGGAGTCTCTGGGATTCGATCCTTGGCATCTTTGCTAGGGGAAAACACTTCTACTTACTGCATCTTACACCTTCCACTTGGGGTAACCAACGAGGGGTTCGAGGCCCATCAACGATGCGCATCGGGAATGGTTCCAAGGTCGATGTGATCGCCGTCGGTATGCTACCTCCACATCTACCTTCGAGATTAGTTTTAGGCCTGAATAATAATTATTTGTTGCCAGCGTTGAGCATGAACATTATATCTAGATCTTGTTTTATGTGAGACGGTTATTAATTTAAATCAGAGAATAATGGTTGTTCTATTTATATGAGTAATATCTTTTATGGTCATGCACCCTTGAAGAGTGGTCTATTTTTGTTAAATCTCGATCATGGTGATACACATATTCATAATATTGATTCCAAAAGATGCAGATTTGATAATGATAGTGCAACATATTTGTGGCACTGCCGTTTAGGTCATATTGGTGTAAAGCGCATGAAGAAACTCCATGCGGATGGACTTTTGGAATCACTTGATTATGAATCATTTGATGCTTGCGAACCATGCCTCATGGGCAAGATGACTATAACTCTGTTCTCCGGAACAATGGAACGAGCCACTGACTTATTGGAAATAATATGTACCGATGTATGCGATCCGATGAATGTTGAGGCTCGCGGTGGGTATTGTTATTTTCTAATCTTCATAGATGATTTAAGCAGATATGGGTATATCTACTTGATGAAACACAAGTCTGGAACATTTGAAAAGTTCAAAGAATTTCAGAGTGAAGTAGAATCATCGTAACAAGAAAATGTAGTTTCTATGATCTGATCGCGGAGGCGAATATTTGAGTTACGAGTTTGGTCTTCATTTAAAACAATGTGGAATAGTTTTGCAACTCACGCCACCTGGAACACCATAGTGTAATGGTGTTTCCGAACGTCGTAACCGTACTTTACTAGATATGGTGCGATCTATGATGCCTCTTACCAATTTACCACTATCATTTTGGGGTTATGCATTAGAGACAATTGCATTCACATTAAATAAGACACCTTCTAAATCCGTTGAGAGGACACCGTATGAACTGTGGTTTGGCAAGAAACCTAAGTTGTCGTTTCTTAAAGTTTGGGGTTGTGATGCTTATGTGAAAAAGCTCGAACCCAAATTGCAGAAGTGCGTCTTCATAGGATACCCAAAAGAAACTATTGGTTACTCCTTCTATCACATATCCGAAGGCAAGATCTTTATTGCTAAAAATGGATCCTTTCTAGAGAAGGAGTTTCTCTCGAAATAAGTGAGTGGGAGGAAAGTAGAACTTGATGAGTTAGTTGTACCTTCTCTCGAATTGGAAAGTAGCTCATCACAGAAAATAGTTCCCATGATGCCTACACCAATTAGTGAGGAAGCTAATGATGATGATCATGAAACTTCAGATCAAGTTACTACCAAGCCTCGTAGGTCAACTAGAGTACGGTCCGCACCAGAGTGGTACGGTAATCCTGTTCTGGAAGTCATGTTAAAAGACCATGACGAACCTACGAACTATGAGGAAGCGATGATGAGCCCAGATTCCGCGAAATGGCTTCAGGCCGTGAAATCTGAGATGGTATCCATGTATGAGAACAAAGTATGGACTTTGGTTGACTTTCCCGATGATCGACAAGCCATAGAAAATAAATGGATCTTCAAGAAGAAGACTGACGCTGATGGTAATGTTATTGTCTACAAAGCTCGACTTGTTGTGAAAGATTTTCGAAAAGTTCAAGGAGTTGACTATGATGAGACTTTCTCACCTGTAGCGATGCTTAAGTATGTCCGAATCATGTTAGCAAATGCCGCATTTTATGACTATGAAATCTGGCAAATGGATGTAAAAACTGCATTCTTTATGGATTTCTTAAAGAAGAGTTGTATATGGTGCAACCAGAAGGTTTTGTCGATCCTAAAGGTGCTAACAAAGTGTGCAAGGTCTAGCGATCCATCTATGGACTGGTGCAAGCATCTCGGAGTTGGAATATATGCTTTGATGAGGTGAACAAAGCATATGGTTTTATACAGACTTTTGGAGAAGCCTGTATTTACAAAAAGGGAACCCTTACAAGAAAGTGAATGGGAGCTCTGTAGCATTTCTAATATTATATGTGGATGACATATTATTGATTGGAAATGATGTAGAATTTCTAGATAGCATAAAAGGATACTTGAATAAAAGTTTTTCAATGAAAGACCTCGGTGAAGCTGCTTATATATTGGTCATAAAGATCTATAGAGAAAGATCAAAACTCTTAATTGGACTTTCACAAAGCACAAACCTTGATAAAGTTTTGAAGAAGTTCAAAATGGATCATTCAAAGAAAGGGTTCTTGCCTGTATTACAAGGTGTGAAGTTGAGTCAAACTCAATGTCCGACCACTGCAGAAGATAGAGAGAAAATGAATGGCATTCCCTATGCCTCAGCCATAAGTTCTATTATGTACGTAATGCTGTGTACTAGACCTGATGTGTGCCTTGCTATACGTTTAGCAAGGAGGTACTAAAGTAATCCAGGAGTGGATCACTGGACATCGGTCAAGAACATCCTGAAGTACCTGAAAAGGACCAAGGATATGTTTCTCGTTTATGGAGGTGACAAAGTGCTCGTCGTAAATGGTTACATCGATGCTAGTTTTGACACTGATCTGAATGACTCTAAGTCACAAACCGGATATGTATTATTGTTGAATGGTGGAGCTGTCAGTTGGTGCAGTTCCAAGCAAAGCGTTGAGGCGGGATCTACGTGTGAAGCCGAGTACATAGCTGCTTTGGAAGCAGCAAATGAAGGAGTATAGATAAAGGAGTTCATATCTGATCTAGGTGTAATACCTAGTACATCGGGTCCAATGAAAATATTTTGTGACAACACTGGAGCGATTGCCTTGGCGAAGGAATCCAGGTTTAACAAGAGAACCAAACACATAAAGAGACGCTTCAACTCCATCTGCGATCAAGTCAAGGAGGGAGACATAGAGATTTGCAAAATACATACGGATCTAAATGTAGCAGAACTGTTGACTAAGCCTCTTCCACGAGAAAACATGATCAACACAAAGACTCCATGGGTGTTAGAATCATTACTATGTAATCTAGATTATTGACTCTAGTGCAAGTGGGAGACTGAAGGAAATATGCCCTAGAGGCAATAATGAAGTTGTTATTTATATTTTCTTCTATCATGATAAATGTCTATTATTTATGCTAGAATTGTATTAACCGAAAACTTGATACATGTGTTGATACATAGACAAAACATAGTGTCCCTAGTAAGCCTCTACTAGACTAGCTCATTAATCAAATATGGTTGAGTTTCCTAACCATAGACATGTGTTGTCATTTGATTAATGTGATCACATCATTAGGAGAATGATGTGATGGACATGACCCATCCATTAGCTTAGCATATATATTGATCATTCAGTTTTATTGCTACTGCTTTCTTCATGTCAAATACATATTCCTCCGACTATGAGATTATGAAAATCCCGAATACCAGAGGAATGCCTTGTGTGCTATCAAACATCACAACATAATTGGGTGATTATAAAGATGCTCTACAGGTATCTCCGAAGGTGTTTGTTGGGTTGACATAGATCGAGATTAGGATTTGTCACTCCGAGTATCGGAGAGGTATCTCTGGGCCCTCTCGGTAATGCACATCACAAAGAAGGCTTGCAAGCAACGTGACTAATGAGTTAGTTGCGGGATGATGCATTACAGAACGAGTAAAGAGACTTGCCGGTAATGAGATTGAACTAGGTATGAAGATACCGACGATCAAATCTCGGGCAAGTAACATACCGATGACAAAGGGAATAACGTATGTGGTCATTGCAGTTTGACTGATAAAGATATTCATAGAATATGTAGGAACCAATATGAGAATCCAGGTTCTGTTGTTCGTTATTGACTGGAGATGTGTCTCGATCATGTCCACATAGTTCTCAAACCCGTAGGGTCCGCACGCTTAACGTTTGAGGATGATTTGTATTATGAGTTATGTGTTTTTGGTGACTGAAGATTGTTCGGAGTCCCAGATGAGATCACGAACATTACGAGGAGTCTCGAAATGGTCGAGAGGTAAAGATTTATATATTGGATGATGGTATTCGGAAACTGGAAGAGTTTCGAGTGGTACCGGGTACATATCAGAGTTCCAGGGGGTTACTGGAACCCCTCGGGGGAAAGATATGGGCCACATGGGCCATAGGAGGGAGGCAAGCCAGCCCACAAGGGATGGTGCCCCCCATGGGGTGTTCGAATTGGACTAGGGGAAGGGGACGACGCCCCCCTTTCCTTCTCTGCTCCCTCTCCTTCCCCATTTCCCCCTCCAATAGAAGTAAGAGGGGGGGGGGGCGAATCCTACTAGGACTAGGAGTTCAAGTAGGACTCCCCCCAGTTGGGGCACGCCTAGGGCTGGCTCCCTCCCCCTCCCTCCTTTATATACATAGGGAGGGGGCGCCTAGAACACACATCAATTGTTCCTAGTCGTGTGCGGCACCCCCTCCGCAGTTTGCTGCTCCGATCATATTGTCGTAGTGCTTAGACGAAGCCCTGCGCGGATCACTTCACCATCACCGTCACCACGCCATCGTGTTGACCAAACTCTCCCTCGACACTTTGCTGGATCAATAGTTTGAGGGACATCATCGAGTTGAACGTGTGCTGAACTCAGAGGTGCTGTACGTTCGGTACTTGATCGGTTGAATCACGAAGATGTTCGACAACATCAACCGTGTTGAACTAACGCTTTCGCTTTCGGTCTACGAGGGTACATGGACACACTCTCCCGCTCTCGTTGCTATGCATCTCCTAGATAGATCTTGCATGAGCGTAGGATTTTTTTTAAATTGCATGCTTCGTTCCCAACACTTTTATCATTAGTTACCTTGCTGTTTTTATATTTCCTAATTACAAAAACATATATCCATCATCCATATTACACTTGTATCACCATCTCTTCACCGAACTAGTGCACCTATACAATTTTCCACTGTATTGGGTGTGTTGGGGACACAAGAGACTCTTTGTTATTTGGTTGTAGGGTTGTTTGAGAGAGACCATCTTCATCTTATGCCTCCCACAGATTGATAAACCTTAGGTCATCCACTTGAGGGAAAATTGCTACTGTCCTACAAAACTCTGCGCTTGGAGGCCCAACACGAGTCTACAAGAAGAAGGTTGTGCAGTAGACATCAAGCTCTTTTCTGGCGCCATTGCCGGGAAAGGCTAGGTAAGTGGCACTCACATCCTGTCAACGAAGCTTTTTTCTGGCGCCGTTGCCGGGGAGGTGAGTGCTTGAAGGTATATCTTTAGATCTTGTAATTGAATCTTTATTTTCTTGTTTTATCACTAGTTTGGTTTATAAAATAAAACTACACAAAAAAGATGGAATTGAGGTTACCTCATATGCTTCATCTTTATAATGTCTTTTGTGCAAATGATGGAAAGGAAAATTGCGCCAAAGTGTTAGAGGAAGAAGTCAATAAAATGTTTGGCAATCAATTTTTGAATGATGAGCATGATTTCCATGTTGTTAGTATGAATTCTTTGAATATCCATGATACTAATTAAAATCAAACAAATGTCAGGAAATAGAAAAGAAAAATAGAAAAAGGAAAGAACTTACCTGGCTTACCTGCAGCCCAACCAGGCAGAGATGGCCCGGCCCACTGGCCAAGCCAGTCACCACCAACCTCGCGCCAGTAGGCGAGGCGTGTGGCGGGCGCGCGCACACGGCGAGGGCGCCACGCCTCCTGCCTGCCTGTCCTCCCCCTCGCTGCCTGGAAGACGCCTCGCGACGCCATGCATCTCCCTTTACCTCTCTGGCTCTCTCTCGTCGCCCCTCCCCTCCTCTATCTCCCTCTCACGCTCGGTCCCGACCATCGTCGTCGCCGCCGATCGCAACCACCGTAGCCACCGCCTCCCCCTCACCTCTCCGACGAGCCCCCGAGCTCCGCCTCGCTGCCGTGCATCTCCAAGCCGAAGGAATCGACCCCGGACGCCCCGAGGCCTCGACCTCGACCTCATCTTCACCGCCGGCCGCCGTGGATCCCCCTCGCCGCCCCGACCGCACCAGGACCTCCCCGAGCTCGCCGTTCGTCCAAGCTACTTGTCGAAGTCCAAGCGGAACTACTAGTGAGACATCAATCTCATTTGCAAAACATAAATTAAGCAAACATGAGTACAAAGGTACTCAGCAAGACTTACATAAGATCCTATCATACATGCACTTGTATCAAAATGGCAAAATGGGGTTTAGTTGCAGCAAGCCAGCTTTGACTCAGTGGCTATCCTATTCTACGATTGCTGGTAACTCTTTTGAGGTGGCGCACACGAGTCCACTAAGCACCACACAATACACCACTATGGATTCATCCCCGTCTCCCTATGAGAAGGCCATCCATAGCACTCACACTTGTCTTGAGTATTTTAGAGTATCCACTTCAAGTTGTCTATGTACCACGTAAGCATCCAAGAAGTCCATAACCGTGGACCCGGCTATTCGAATAGATCATGTTAACCCTGCAGGGGTGTACTTCTTCACACACGCTCTCGCCACTTACCGCCATGTACATCTCGTGTATCTCGGCAACCTTCAAGCGGAAGCCTGGCGAGGGTGTCGGCCACGACCTGACTAACCACACAAGACTCTAGTCCAGGTTTATCGCCTATTCGGGTTCCATCCGTAAGGAGATCCGGCCGGGGTGTCGCTCACGGCCCCAAATGATGTGCGCAGGGTTCCCAAGCCCACCTCGCCGAGTGGATCTACGCTTGGTACACCGTGCCACGGTGCCTAGTCTGTCCCAAGCCCACTGGCCGAGTGCCACTTGGTAGACTACTAACACTACCTACAAACACCAGAAACTAGTTGCAACTCCTAGACAGAGATCATGTTGATTAATAAGTCGAGAGGGGTCGAGTTACCGGAACCCAATGTGTGGCAGTAGCTAGTCATTGGACAACATACTCAGAACTCAGTTCTTAGGGACGGTTCCAGTGAGACAACCCACCATGTACTCCTACATGGCCTCTCACCGCTACCTTTACCAAAATGCGTTCACACACTTAACTCTCAGCATTAGAACATATCATTGCACTCCAATTCATTCCCGATGAATCAGACCTGACACACTCTAAGCAATAGCAAGCAAGGCATGGTAAGATCACATCATGGCTTCAATCAACTCCTACACATGCTAGTGGGTTTCAACTATTTACTGTGGCAATGACAGGTCATGCAGAGGAATGGGTTCAACTACCGCAACATAAAGTAGCAGGTGAAGTCGTTGTTGTCCTAATGCAATAACAGGGAGCAGGAGCGAGAGAGGGGCTGTATCGGAATGAACAAGGGGGTTTGCTTGCCTGGTAAAACAACGTGCAGAGCACTGCTCCTCTGACAGGTACTCTGGATCGGTCTTCGGAGCTGGACCTATCGAGAAGAACGGTGCCGACAATCAAACACAAGCATTAACTCAGTCTCGCTAATCACCCCTAATAGCCACTGACAGTGGGCCCTAGCCCTGGTCAAACCCCAGTCAGCGCTGGTTTTGCCCGGAGTTAGTCCATGTGTCACTGACGTGTGGACCCCACACGTCAGGTTTGACTCTGGCCGGTCAGTTGACCTGCTGACCTCAGCCTGACGCAGTGCTCACGCAATAAAGCCTTTCTGGATTTAAAATAAATCAGAAAGGTTTAGAAATTCCAGAAAATGCTTTAAACTTCTAAAAATCATATAAAATCAACCGTAGCTCAGATGAAAATAATTTATATATGAAAAATGATCAGAAAAATCCAAGGAATCTGTTTATGGCACTTTCATGCATGTTTGAACAAGCTAAGCCTGCAGATCAGGTCAAATCAATTAAATGGCATTTAAATAATCACATATGAAGTTTGAATTTGAACCTTTGGTTCAAACCAACTTCATTTAACATTGTTGCTAGTTGCATTAGCTCAATCAACAACATATTGCCATATCATGATCATGCATCATATTGTCGCATTGCATTGATTGTGTTTTCTCTTGTTTGCCGGTGCTTGTCCCCTTTCAGTAGACGTGTTCCGACGATGTGATCGATGACACCGATGAAGACCCAATGTTATCTTCAGAAGTGCCAGGCAAGCAAACCCCATTGAGCATTCCGATACAATCCCACTCTCTCGCTCTTGCTCTCTTTTACTGCATTAGGACAACAACGCTTCAACTGTTACCTGCTGCGGTAGTTGAACCCCTTTCCACTGCATGACCTGTCATTGCCACAGTAAATAGTTGAAACCCACTAGTATGAGTAGGAGTTGTTTGAGCCATGTTGTGCCTACTCATTCATGCTTTCTGGTTATGCCTGCTATTACTTAGAGTTGTGTCAGGTCTGATTCATCGGGGATGAATTGGAATGGTGATGAACATGTCCTAATGTGTGTGAGCTAAGTGTGTGAACACGATTTGGTAAAGGTAGCGATGAGAGGCCATGTAGGAGTACATGGTGGGTTGTCTCATTGCAGCCGTCCTCAGGAACTGAGTTCTGTGTTGGTTGATCCATGACCAGTTACTACCATGCATTGGGCCCGAAACCAATGGACCCTCTCGACTTATTAACTGCCCTTGTTCTCTGTCCAGGAGTTGCAACTAGTTTCTGGTGTTTGTAGTTTACTGGAGGTCGTGCGCAGCGCTGACCCTCGGGGTGGGCTGTGACGCGGCAGGTACGTGGCACGGTGTACCGATCGCCCGTTTGGTGATGCGGGTACCCTGTACACATCGTTTGGGGCCGTGAGCGACACCCCGGCCGGATCTCCCCACAGATGGAACCCAAATAGGCGATAAACCTGGATGAGAGACTTGTGTGGTTAGTCAGGTCGTGGCCGACACCCTCGCTGGGCCTCTGCTTGAAGGTTGCCGAGTACATGTCGTGTAAACGGCGATAAGTGGTGAGAGCGTGTGTGAAGAAGTACACCCCTGCAGGGTTATATATATGATCTATTCGAATAGCCGTGTCCGCGGTAATGGACTTCTGGGTTACCTCTACAGTTCATAGACAAGTGAAAGTGGATACTCTAAAACGCGCAAGATAAGCGTGAGTGCTATGGATGGCCTTCTCGTAGGGAGACGGGAGCGGATCCATAGTGGTGTATTGATTGGTGAATATGTGGACTCGTGTGCGCCACCTCAAAAGAGTTACTTGCAGTCGTAGTTTAGGATAGCCACTGAGTCAAAGCTGGCTTGCTGCAGTCAAACTCCACCACCCCTTTGTTGATACGGATGCATATGTAGATAGTTCTAATGTAAGTCTTGATGAGTACCTTTGTACTCACGTTTGCTTAATTTATGTTTTTGCAGAGAGACTTCAGTCTCGCTAGTGATTCCGCGTGGACTTCGACGTTTAGCTTGTTACCTCAGCTACGATCTTGTACCCTTGGGAGGATCTTGTAGATAGTCAGGCTTTCAGCCTTCTTCATTTGTAGTTGTCTGTACTCAGACATGTTATGCTTCCGTTGCCTGTATGCTCTGTATGTTGGGTCATGTGACCTCTGTTTGTAATAAATGCTATGATGGCTCTTCTGGGCCTTTATCTATATGAGTTGTTGGGTTATGTTGTGATGCCATGTTGTACAGTACATACTTGCATGTTATGCGTACGTGTAATGTGTATTGCTATGTGTGGGATCCGACACCTAGTTGTTTACCTTTGGTAGCCTATCTTACAGGGAAATGTCTCCTAGTGCTTCCACCGAGCCTTGGTAGCTTGCTACTGCTCCGGAACACTTAGGCTGGCCGGCATGTGTCCTTCTTCGTTCCTGTGTCTGTCCCTTAGGATATCCCGTGCCGACATGACTAGTTATAAACCAAAAGTGGCACTAAATTATAGAGACAGGCATACATGACCCAGCAACGAACGTGTCGATCATCAACGTATGAACCCAAGTCGTAGCAAGCTACAAGGACTTAAAGGAACAACGCGTGACATTTCCCCTAAGGGACAGACACAGGAATGAAGAAGGACACATGCCGGCCAGCCTAAGTGTTCCGGAGCAGTAGCAGGCTACCAAGGCTCAGTGGAAGCACTAGGAGACATTTCCCTGTAAGGTAGGCTACCAAAGGTAAACAACTAGGTGTCGGATCCCACACATAGCAATACACATTACACGTACGCATAACATGCAAGTATGTGCTGTACAACAAGTCATCACAACATAACTGAACATACTCATATAGATAAAGGCCCAGAAGAGCCATCATAGCATTTATTACAATCAGAGGTCACATAACCCAACATACAGAGCATACAGGCAACGAAATCATAACATGTCAGAGTACAGACAACTACAAATGAAAAAGGCTGAGAAGCCTGACTATCTACAAGACCCTCCCAAGGGTACAAGATCGTAGCTGAGGTAACAAGCTAAACGTCGAAGTCCACACGGATCCACTAGCGAGACTGAAGTCTCTCTGCAAAAACATAAATTAAGCAAACGTGAGTACAAAGGTACTCAGCAAGACTTACATCAGAACTAGCTACATATGCATCAGTATCAACAAAGGGGGTGGTGGAGTTTGACTGCAGCAAGCCAGCTTGACTCGGTGGCTATCCTAAACTACGACTGCAAGTAACTCTTTTGAGGTGGCGCACATGAGTCCACATATTCACCAATCAATACACCACTATGGATCCGCTCCCGTCTCCCTACGAGAAGGCCATCCATAGCACTCACGCTTATCTTGCGCGTTATAGAGTATCCACTTTCACTTGTCTATGAACTGTAGAGGTAACCCAGAAGTCCATTACCGCGGACATGGCTATTCGAATAGATCATATATATAACCCTGCAGGGGTGTACTTCTTCACACACGCTCTCACCACTTACCGCCGTTTACACGACATGTACTCGGCAACCTTCAAGCGGAGGCCCAGCGAGGGTGTCGGCCACGACCTGACTAACCACACAAGTCTCTCGTCCAGGTTTATCGCCTATTTGGGTTCCATCCGTGGGGAGATCCGGCCGGGGTGTCGCTCACGGCCCCAAACGATGTGTACAGGGTTCCCGCATCACCAAACAGGCGATCTGTACATCGTGCCACGTACCTGCCGCGTCACAGCCCACCGTGAGGGTCAGCGCTGTACACGACCTCCAGTAAACTACAAACACCAGAAACTAGTTGCAACTCCTGGACAGAGAACAAGGGCAGTTAATAAGTCAAGAGGGTCCATTGGTTTCGGGCCCAATGCATGGTAGTAACTGGTCATGGATCAACCAACACAGAACTCAGTTCCTGAGGACGGCTGGAATGAGACAACCCACCATGTACTCCTACATGGCCTCTCATCGCTACCTTTACCAAATCGTGTTCACACACTTAGCTCACACACGTTAGGACACGTTCATCACCCTTCGAATTCATCCCCGATGAATCAGACCAGACACAACTCTAAGCAATAGCAGGCATAACCAGAAAGCATGAATGAGTAGGCACAACATGGCTCAAACAACTCCTACTCATACTAGTGGGTTTCAACTATTTACTGTGGCAATGACAGGTCATGCAATGGAAAGGGGTTCAACTACCGCAGCAGGTAACTGTTGAAGCGTTGTTGTCCTAATGCAGTAAAAGAGAGCAAGAGCGAGAGAGTGGGATTGTATCGGAATGCTCAATGGGGTTTTTCTTGCCTGGCACTTCTGAAGATAACATTGGGTCTTCATCGGTGTCATCGAACTCATCGTCGGAACGTCGTCTACTGAGAGGGGACAAAACCGACAACAGAGAAAGAACACAATCAATGCAATGCACAATATGATGCATGATCATGACATGGCATTATGTTGTGATTTGAGCTAGTGCAACTAGCAACAGGTTAAATGAAGTTGGTTTGAATCCAAGATTCAAATTCAAACTCCGTATGTGATTATTTAAATGCCATTTAATTGATTTGACCTGATCAGCAAGTTTAACTTGTTCAAACATGCATGAAAATGCCATAACCAGATTCCTTGGATTTTTCTGATCATTTTTCATATATAAATTATTTTCATCTGAGCTACGGTTGATTTTATATGATTTTTAGAAGTTTTAGCTATTTTCTGAAATAAATAAACCATTTCTGATTTATTTAAAATTCCAGAAAACACTTATTGCGTCAGCACTAGGTCATGCTGACATCAGCAAGTCAACATGGGCTGGTCCAGTCAAACCTGACCAGTGGGGCCCACTGGTCAGTGACACAACTAACTAAACTAACTAATTTAATACTAACCTAGTTTAATTAGCTGGGCGGGGCCCACATGTCAGTGAGTCACAGGGTTAACTAATTACAAATTAGCACTAACCTAAAATTAGCTCAGTCTCGCTAGTGGTTCCGCGTGGACTTCGACGTTTAGCTTGTTACCTCAGCTACGATCTTGTACCCTTGTAGGATGTTGTAGATAGTCAGGCTTTCTCAGCCTTCTTCATTTGTAGTTGTCTGTACTCAGACATGTTATGCTTCCATTGCCTGTATGCTGTGTATGATGGGTCATGGGACCTCTGTTTGTAATAAATGCTATGATGGCTCTTCTAGGCCTTTATCTATATGAGTTGTTGAGTTATGTTGTTATGCTTCCACTGAGCCACTGTATCCTAACATGGCATCACAGAAATTCAACCGTAGCTCGGAATGAAATAATTTATATATGAAAAATGATCAGAAAAATATAAGGAATCTGTTTATGGCATTTTCATGCATGTTTAACCAACTTATACTTACTGTATAGGTGAAAACACATAAATGGCACTTTTATAAGTTAATTTTGGAATTGCATTTGAACCCTTGGTTCAAATGGACTTCTTTCAAATAGAATGCTAGTTGCATTAACTCAAATAACATCACATATTCATGCCATGATCATGCATCATATTGTTGCATATGCTTGTGTTTGATTGTCGGCACCATTCTTCTCGATAGGTCCAGCTCCGGAGACAGATCCAGAGTACCTGTCAGAGGAGCAGTGCTCTGCACGTTGTTTTACCAGTCAAGCAAACCCCCTTGTTCATTCCGATACAACCCCTCTCTCGCTCCTGCTCCCTGTTATTGCATTAGTACAACAACGACTTCACCTGCTACTTTATGCTGCGGTAGTTGAACCCATTCCTCTGCATGACCTGTCATTGCCACAGTAAATAGTTGAAACCCACTAGCATGTGTAGGAGTTGATTGAAGCCATGATGTGATCTTACCATGCCTTGCTTGCTATTGCTTAGAGTGTGTTAGGTCTGATTCATCGGGAATGAATTGGAGTGCAATGATATGTTCGGATGCTGAGAGTTAAGTGTGTGAACGCGTTTTGGTAAAGGTAGCAGTGAGAGGCCATGTAGGAGTACATGGTGGGTGGTCTCACTGGAACCGTCCCTAAGAACTGAGTTCTGAGTATGTTGTCCAATGACTAGCTACTACCACACATTGGGTTCTGGTAACTCGACCCCTCTCGACTTATTAATCAACATGATCTCTGTCCAGGAGTTGCAACTAGTTTCTGATGTTTGTAGGTAGTGTTAGTAGTCTACCAAGTGGCACTCGGCCAGTGGGCTTGGGACAGACTAGGCACCGTGGCACGGTGTACCAAGCGTAGATCCACTCGGCGAGGTGGGCTTGGGAACCCTGCGCACATCATTTGGGGTCGTGAGCGACACCCCGGCCGGATCTCCTTACGGATGGAACCCGAATAGGCGATAAACCTGGACTAGAGTCTTGTGTGGTTAGTCAGGTCGTGGCCGACACCCTCGCCAGGCAGTATGATCGTCATCATAAGGAAGTGGCTTATGAGGTTGGTGACAAAGCTTATCTTCGGGTTACTCCTTTGAAAGGTACCCATCGTTTCAGTATCAAGGGCAAGTTGGCTCCTCGTTACATTGGTCCTTTTCGCATTCTCGCTAAATGAGGAGAGGTTGCCTACTAATTGGATCTACCCCTACATCTTTCTCGAGTTCATGATGTCTTCCACGTCTCTCAACTCAGGCGTTGCTTCTCGGATCCAAATTGTTTAAACTTAAAAAAAATCACAGAAATTCAACCGTAGCTCAGAATGAAATAATTTATATATGAAAAATGATCAGAAAAATATAAGGAATCTGTTTACGGCATTTTCATGCATGTTTAACCAACTTATACTTACTGTATAGGTGAAAACACATAAATGGCACTTTTAAATGTTAATTTTGGAATTGCATTTGAACCCTTGGTTCAAATGGACTTCTTTCAAATAGAATGCTAGTTGCATTAAGTCAAATAACATCACATATTCATGCGATGATCATGCATCATATTGTTGCATATGCTTGTGTTTGATTGTCGGCACCGTTCTTCTCGATAGGTCCAGCTCCGGAGACCGATCCAGAGTACCTGTCAGAGGAGCAGTGCTCTGCACGTTGTTTTACCAGGCAAGCAAACCCCCTTGTTCATTCCGATACAACCCCTCTCTCGCTCCTGCTCCCTGTTATTGCATTAGGACAACAACGACTTCACCTACTACTTTATGCTGCGGTAGTTGAACCCATTCCTCTGCATGACATGTCATTGCCACAGTAAATAGTTGAAACCCACTAGCATGTGTAGGAGTTGATTGAAGCCATGATGTGATCTTACCATGCCTTGCTTGCTATTGCTTAGAGTGTGTCAGGTCTGATTCATCGGGAATGAATTGGAGTGCAATGATATGTTCTGATGCTGAGAGTTAAGTGTGTGAACGCGTTTTGGTAAAGGTAGCGGTGAGAGGCCATGTAGGAGTACATGGTGGGTTGTCTCACTGGAACCGTCCCTAAGAACTGAGTTATGAGTATGTTGTCCAATGACTAGCTACTGCCACACATTGGGTTCCGGTAACTCGACCCCTCTCGACTTATTAATCAACATGATCTCTGTCCAGGAGTTGCAACTAGTTTCTGGTGTTTGTAGGTAGTGTTAGTAGTCTACCAAGTGGCACTCGACCAGTGGGCTTGGGACAGACTAGGCACCGTGGCACGGTGTACCAAGCGTAGATCCACTCGGCGAGGTGGGCTTGGGAACCCTGCGCACATCATTTGGGGCCGTGAGCGACACCCCGGCCGGATCTCTTTACGGATGGAACCCGAATAGGCGATAAACCTGGATTAGAGTCTTGTGTGGTTAGTCAGGTCGTGGCCGACACCCTCGCCAGGCTTCCGCTTGAAGGTTTCCGAGATACACGAGATGTACATGGCGGTAAGTGGTGAGAGCGTGTGTGAAGAAGTACACCCCTGCAGGGTTAACATGATCTATTCAAATAGCCGGGTCCACGGTTATGGACTTCTTGGATGCTTACGTGGTACATAGACAACTTGAAGTGGATACTCTAAAATACTCAAGACAAGTGTGAGTGCTATGGATGGCCTTCTCGTAGGGAGACGGGGATGAATCCATAGTGGTGTATTGTGTGGTGCTTAGTGGACTCGTGTGCGCCACCTCAAAAGAGTTACGAGTGATCGTAGAATAGGATAGCCACTGAGTCAAAGCTGGCTTGCTGCAACTAAACCCCACTTGCCCTTTTGATACAAGTGCATGTATGATAGGATCTGATGTAAGTCTTGCTGAGTACCTTTGTACTCATGTTTGCTTAATTTATGTTTTGCAAATGAGATTGATGTCTCACTAGTAGTTCCGCTTGGACTTCGACAAGTAGCTTGTTACCTCAGCTACGATTTTGGACGAGTGTTGTAGATAGTCAGGCTCTTCAGCCTTTTTCATTTGTAGATGTCTGTACTCAGACATGTTGTGCTTCCGCTTGTTGCTTGTATGCTCTGAATGTTGGGCCATGAGACCCATGTTTGTAATATTTGGCTTCTCGGAGCCTAATGAATAAATACTTTGTTTATTAGAGTCTTGTTGTGATGCCATGTTGTATTTGCACATATTGAGCATATTGTGTGTATGTTATTGAAATGCTTGGTATCTGTGGGATCCGACAGCGTTGGTCAGTTGTCACAACCCTAGTTCTGGTATGCACTAGATTAGCCTTGTTTTTGCATCATGTTTAAATTTCAAATGAAATTGAATTGAGGACTTGTGAAACCCTCAGAAACCCTTTTTGAAAATGACCCAAATAAAAATTGCTCCAAAAGGGTCCAATAAAATGTTCATGTTGCTCTCTGGAAATATTGGTTTGATTGATATGCAAAGCCAGAAGCTTGGGGATGCTATGTTTAATGAAGATGATATTGTTAGTCCCCCAAGTTTTGATGTGCAAATTTATTATTATGATAGCATGCCTCCCATTTATGATGATTGCAATATTTATGAAAGTGGATCTGGAGAGGTCATGACTTTATTCAGTAATGATTCCTTTATTTCGGAAGAGGTTTCAATTTACTATGATGAGAACAAAGTTGCTACTTATGATGATTATTGTGATGATACTTATGTTATAAGAAGTAGTGATAACTATTGTCATTATTTCAAATATCCTTTTATTGAACATTGCTCTTTTAATGTGGAAACAACTTATAGTATTCAAGTTTCTTATGATGACCCCACTACTATTCATGAGAATGAATTTGATTATGTTGGGAGTAGTAAAATTTCTATGCTTGTGGATCATGAGAAGAATGATGTATGTGATAGCTATATTGTTCAATTAATTCATGGTGCCCCTGAAAATTATTATGAGAGAGGAACATATGCTTCTACCTATTGCAATAATACCAAGTTTCCTCTCTATGTGTTGAATGTTTTGAAGTATTGCTTGTTTTTCCTTCCTATGCTAGTTGATTCCTGTTCCCATAAATTGTTTTCTCACAAAATACCTATGCATAGGAAGTGGGTTATACTTAAATGTGCTTGTCATGCGATTCATGATGCTCTTTTTGCGTTTCAATTCTTTACTTTTACTTGAGCATCATTGAAATCATCATGCTTAGCTAAAATGGCGTTAAAGAAAAGCGCTTGTTGGGAGACCACCCAATACTTTTACCTGTTGTGTTTATGTGTTCACATAATTAAGCTACCGTAGTAACCATGTTTTATAGCTTTTGTTTCAATAAAGTGCCAAGTAAAGCCTTTGGGATAGTGTGGTTGATAGTTGACTTGATTATGTGCAAAAACAGAAAGTTTTGCGTCTAGTGCAGAAAATTCAATAAATCACTGGAATGTGATAATTAGCTGAAAGTTTTACACATTATTGATATACAAATTGCCTAGGTTGTCCTAATTTTTCAGAATTTTTAGAGTTCCACAAGTATGCGAAGTTTTCAGATTGCTACAGACTATTCTGTTTTTTAACAGATTCTGTTTTTCATGTGTCGTTTGCTTATTTTGATGAATCCATGAGTAGTACCGGATGGTATGAACCATGGAGAAGTTGGAATACAGTAGATAGCACCAATATGGATTTATAATGAGTTCACAACAGTACCTAAGTGGTGATTTGCTTTCTTATACTAACGGAGCTCATAAGATTTTCTATTGAGTTTTGTGTTGTGAAGTTTTCATATTTTGGGTAAAGATTTGATGGACTATGGAATAAGGAGCGGCAAGAGCCTAATCTTGGGGATGCCCAAAGCACCCCAAGGTAATATTCAAGGACAACCAAGCATCTAAGCTTGGGGATGCCCCGGATGGCATCCCCTCTTTCGTCTTCATCAATTGGTAAATTTACTTGAGGAGATATTTTTATTCACCACATAATATGTGTTTTGTTTGGAGCATCATTTTCTTTTTGTTTATATTTGCTTGCTATTATTTAGAATAATTTTTAATATCTTTTGTTTCAATAAAAAATATAACTATAGCCTTTACCATGCTTATTTTGCAAGTATATATGTTGCTGTTTGAAAACAGAAAGTTTTCTATCATTGTCTGAATTCTTCTGGATAGTAAGTACGTGATAAAATCTTGAATGTTTTACAAATTTAGTATGAGTAAGTTCTCTGTAACGTGGTAATTTTTCAGAATTGTTAGAGCTAGGGAAGTATGACAACAATTCCACTCTTTACAGACAATCCTGTTTAGACAGATTGCTGTTATGTTTGCATTGTTTGCATATGTTTGCATGTTTAATGATTCTATTTGAGGAGAAGAGTATTAAATATGCAGAGGCAATTAGTATGCAATGTCAAATTATAATTTTAGTGATTTTTTATAGTAGAGAATGTTAATATTTTGAGTTGATTTATACTAACTTATCTCACGAGTTCTTATTGGGTTTTGTGTGGATGAATTTTTTAGATTTAGGGAAACCATGACATGAGAGGAATTAAGGAGACACAAAAGCTCAAGCTTGGAGATTCCCAATATATCACAAGATAATATTTCAAGAATTCTCAAGCATATAATCTTGGGGATGCCCCGGTAGGCATCCCAACTTTCTTCATCAACAATTATCAGTTAGTATCAGCTGAGCCTAAGTTTTTACTTCTTTACATAATATGTGCTATCCTTGCAATGTCATTTTATTTTGTTTTGTTTGTTGTTTGAATAAAGTACTTACGATCTGAAATTCTTAAATAATAGAGGGTCTTCCCATAGCTAGTTAATTATTTGACTACTTATTGATCTTCACTTATATCCTTTTGGAGTAGTTTGTCAGTTGCCCTAGTGCTTCACTTATATCTTTTTAGAGCACGGTGGTGGTTTTATTTTATAGAAATTGATGAACTCTCATGCTTCACTTATATTATTTGAGTGTCTCTAAACAGCATGGTAATTTGCTTGGGTTATGAATTTAGTCCTAATATGATGGGCATCCAAGAGAGATATAATATAAACTTTCATATAGAGCATTTAATAGTATGAGAAGTATTGATTCCTTGTGATTGTTTTGAGATATGAGGATGGTAATATTAGAATCATGCTAGTAGTAAATTGTGGGATTGAGGAAATAATTGTGTTAAGGTTCGTGATGCCCATAGCATGCACATATGGTCTCCTAACTGTGTAACCGAATTGAAGTGCTTGTGTCTTGATTGTTTACCTTTGCATGAAGGTCGGGGGCGCGTGATGGTTAACTCCTACCAACCTCCCCCCTAGGGGTATGCATAGTAGTACTTTACTTCGAGGGCTAATAAATATTTTAGAATAAATATGTGTGTTCTTTATGACTAATGTTGAGTACATAGATTATACGCACTCTCACCCTTCCACCTTGCTAGCCACTCTAGTGCCGCGCAACTTTCGCCAGTGCATCAAACCACCTTATACCTTTCCTCAAAACAGCCACCATACCTACCTATTATGGCATTTCCATATCCATTCCGAGATATATTGCCATGTAACTCCACTTTTCCGTTTATTATGACGCGCATCTTCATTGTCATATTGCTTTGCATGATCATGTAGTTGACATAGTATTTGTGGCGAGGCCACTGTTCATATTTTTTATACATGTCACTCTTGATCATTGCACATCCCGGTACACTACCAGAGGCATTCATATAGGGTAATATCTTTTTTCTAGTATCGAGTTGTAATATCGAGTTGTAAGTAAATAAAAGTGTGATGATCATCATTATTAGAGCATTGTCCTAGTGAGGAAAGGATGATGGAATCTATGATTCCCTCAAAAGTTGGGATGAGTCTCCGGACTTTAAAAATAATAAAATAGGCCAAAGAAGCCCACCAAAAATGAGAGAAAAGAGAGAAGAGGTAATGTAACTATCCTTTTTCCACACTTGTGCTTCAAAGTAGCACCATGTTCTTCATGATAGAGAGTCTCCTATGTTGTCACTTTCATATACTAGTGATAATTTTCATTATAAAACTTGGCTTGTATATTCAAACGATGGGCTTCCCCAAATGCCCTAGGTCTTCATGAGCAAGCAAGTTGATGCACACCCACTAGTTTTCCTTTGAGCTTTCATACACTTATAGCTCTAGTGCATCCGTTACATGGCAATCCCTACTCACTCACATTAATATCAATTGATGGACATCTCCATAGTCCATTGATTTGCCTAGTTGATGTGAGACTTTCTCCCCACTTTTGTCTATTACCACCTTATATTCCACCCATAGTGCTATATCCATGGCTTACGCTCATATATTGCGTGAAAAGTTGAAAAGGCTGAACCGCGTTAAAAAGTATGAACCAATTGCTTGGCTGACACCAGGGTGGGCATGATTACCTTGTGTTGAAAAGAGGGAGCATAATAAGACTATATGATTTTGTAGGGATAACTTTCTTTAGCCATGTTATTTTTGAAGCCTAATGATTTACTATCTAGTATGCTTGAAATATTATTGTACTCATGTGAACATAAACTTTTGCTTGAAACATACATATCCAAATATTCATGCCACAATAAAGAATATTGCATTGATAAATATATTAGGTAGCATTCTACATAAAAAAAATGATTTTATCATTACCTACTCGAGGACGAGCAGGAATTAACTTGTGGATGCTTGATACGTCTCCAACGTATCTACAATTTTTGGTTGTTCCATGCTATTATATAATCTGTCTTGGATGTTTTATATGCATTAATATGCTATTTTATGTGATTTTTGGGACTAATCTATTAACCTAGAGCCCAGTGCCAGTTTCTGTTTTTCCTTGTTTTTGAGTTTTACAGAAAAGGAATGTCCAACGGAGTCCAAACGAGCTAAAAATTTACGGTGATTTTTTATGGACCAGAAGAAGCCCCCGAAGCAAAAGAGTTGGGCCAGAAGAGCCACAAGGCCTCCATAAGGGTGGAGGGCGCGCGCCCTACCTTGTGGTTGACTCGTGGACCCCCCCCCCCCTAAATTTTTCTCGACGCCAAAAAATCTTATAAATACTGAAACCCCATAAATAAATCTAGATCAGGAGTTCCGCCGCCGCAAGCCTCTGTAGCCACGAAAAACCAAACAGGAGCCCGTTCCGGCACCCTACCGGAGGGGGAAACCATCACCGATGGACATCTTCATCATCCCGGCGGTCTCCATGACGAGGAGGGAGTAGTTCACCCTCGGGACTGAGGGTATGTACTAGTAGCTATGTGTTTGACCTCTCTCTCTCTCTCTCTCTCTCTCTCTCTCTCTCTCCCTCTCTCTCTCTCTCTCTCGTGTTCTTGATTTGGCACGATCTTGATGTATTGCGAGCTTTGCTATTATAGCTGCATCTTATGATGTTTCTCCCCCTCTACCTTCTTGTAATGGATTGAGGTTTGCCTTTGAAGTTATATTATCGGATCGAGTCTTTAAGGATTTGAGAACACTTGATGTATGTCTTGCTTATGCTTATCTGTGGTGACAATGGGATATTCACGTGATCCACTTGATGTATGTTTTGGTGATAAACTTGCGGGTTGAGTGACCTTGTGAACTTATGCATAGGGGTTGGCACACGTTTTTGTCTTGACTCTCCAGTAGAAACTTGGGGCGCTCTTTGAAGTTCTTTGTGATGGTTTGAATAGATGAAACTAAGATTGTGTGATGCATATCGTATAATCAAACCCGCGGATACTTGTGGTGACATTGGAGTGTCTAGATGACATTAGAGTTTTGGTTGATGTGTGTCTTAAGGTGTTATTTTAGTATGAACTCTAGGGCTGTTTGTAACACTTATAGGAATAGCCCAATAGATCGATAAGAAAGAATAACTTTGAGGTGGTTTTGTACCCTACAATAATCCCTTCGTTTGTTCTCTGCTATTAGTGACTTTGGAATGAATCTTTGTTGCATGTTGAGGGATTGTTATATGATCCAATTATGTTATCATTGTTGAGAGAACTTGCACTAGTGAAAGTATGAACCCTAGGCCTTGTTTCTAAGCATTGCAATACCGTTTGTGCTCACTTTTATCATTAGTTACCTTGTTGTTTTTATATTTTCATATTAGCAAAACATATATCCACCATCCATATTACACTTGTATCACCATCTCTTCGCCGAACTAGTGCACCTATACAATTTACCATTGTATTGTGTGTGTTGGGGACACAAGAGACACTTTGTTATTTTGTTGTAGGGTTGTTTGAGAGAGACCATCTTCATCCTACGCCTCTGATGGATTGATAAATCTTAGGTCATCCACTTGAGGGGAAATTGCCACTGTCCTACAAAACTCTACGCTTGGAGGCCCAACACGAGTCTACAAGAAGAAGATTGGATAGCAGACATCAGCGAGCGGCACAAAACATGGGATACTTTGAGAGGCATTACGAGCACAAGCCTGCCATGGGCAGTCCTAGGCGATTTTAGTGAAGTTCTACATGCCCATGAGCATGACGTTGTGGGTAACAGAAGCCAAGCCCAGATGGATGCGTTTTGTGACGCCATGGATACATGTGGTCTTTCAGATATCGAATACAAGGGGAACACTTGGACCTTCGAGAGGAAAGTGGCGGGTGGCACGTTTATGCGTGTAAGGATGGATATATGTGTAGCTTCCCTAGACTGGTTGCTAGCGTTCCCCGTGGTCAAACTGGAACACAAAAGTACTGCTACGTCGGATCATATTGCAATCTTACTCACACTTTCCGATGTGCATGCATGTTGGATGGTACCCAAGCCTTTTAAGTACGAGCTTTATGTGGGAGCGCCATCCAGATTTCTTAAATCGTGTGTCAGCTGATTGGACTAAGACAGAAGCCAGCACGGTGCTAGAATTGCATGATAAATTACAAGACATGTCTCGCGGGTTGCATGCATGGGACCGGACTGAGTTTGGCTCAGTACTTGGGGAGATAAGAAAACTGAAGGCTGAGCTGGAAGTTTTGCGTGCACATACAGGGAGGCTCGACCCGTCACATCTAGAGATTAAAATAGCAGACCATCTTGTGGAGCTTTACCATCAGGAAGAGATCTTATGGCATCAAAGAGAGAGGCTAGAGTGGTTGTCTCATGGACATAAGAACACATACTTTTACACCTTCGAGCTAGCCGGAGAAGGAGGAAAAACCAGATCAAAGGTCTATCACATCTGGATGGTAGTCTAACCGGGATGCACATGAAATGGCAGAACTCACAAGCGCCTTTTATGAAAATCATTATACTTCCGAGGGTGTCTAGAACATGGATAGAGTCCTCGACACAGTCCCTCGCAAGGTGAACCCAAAGATGAATGCACCGTTAACGTCCCCTTATTCTAAGAAGGAGGTGAAGGAGGCCCTCTTTCAAATGTTTCCCATCAGAGCATCCAGACCCGGCGGATTCCTGACTCACTTTTTCCAGTTTCATTGGGACGTGTGTGGGGATGAGGTAACAAAAGTGGTACTACATTTTGTTGAAGGGATGGAATCTGCAGAGTGTATTAACGAGACTATCCTTGTTTTGATCCTAAAGGTAAAGAATCCGACCCAACTATCTCAATTATGGCCTATATCAGTTTGGAACGTCCTCTATAAAATCGCATCCAAGGTGATCTCAAACCTTCTCAAGCTGGTATTGCCTGATATAATTTCTGCTGAACAGTCTGCTTTTCTCGCTGGGAGGTTGATCACTGACAACATAATTGCAGCATATGAGTGTCTTCATTTCATGAAAAGTAATTGGGCAAAGAAACATCAACATTGTGCTCTCAAACTGGGTATGATGAAAGCCTATGATAGTGTGGAGTGGACATATCTAGAAGCTATCATGCTGAAGCTAGAATTCACCCAGAGATGGGTGGAGATAGTTATGGGCATGGTGACGACAGTCAAGTTTTCAGTCATGTTTAATGGCAGCAAACTGCAATAGTTTACTCCTTCGCGAGGAATCCGACAGGGAGATCCAATCTCTCCGTACTTGTTCTTGCAAGCAGAAGAGGGCCTTTCGTGCCTGTTAAAAATCTAAAGTTGAGTCATCTAACCTTCATGGTCTGCAAGTGGCATCTCTGGCACCATCGTGAACCACTTATTATTTTCATATGACAGCCTATTGTTTTTCAAGGCCAATGCTATGGTGCATATGAGATTTACGAGTTGTTGGAAGATTATTGGGAAGCAACAAGGCAGAGAATCAATTATGGGAAATCCTCTAACTTCTTTAGTAAGGGGGTCCCAGAAAATGTCCGAGCAGAAATAAAAGAATTGTTGCATGTGCCTAATGAGACTTTGAATGAAAAATACCTGGGAATGCCATCTGATGCGGGTTCATCAAGAAATGGTGCCTTCAAGTTTCTCAAAGATCACCTGTGCACTAAAAATCCAGGGCCGGATTGAGAAGTCTCTATCCACTATAGGGATGGAGGTACTAGTCAAATCCGTGGCTCAAGCGGTGCCAATTTTTTCCATGTCTTGTTTCAAACTCCCAAGAGGTCTTTGCGAACAATTAAATATGTTGATACGAAAGTTCTCGTGGGGCTCTAAAGATGGCCGCCGGAAGCCTCATTGGGTATCATGAAAGGATATGATGCAACCCAAATCTTTGGGGGGCCTAGGGTTCAAAGATTTTGAATTATTCAACCTAGCAAATCTTGCTAAGCAGGGGTGGCGAATCCTCCAACAACCTGATTCTCCTAGTGGTCGAATTTTAAAGGGGTTTTACTTCCCTAACACATCCATATTGCATGCTCAAGTTGCTTCCCACCCTAGCCCGATTTGGAGATCCATAGTGGAGGGCGTAGAGGTTTTGAAACTTGGGCTTATAAAACGAATTGGCAATGGAGTCTCTACAGATGTGTGGATGGAGAATTGGATGCCGAGGAACGGAATGTTGCTTCCCTATGGCAGTAGGGTACCAAACCCCAAGAGGTTAGCAGCGGACTACATCGACCATACCACTGCGACATGGGGCAAACATCGAGTTGAAAACTTTTTTGCCCATTGATGTTATAGTGATTATGGCTATCCCTATCAGCACAAGGAATTTTGATGATTACTCGGCATGGAACTTTGAGAGAAACGGCTTCTTCTCAGTACGCTCGGCTTACAGAATATTAGTTGTGACATGGCAGCAGAGAGAAGTGTGCTTAGATGGCACTTCGGCTTCCCCTAGTTCAAATATGGAGGAAAAATCATGGAAGATGCTTTGGAAGACACATGTTCTAGCCAAGTTGAGGATGTTCTTATGGCGACTATCGAAGCATTCACTTCCCATGGAGGACGTGCATGCGCATCGATACATCTTGACTACGAGTTCATGTGGGTTAAGTGGTTCGCCTGATTCATGGAGGCATTCGCTCCTCGAGTGTTCAATGACGAGATGTGTTTGGGCACTTGATAATGGCGACCTTGTGAATAGAATGGTCTCTAGCACTAAGCCGAGGGCAAAGAATTGGTTGTTCGTACTGATGGAGTTATTGCCTCATTCGGAGTTTGTCCAGCTGTCAGTATCGATGTGGCAGATTTGGTAAGCACACATGAATTTCATCAATGAAGGCGTTACCCAGAGTCCGAATTAAATCCATGATTTTATTCTGGCGCTTCATTGATGAGCTTGGTCTACTTCAGGTGAACATGCCGACTAATGTGCAGAATCGCCCCCCCTGGGGAAGTTAGGCAGACACATGCAAGGCCCAGTGCTCCCCCGCTGGGTATGCAAAGATCCACCAATGGCGTTGTTTTCAGTAACAAAGTCGGCTCCGCTGCAGCGGTTTGTCGAGATGCAGCTGATACCTATCTGGGAAGTTCTATGCTAGTGATTGAGGGCCAAATTGATCCGACAACGCTAGAAGCAATTGCATGCAGGGAAGGGATGGCCTTGCCAGGATACCTCTTAGTCCATGAATTCATCATCTCATTGGACTGTAAGCAGGTAGTTGAAGATATCAAGAGAGGAAATCAGGGGCGATACAGATCCATTATCATGGAAATAAAACTTCGAGCTACTAGTTTCACTTGTAATTTCATTTTTGAAGTCCGAGCCGTTAATGGCAAAGCACATAGTTTAGCTAAGCATTCTCTTACTCTCGGTTCAGGATATCATGTTTGGTTGGCCAATCCCCATGATCCGAATTGTATCCCACTTCATGTGGACTATCATCAATAAAGCTTAGCTTTCCCCTTAAAAAATACAAATTGTAAAAAGTACAAATCAAAATTCACAACACACATGAAGAAGCAAAACATACTAATTCACAACACACATGCTTTTTGTTGACACACGAACACGTCACATGTACCCTCGATGCCTGGGGTGATGTACCGCAGCTCATGTTGAAGGAGACCCGGCCGACAGCGCAATACACAGGACAGTCGGCAGACGCTTTTGCATATCCGAAAACCCCACACGCCTAGGAGGGACCCCGTCAGGGAGTACGGTGGCTATGGGCTGCCCTAGGTCTATTCGCTTGCTCCTAGAGCCTCGAGATTCGCAGATCTCAAACACGAAGAACAGTGAAGAACGAGAGAGAAAAACGGTGGAGAGATAAAACATAGATGAAAAGTAGTATATTGATATGTCGATTGTGTGTTGTTCAACCGGCCGTCACTCCCAACATATCTAAGAGGCGGCTAGACTTCCCTTACAAGTAAATGATTCATCTAGGCTTTCTTGAAAATTACATCAATTCATGTCCTAGAGTCCTAGTTCTACTCCAACTCGGATTCAGTCTGAATCTGGCCCAAACTCCTGTCTTGCTCCTTGCACGGGATATCGAATTTTCATATGACCTCCGATGAAGATGACCCAAATATCAAATATGTGTGCCACAATGAGAGAAACTATTCTCGTGTTGATCACTTCTCCAAACAAGGCCACCTTGAGTGCTTTATAAGGTCATCTTTACCTTTTAGTCGGACTCGGTCTTGCAGCTGACTTTACTGTTCGAGTCTCGTAGTGAATTTGCAGACCGTATACTATCTCAGATGGTGACGACTCCAGAACCAAAGTTTAACATTTTGATGATACGCACAACTTCTGTGTTGAACAATTTTCCATCTGAGGTCATCTAGATAACCTTTTGGGCACATCTTCAGTTTTTCACTCGGATCTGAATCTCTCCACTCGGAGGTTAGAGTATTTCACTCGGATCGTCCAACTAGACTTCTTCACTCGGACGACAACTTTCACTTGGATGGCAATATTTTCACTCGGAAGACAATCTTTTCACTTCATTGGCCACATTTTCACTCGGATGACCATATTTTCACTCGGAAGACAATCTCTTACTCGATCGGCAAGTTTTCATTCCGATGGTAAGCTTTTCACTCGGATGAATATATTTTCACTCGGAAACCAATCTCTGACTTGATCGGTAAGCTTTCATTCCAATGGTAAGGTTTTCACTCGGAAGACAATCTCTTACTCGATTGGCAAGCTTTCACTCGGATGGTAAGCTTTTCACTCGGATTTCTCGAGTGAAAACACAACCTGACCTTGATTTGCCTTTCGTCCTCGGATGGAGCCAAATTATATATGAAAATCAATCGGCTCTACGATACGAAACTTTTTCATGTTGAACGTTTTTTGATTCCAGGCCGTCTTGATGGCCGAATGACTCGCGCGACCTATCAGACATGTGTCTAGTACCTCGCGCCATATTTCTATTTAGGTTCGATCTGCAGTGCATTGTCTCTAACTTTTACATATGAACTCGGATTGAGATGATTTTTATATGAAATCGATCGCCTCGACAAGGTGAAGACAATTCATGCGGAGTGCTCCTTCATCTGAAGTAATCTTGAAGGTGCAATCAGCTGAAAAGCATCCGGAACACTAAATTTTATCACTCAGAGTATAATTTCGGTCCCTAAGCTAAGGTCAGATGATCATAACCGAAACATCAAAATTGTTCTACTGGGTGACGTGAATCTTTTCATGCTGTAAACCCTTTCACTCGAGACCAGCTTCATTGCATTCTCTATCTTGCCAAAATCAGGTGTCAACAGATGGCCCCTGTTTTCGGCAAAGCTTGCATGCCGAAAAATGATATGCATGGTTTTTGTTCTAAGGACGATGTCAACACTCCATCGGCCATTTGTATTTCTCAGGGCGATAATTATGTATCGGCCATGTTTGTACTAAGGGCGATAATCGTATATCAGCCATTGCCTACCTAGGCTTCTTGCCACACACTCGGGTGGTATTTCTTCAAGTACTTGCCATTGAGAGCTTGAGGTAACAATGTCCCTTGTACGGATTCCATCAAATATTAGTTTTCGGGAACTATTTTTGTAATCCTAAAAGGACCTTCCCAACTTGGAGACCACTTCCCGAATTTTCTATCTCTTGAACGAATCGGCAGAATCACTTTCCAGACGAGATCGCCAACATGAAAATTCTTCAACTTAACTTTCTTATTGTAAGCTCTTGTCACCCTCAACTTGTCTCTCTCTCTATGGCCTTTAAAGCAGCCAAACGTTTATCGGCAACTTCATCAATATTGTCCATCATCAAGTTATAAAAGTCTATTGCCCATAAATCATTCTGTTTGGCTATTCTCAAAGCATTCAAATTTACCTCCACTGGTAAAACAACCTCTTGACCATATACTAGCTCATATGGAGTCACCTTCGTAGCACCATGCCTTGAGATTCTGTGTGCCCACAAATCTTCAGACAACAACTCATGCCATCTCCTTGGATTATCCTCAATATTCTTCTTGATGAGTTTGATTAAAATTTTATTGCTAGACCAGCTTGTCCACTGGCCTGGGCATAATATGGAGAGGAATTGAGCAACTTTATGTTATAAGATTCGGCAAATTCTCTGACCTGGTGTGACATGAAAGATGAACCTTGATCTGTAGTTAACGTTTGTGGAATGCCGAATCTATGAATAATGTGCTCGGTTATGAATTAATTACCTCTGTATGTGTCATGTTCTTGAGAGGTACTACTTCAGACCATTTAGTGAAATAATCGGTTGCCACCAATACGAACCGATGCCCCTTCGAGGAAGACGGATGAATTTGTCCAATAAAGTCTAAAACCCATCCTCTGAAAGGCCACAACTTGATAACAGGATGTAACATAGCAGCAGGAGCCAACTGAATATCACCTAATTTTTGACAAGCTTCACACCCTTTATAATATCTGAAGCAATCATGTATCATAGTCGGCCAATAAAACCCAGCACGTCGCAATAACCCTTTCATGTTGGGAGCCTGGTGAGTGCCAGAAATGCCTTCAGGCCCCTCTCCCATAGCAACTCTTGCTTGGTCCTCTTCCAAGGACTTTAAAAGAACATCGTCAACTATTCGGCGATAAAGGTCATCATCCCTCATCGTATATTTAAAAGCCATACGCCGAACAACCCTGTCCACCCTTTCACTCGGATTGCGCAAGTAATCAACAATGGGTTTCCTCTAGTCATGATTGTCACATGCACTAGATTCTTTGTTAATGGTTGAATCAGTGGGGTCTGGTTCAGCCTCTGTATTGGCAAGGGTAGAAGTCGGCCTTTGAGAAATATGAAACATGCCATGATCAACATGATGGCCGGATGCTTGTTGTGCCAACTCATTTGCTCTCCAATTGTCATGCCTAAATATATGAGCAATGCTAAAACAATCCAATATAGAAATTATATCTAGACATTTATCAAGATAAACATTAGGTGATTCGTCCAAACACTGAAACACCTTGGATACTTGTTGCACCACTAGTAACGAATCACCAAAAGCCTCAATATGTGTAGCACCTATAACAAGCAACATCTCTAGGCCGAATAACAAAGCTTCGTATTCGGCCTGATTATTTGTGCAAAAATATTCTAAGCGGCATGAGGCTTTAAAGATAGCACCATGAGGAGATATATAAAAAATACCAACACCTTGGCCATTGCTACAAACTGAACCATCAAAATATAATTTCCATGGTACTAATGAGACAAGGTTTATATCAATATCATGCTTGTCATCAATCCGATGCTCAGCAATAAAATTACCAACAATTTGGCCTTTCATGGATTTTAGAGATTCATAAGCCAAATCATATTCAATCAAAGTATAAGCCCACTTGCCAATTCTACCACTAAGAATTGGCCTATGCAACATGTATTTAATGACATAGGTTTGACAAGCTACTATGCAAGCACTTGGTACTAAATAATGTCTCAATTTTGTGCAAGCATAATATAAGCCATCATGAAGATGCATCCATCATGAAGAGCATCACAAGACGAACATTTTGACATATCATACACTCCATTTGGACCAACATGCACAAAGATACGACCTCACAAACATGCTAACATATTGTTGGCAGACAACTAGAGCTAACCAGTAACATCACATAACAGTTTGGCAACGAAGATTAAGACATCAATATGGATCACAACATGCACAGAACTCATGCCAACACGGAGAGCACTTCGAGATGAACATTTCCATATATCATATGCGCGATTCAGAGCTACATGCATGGAGATATGACATGATGAAGAGGGGCACATAATATAAGGATTTCGGGACTTAGTGGTATTTTACCCCCGCGAAAGTCAACGGGACGAGGAGGAGAAGGAAGAGGAATCCGGGGTGGTCGAGGCTTGTTTGGTTCGGGTACAGGTGGATCTCGTCCCGGACCAGATCCAGATCGGGATCCGACCGACGGACCCGGCGACGACGGCGGTGGTGATGATGGAGGCGGCCGGCGAGGTGCGGTCCTGCGGCAGGGTCGTGGCCGGCAGCGAGGTGCGGGGCCGGCCGGCGAGGTCGCGGCGGGGTGGCGGCGCGCGGGGTAGGCGGCGGCTCGGAGCATGGAGGTGGAGGAGGCAGGCGGCAGCGTGGCAGCGGTGGTCGGCGGCGGGGCTGCAAGGTGGCGGCGGCGAGGTGCGCGCGGCCGGCGCCGGAAGCGAAGGCCGGTGGCACGGGCGAGGTTGGACGGCGGAGGAAGCAGGCCTGGCGCGGCGGCGGAGAGGCCCGGGTGCAGCCCGGGGCGGGCCGGCCTCGGGCTCGCGGGCCCGGCAGCGCGGTGGGAGGAGAGAGAAACCGGCGGCGGGGCGACGTGGCACGACCCGAGTGGTCGAGGGGGCGGAGTGGACGTGTCCGCGGTGTGGACACGTCCGGCTGCGCGAGGTGGAAGAAGCTAGGGTTTCATCCGTGATTTCGGGGAGAGGGACATATTTATAGGTAGAGGGAGCTAGGAGAGTCCAAATGAGGTGCGGTTTTCGGCCACGCGGTCGTGATCCAATGGCAAAGAGCATGGAGTAGGTTTAGATGGGCTAGTGGGCTGTTGTGGAGAGGTTCTGGGCTAAAAGAGAAAAGGCTTCCAGCGGTTAATGCGGTTAACCGTTGGGGCATCAAACGACCTCCAAATGGAATGAAATTTGACAGTCGGTCTACCGGTGATATACCAAGACCACTCAACAACTCTCGGCCCATTCCGAGCATGTTTTTATCCCGCTCACGAAACAAAGACTTGAGAGGTGCGACGGGTGCCGTGTGAGAGAGTCGGAAACTGAAACGGACAACGGGGAGGACGGAGACGATGCAACTACACACAGATGCAAGTGAGACTATGACAATGCAATGCACATGATGGAAAAGACATAACGACATGCAACACACGCTCAATGCAAAAACACAAAATACCCGAAATGAAGGAGGAGCCCAGAATGGAATTGATTAAATCAACGATGAATATATTGCCATATTGGGAATTGTTACATCTGGGGCGTTACAGTTACCTTTACTTCGCGATACTTTACAAAACCCTATGTGCATCGGTATCCTCTTGGGTCATCACCATGCCCACTATACCATTTCTCCCGTTACCGGTTTTGTTCTTCTTTCTCGTTGACGTGTTCCGGCATCCCCGTGACATAGTCACCTGTGTCTGGACAGACAATGATAGATGACGCCACACCGAGAGGGCCCTAAGAATATTTGTCCATCGTCGGAGGAGCAAATGCCACTCTCGAGATGTCCGTTCACTTGTCAAACTTTCCGGTGAACATGAAAGTTGTCGTTATGATCACCTTGTTACATATGACGTTTGAGCAATCCCAAAGTCCACCGTCTGGTAAGAAGTAACCAAGACACTGTCATGGTCTGAGGAACTATAGTACACATGCTAACACTCCGTGTTATAACAGATGATTTCACACGATATGATCGCAAAATATAACATACAAGATTGGGTCGATTTAATATGACCCTTCTTCTAACGTCATACCCTCAATGTTGTTTCAGGACTATCGTTGCACCTAGCGATATCCTAAGATCTGGAAAACTTGATCACCAACAACACTTGAGCCAGTCCTAGAGTTTGAACGTTTATCATTTCACACGTGCATATGATTTTTCCACTGAATCACATATTCCAGGATCGTAGCAGTTATAGCATGAAATATAAACTCTAAGTTATGAATAACGAAAATATAATAATACAATATTATTGCCTCTATGGCATATTTCCAGCAGTCTCCCACTTGCACTAGAGTCAATAATCTAGTTGCATAACACTTAACAACTTATCTTGTGTTATTAATGCATTGCTTGTGGCGTCGCCCCAAGCGGCTACCCTGAGCCGCCGACGGCCCGACATGACCCGCCGAGCCGCGTGCCACCACAGGCCCGGCCGTCCCGCGTTTTTTGATTGCATCATAGACAAGCCAAATGATCCTTTCAAAGAAGTTTGAGTGAATGCTAGAAATACTATGAAAAGTAGTAAAAAATGTTTAGGAAAAAAATCCTATAGGATTCAATCATATGAATCAAACAACCAATATAGAAAAAATTGATAATGAATATAATCCTTCAAAATTCCTATGAAATACCTTTTGTCGGTGTACTAAGGTAGGGGTACCTCAGTACCCCAACTTGTGCACGGGCAGTTGCAGCTTCCCGCGGCAGGATTTACCACGTGCTCACCGGAGACCTTCCTACTCCATGTCAGACCATTCAAAAACAAAGTATACAAGACAGAGGATCGAGACCCCGGCAAGCGGAGCTTGCCGGGAAGGCCGTTCCAGGCTCAAGGTTACCTTACTCAAGCAAGGCCCTGGCAAGAGGAGCTTGCCAGGAAGACCAGAAGATTACATCATAGAAGACACGCCTCGGCGCTATATGCGTCCCGACGAGGGCCCGGGGAGCGACAAGCTTCAGAGCCCGGCAAGCTCCCGGGCCCGGCGAGGTCAAGACCCCGACAAGGTGCTTGCCGGGAGAGTTGCGCTGTGTGCCCGCGCTCTAGCTCATCGGCCCACGCGTCGCCCTGGGGCCATTCCAGGGACGCGTGGCGGATGGCTGTGCAGCCTGGGGGACACGGCGGCACTCCACGGTGGTCAAGCCATCGCCGTGGCGAACGGAGACGCAAGGGCGGGAGCTTTTGGGGTCGACGGCGACGGGCATTAAATGCTCTTGTCCCCCACTGTTCACGCACTGTAGCTCCACTATTCCCGCACTGTTACAATTACCACCTCTTTTACGTTTTTACCCCTTTCTCCTACGTTGACACCTGTCGGTGACCCCTTGCACTATAAAAGGAGGCCCATGCACAACGTGGAGGGGGTTCGGAACCTAGATCGCTCATACGCTCGGGGCAGCTGGTTCTTCAAGCTCCCGAGCTCTCCAACTCAATACAAACTAAGCAGGAGTAGGGTTTTACGCGTCCACCGCGGCCCGAACCTGGGTAAAACCGCCCGCGTGCTCGCTACGATCTGCTCTTCGTGCTCCCTCCGCCCTCTTACCGCACAGACAAGGGGCTCCGGTCCCATAGGTGTTCGTGGCGGACAGTTTCCCCCGACATCTTTGGCGCGCCAGGTAGGGGGCGTCGAGGTTGTGCGAATCTGATCCGACGTTCGCGCGGGCGCATTCTTCATCAACCTCTCCAGTTTCATCAGCAACTTCATCAGCAACAGCATCATGGCCCCGAAGAAGAAGGCTTCGGAGGTCGAAGGCCTGTCTGCGTCTCATCCGCCGCCGCCGGAACCAACGGTGGGCGGGGGAGACGCCGTCGGAAGAGTGGTCGCCGGCGAGGACACTCGCGGCGCCACTAAATCAAAGGATAGGACGGACGACCGAGCCTCGGTCTCCGTGGACGCGCCGCGTCCATCTCAGCACACGACAACCCAGCCGCGCCATACCACGGGAGGTGGTATCCGCTTGCTGGGACAAGGGCAAACCGAAGGCTCGCGGGACGTCCCGGACCACCGTCCGGGCACGAGCAAAGCGAAGGCGCCGGGGCGGGACCCTGCTCCTTCTAACGCTGTTAGGAGTCCGAGCATATCCCGCTCCTCGCACCGCTCGCCCCCGTTCCCCTCCACTCCAGCAGAAGCGCTCGCAAGGGCGCAACTGCTCCTCGACTTCCCTCCAGCGGCAGACAAGGCCGAGGACTGGAGGGCTACCATCCAGACCCTGATCGCCTTCGCCAACAACGACTCTCCACAGCAGCCGGCGGCCTCCCGGCCGCGACAAGCTGAGAAGACGAAGGCCGACGGCGACAAGACCGCTGGGGGCGCGACAACCGTGCACTCCCAGCCGCAGAAGCAGAAGACGCCGCCCCGCCGGAACAACGCCGACGACGGCTCCACGGCATCGTCGGATCCGCGGGCTCGTCGGGACCAGCACCAGGTCCTTGACGACCGGCGACAAGAAGACGCTCGCACAACAATCGAGCGCCACCGAGAAGCTCGGCGACAATCAGATCAGAGGGCTGGAGACGCTGTCGACGCGCGCGCGCCTGGTGAACCAGGCGACTTGCCGTACGCGGCAGGCTGCCCTGCGTTTACCCGTGAGCTGCGGCGCGTCCAGTGGCCCAGCATGAAGAATTTCAAGCCCGACGTACCGGAGAAGTACGACGGCAAGACGCACCCCTCGGAGTTCCTCAGCATTTACACCATTGCGGTGCAAGCTGCCGGGGGGCGCGATGAGAAGATCTTGGCGAACTACTTTCCGCTCGTGCTTAAGCCGAACGTTCGTTCCTGGCTTATGCACTTGCCGGAAGGCTCCATTTCTTCTTGGGCAGACCTTTGCCACCAGTTTGTTGGCGCCTTCACCGGCGGCCACAAACCCCACGGCCAGGAGAGCGATCTCCACATTCTGGCCCAGAAGGAAGGAGAATCCCTGCGCAAGTACATCCAACGCTTCAGCCGCGTACAGCACAACATCCCTGACGTCCACCCTGCCGCGGTTATCAGCGCGTTCCACCAGAACGTGCGTAACCGCCGCATGCGTGAAGAAATGGCGATGACCAAGATTCGGGATGTCAGCGAGCTCTACGCTCTGGCTGACAAGTGCGCACGCGCAGAAGAGGGGAGGAGACTCCCCGGGGAGGATGCTGGCGCAGGAGGAAGCGACAGCGACGACGCCGCCCCGGCAAAGAAGGGCCGGCGGCGGAGCAACAGAAGGAAAAACAAGAAGGAAGTGCTTGCTGTCGAGAAGTCCGGCAAGGAGGCTCCCGCCAAGCAAACACAGGCTGGCGGCTCCGGCAAGGAGCCTGCCCCCGTAGCGGCAGCCGACAAGCAGGATGGCTCCAACAAGCAGTACTGCAAGATCCACCGCACCAAAGGCCATGACCTCTCCAACTGCAAGCGCGTCGAGTACCTCGTCGAGCAGCAGAAAGCTGAGTACGAGAGGCGCGACAAGGAGAAGGCCCAAGGTGGCGGGGGAGAGCCGAGCAAGAAGCGGCTGTTCAATGGCCGGGGAGGACGCCGCGGCAAGGCTAAGCAGCGGCAAGGTGATCGACCTCCCCGGGGCCGCGACAAGGACGAAGAGGACGACGACGAAGACATGGAGGATGAGGATAACAGCGAGCAGGAGTTCCAGAAGGCCACGGAGGTCCTGTGCGTCGACGGTGGCGCCTCTCTGCACACCTCCCACCGCCAGCTAAAGCAGTGGGTGCATGAGGTGAATGCAGCAGAGCCGCCCGTGGAGTCGCGCAGGCTCCTCAAATGGTCCAGCACGCCCATCATTTTTGATCTTGAGGATCACCCTGACCGCACTACTGCGGTCGGGTGCTTGCCGATGCTGGTATCTCCCACCATCCGCAACCTCAAGGTCACCAAAATGTTGGTTGACGGCGGGGCCGGGCTGAACTTGATCTCCTCTGCTATGATCAAGAAACTCCAAATCCCAGATGGCGAGCTCGAAGAGACCGGTTCTTTCCAAGGAATCAACCCGGGAAGGAGCAAGCCCAAGGGGAAGATCACTCTGCCGGTGACCTTTGGTGGGGAGCTCAACTTCAGAACTGAGCGCATCACCTTCGACGTCGCTGATATTCCGTTACCATACAATGGAATACTCGGCCGTCCCGCCCTCGCCAAGTTCATGGCAGCTTCCCACTATGCCTACAACGTACTCAAGATGCCGGGGCCGATAAGCGTCATCACTATCCATGGCGACAAGAAAGATGCGCTTGTCTGCGCCGACAAGATCTACCGGGATGCGGCAGCTGCGGCAGAGAAGGAAACACTTGCCGCTGAAGCTCCCGGGGGGAAGAAGACGAAGACCAAGTCCGGCAAGTGCTCTGGGGCCCACTCCGGCAACCGCACCTCTTCGGAGTGCTGCGCTGCCGTCGAGGACGTCCCATCGAGCTCGATCGGCAAGTGTAAGAAGGGCATGGCCGCTCCTCCGGCAACCAAGAAGGTGTCCGCAAAGGAGGACGGCACTGGTGGTACCTTCACCATCAGTGCCACGATTGACAGCAAATAGGAAAGCGCGCTCGTTGCCTTCCTGCGGGCGAATGTCGATGTGTTTGCTTGGCAACCATCTGACATCCCCGGTGTTCCCAGGAAGGTAATTGAGCACAAGCTTGCTGTTTGTCCTCATGCGCGGCCCATCAAGCAGAAAGTAAGGAAGCAAGCCGTGGAGCGCCAAGAATTCATCAACGAAGAAATCAAGAAGCTAGAGGCAGCAGGCCTAGTTAGAGGTGTGATCCATCCGACGTGGTTAGCAAACCCAGTCGTCGTGCGCAAGGCCAACGGGAAGTGGAGGCTGTGTATAGACTTCACCGATGTGAATAAAGCATGTCCCAAGGATCCATTCCCTTTGCCGCGCATTGACCAGATTGTTGACTCCACTGCCGGATGCGAGCTACTCTGTTTTCTTGATGCATATTCAGGCTACCACCAGATCTTCATGGCCAAGGAGGATGAAGAGAAGACTGCACTTATCACTCCTTGTGGCACTTATTGCTTCATACGCATGCCATTTGGACTGAAGAATGCAGGATCAACATTTGCAAGGGTAGTGTACACTGCTTTCGAGCCACAGATCCACAGAAACGTAGAAGCTTACATGGATGACATTGTGGTGAAGAGTAAGAGCAAAGAAACCCTGATCCAAGATTTGGAAGAAACATTTCAGAACCTGCGCAGGATACAGCTCAAGTTGAACCCCGAGAAGTGCGTCTTCGGAGTCCCCTCCGGCAAGCTTCTCGGGTTCTTTGTGTCACAGAGGGGGATTGAAGCTAATCCCGACAAGATTAAAGCCATTGAGCAGATCGAAGCCCCGAAGCGCGTCAAGGATGTCAGAAAGCTTGCAGGTTGTGTGGCTGCCCTCAGTAGGTTCATTTCAAAATCTGTAGAACACGCCCTGCCTTTCTTCAAAATCTTGAAGAAGGCAGGTCCCATGAAGTGGACTCCGGAAGCGGAGGCAGCGCTGCAAGATTTGAAACGGTACCTATCCTCCACTCCAATACTTGTCGCACCTAGACCACAGGAAAAGTTGTTGCTATACCTAGCGGCAACCAACCAGGTGGTTAGTGCTGCGTTAGTAGCGGAGAGGGAGTCCGACGAGGAGGCTACACCACCGGCAAGCGAATCCAGCGACAAGCAGGGGGCTGCTCCGACAAGCTCTGGCCCCGACAAGGACAGCTCTGCGCAGGAACAGAATGAAGTGCGGAAGAAGATGGTGCAGCGCCCAGTGTATTTTGTAAGTTCCCTTCTCCAGGGGGCTAGATCAAGGTACTCTGGTGTGCAGAAGTTGCTTTTCGGCCTCCTCATGGCCTCGAGAAAGATGCGCCATTACTTCCAGGCACATGAGATAACAGTGGTCACTCGCTTTCCGCTGAAGAGGATATTGCACAACCCAGAAGCAACAGGCAGGATCGTTGAGTGGGCACTGGAGCTGTCGAGCTTCGGGCTCAAGTTTGAAAGTACTTCAACCATACAGAGCCGAGCTTTGGCAGAATTCATAGCTGAGTGGACCCCAACGCCCGATGAAGAAGTCCAAGAAACAAGTGCACCCGTACAAGAAGCAACAAGTGAATGGGTAATGTATTTTGATGGTGCCTTCTCGCTGCAAGGCGCCGGTGCTGGCGTGGTACTCATCGCGCCCACCGGAGAGCACCTCAAATATGTTATCCAGATGCACTTTCCCAGGGAGCAAGCGACAAACAACACTGCTGAATATGAAGGCTTGCTTGCCGGCCTCAGGATTGCGGCCGAACTTGGGATCAGAAAGCTGATTGTACGAGGAGATTCTCAGTTGGTGGTCCGGCAAGTCAACAAGAGTTATCAGAGCCCTTTGATGGAAGCTTATGTAGATGAAGTGAGGAAGCTTGAGGAGCACTTTGAAGGTCTGCAAATGGAACACGTTCCGAGAGCTCAGAATGAAATTGCAGATGGCCTTTCAAAGTGTGCTTCGATGAAGTTACCTGTGGAACCAGGGACCTTCTTGCTCAAGCTAACTCAACCATCCGTTACACCATCAATTGGGCAGTCCAAGAAGAGAAAGTTGGTCTCCGGCGACTACTTGCCGGCGGATCTTCCTGAAACCGCCGTCAAGGTCCCCAAGATCAACAACCAGAACGCTGAGGAACAGTTTGCTCCCGCAGGTCCTCGGGTCTGTACAGTTGAAGCAAGCGTTCCCGACAAGCCTCGCCCCGGCGAGCTTGCCGGGGGACCATCAGCTCCGGCAGAGCCGGAGGTTCTTGCCGTAGAAGCTGAGGTCCCCGCAGCGGCCCTCACGCATTTAGTCCTTGCCGTTGAGCCCCAAGCTCCGGCATGGGCGCAGCAGATCGTCCGTTTTCTGCAAACTGGAGAACTTCCCGATGACCCAGAAGAAATAGAGAAGATAACCAGGCAGTCAAGTATGTACCAGTTCGTGGACAACGAGCTGTACAGAAGAAGGCTCAATGGTGTCAGATTGAAGTGCATCTCCAGGGAAGATGGACATAAGCTGTTGGCGGAAATACACGGAGGCATATGCGGCCACCACATCGGCGCAAGGGCGCTTGCCGGGAAAGCTTTCCGGCAAGGGTTCTTTTGGCAAGAAGCCCTCCAAGATGCAACTGCACTAGTAACCAAGTGTGAAGCGTGCCAGTTTCATGCAAAGCAGATTCATCAGCCAGCTCAAGCTCTCCAAACAATCCCTTTGTCCTGGCCCTTCTCGGTCTGGGGGCTCGATATCCTCGGCCCCTTCCCCCGAGCAGTCGGGGGCTTTGAGTACTTGTACGTTGCGATCGACAAGTTCACAAAGTGGCCAGAAGTGGAGCCGGTGAGAAAGGTGACAGCACAGTCAGCGGTCAGGTTCTTCAGGTCAATTGTTTGCCGTTTCGGAATCCCCAACAGGATCATCACCGACAACGGTACACAATTCACTAGTCGCACCTTCATGCAATACGTCCAAGACCTTGGCGCCAAGGTCTGTTTCGCTTCTGTTGCTCACCCGAGGAGCAACGGTCAAGCGGAGAGGGCCAATGCTGAAGTGCTGCGCGGACTCAAGACAAGGACCTTTGACAGGCTGCGCAAGTGCGGAAGAAATTGGATAGAGGAGCTACCGGCGGCTCTTTGGTCAATCAGAACGACACCAAGTCGAGCCACCGGGCAGACACCCTTTGCTCTAGTCTATGGAGCAGAAGCAGTTCTCCCCACGGAACTCGCATACGGATCTCCTCGAGTGCTCGCTTATGATGAGCTCGAGCAAGAGCAACTGCGACAAGATGATGCATTGCTCCTCGAGGAGGGACGTCTCCAGGCTGCTGTACGAGCTGCTCGATACCAGCAAGCCTTGCGCCGCTACCATAGCCGCAAGGTCAAGGCCAGGAGTCTCGAGGAAGGCGACCTTGTTCTTCGGCGTGTTCAGTCCGCCAAGAATTCCAACAAGTTGACGCCGAAGTGGGAAGGCCCTTATCGGGTGAGACAAGTCACAAGGCCCGGCGCTGTCCGCCTTGAGACCGAAGAAGGCTTACCGGTGAGCAACTCCTGGAACATAGAGCATCTTCGCAAGTTTCACCCATAAGGCGCGGTTGCCGTGATCCGCTCCGGCAACCACCTTTTGTACAAGCTTTGCCGTTGTTGCATGTAACCCTTTGTACAAAGCCGGGCGCAGACCCCGTGCATCAGTAAAGTTTTCGAGTTTTGCGCCATTTGCCTTTTTGCATGCTTTTCCTTGATATTTGCATGTGTTATTTGGCATATTGTGCAACATACATATCCGGTAAGCATTAGCACGCCGAAAGGCCATATACTTGTTTCCCTCTTTCTTTTCCTTTGCCTCTTAAGCAGAAGGAACATTCCTCGCGCACAAGTTTGCCGGGGGGGGGAGGAGATGGAAGAGGAACCAAGTGCTGTTCAAGAAAGAGAAGCCTTACCAAGAAGCAAGCAATATATAAAAGCTAAGTCATTAGAATTTGACCAGTTCAAAATTTTAAATTCTAGTTGTCTTCCTTGAACAATCACACTTTGTATGGAAAACCCGTGCGCGGAGGAACCTACCCGTACCTAGCCGCACCCTTGTCTTGTTTTCGAGTACACTCAACGACTCAAGTGAGCTGCGACAAGTGTCGCGCCCTTGCCTCGTTTTCGAGTTCACTCAGCAAGCTAAGTGCGTTGCGACTAGCTGCGGCAAGGTTGCTTGCCGGTGAGACCTTGGCCGGCAGGCTGCTTAGAGTCCAGCACTCAGCGCTCGCGGCAAAGGCCCCTTGCCGGCAAGCTTCCCGGGAGCGTAGGGTGAAAAGCATACAAAGTAGATGACCAAGACAAGGGAGATAACGTTGCACTGATTGATCAAAATGAGATAAATATCTTACAAAGGATAACTTGTCGCAATGATTAATGAGTTCATAACACTCTATGCAGCAACAAAAAGAGATAAAGATAAAGGAAGCCTAATCTACGCGGTCGCCCTCGATCCTGGAGATCTTGTTCACCTTGGCAATGATGTGGGCGACCTGCTCCTTCAGCACCTCCATGTTGGCGTCGGCCGGCAGGCTGCGGAGAACGTTGGTGAGGTTTATGCCGGGATTGCGGTATACAATCTTCGTCAGCACGCGCTCCAAGGTCCCCGTGCAGAGCAGGCGTGACTCCTCGGCCAGCTGCGCGGGGATCTTCTTCCGAAGACCTGCAAGAGCCGGTGCAATCCCTCTGAAGAAGAGGCTGAGTTTGGCGCTGTGGGGGAGGTTCGGATCCGGGGAGTAGATGAGGTGCTCAACTTTCAGCGCCAGCAGCTCCTGGTCGATGTTGGACGCAGAAGATACCAAGTCCTCGGTCCATACCTCGACGGTACGGCGAAAGTTCTCGGCCGCTTTGTTAGCGCTATCCACCAAGGTTCGCTCCTTGCGGAGCTCCTCCTTCAACTTGGTCTCCCGATCCCGGACGGCGTCAAGCGAGTTCTTCAGTGTAGAAACCTTCAGCTCCAGATCCTCAATGGAGTCCTTGGCGGCCTTCAGCTCGTCGCCCTTCTCAGAAAGACGCACCTGGAGTTCCGAGTTGGTGTGGGCGTCCTTCTCGCGCTCTATGTTGAGCACGGCGACCCTCTCCACGCTCGCCTTCAGCGACTCCTCCAGCTGCGCGACCTTGGCGGCAAGCTCCTCCTTGGCGGTCTCCGCGGCAGCCGCGGCGGCTTTCGCCTCCTTCAGCTCCCCGCCAAGGGCTTGCTCCCGAGCGGCAAGGTCTTCCTCGTGGGAGTCGAGGTTGACCTTCCGCTGGGCGAGCTCTCCTTCTCGCCGGGACAACTCCACCCCGGCGAGCCGCTGCTGCTCTTCGGCCTCGGCCCTCTCCAGCAACCACTCTTGGTATTCCCCGGCGAGCCGCTCGCGCTCCTCCGCCACCTCGCGGAGGGCAGCCTGGTTGGCGGCCCTGAGCTCCGCCGCGCGCTTCTCCATCTCCGCGGCGGCCTTGGCGGCAAGGGCCTCCCGGGAAGCCAGCTTCGCCTGCCTGGCCCGGTAAAGGGCCAGGAGTTGGTGAAGCAGCTTCTCCTCCTCGGGCCCGTCGCTCCCGCCGGGCGCCTCGACGATTTTCAAGCCCGCGGAGGCGAGGACCTCCCCATCAAAGGCCTCGCCCTCCACGGGAGCTCGCGACGAAGAACCCCACGGCACCTGGATGAATACGCCGTTGGGGGCTTCAAGGTAGTAGCCGGCCTGCTCCTTTCCGGCGGAGGGGTCGGCGGCCGGCGCAGCACTTGATGCTCCCGCCGCCTCCGGGTCGGTGGTGCGGTCGCCGTCCCCCTCCCCGGCCGCTGCGTCCGCAGCCGGAGCGGTCTCCTGCGCGGCCGGCTCGGCGGCTCCCGCCGTGTCCTCGGCGACAGGGGCGTCGCCGTCGCCGCCCTGCGCGCCCTCCTCCTCGATGATGATGACTTCCGTCTCCATCTGCTCGGGGGGAGGAGGATCTAGAAGAAGAAGAAGCAAGAGAAGCTCAAGCAAATATCCAAAAAGAGACAATGCCAAGAAAACAAAGTTACAAGACCTACCTTGGCGGACGTCGTCAGCGGCGGGCTCCCTCGCCGGGGAGCTCTGCCTTGGCGGAGTGGCCGCCCTCGCCGGGCTGCTCGCCCTTGGCGGGGTACTCGCCCTTGGCGGAGTACCCGCCCTTGGCGGAGCGCTCTCCCTTGCCGGGGAGTTCGGCCTTGGCGGGGACGGCGGGGCCTGCGGCTCCTCGGGGGCGACCTCTGGACGCTCCTGCGGCTGCGGCTCCACCTCTGCACAAGTCAAGACAAAAATAATCAGGATATCAGCTCAAGGACAGATGCTCAAGCACACCCGACGAATGGAAGTACAGAACCCAGACTTACGCTGGGGGCTGCGCTGGGGGCTGCTCCTCGGAGCAGCGCTAGGGTCCGGCAAGCTCGGCTCCGGCACGTCCCCAGTCGCCGCAGCAGGCGAGTCGTCCGCGACTTCAACCACGGGCACCTTGGCTTTCTTCGCCACGCGCTGAGCCAAGGTCCTGAAATCAAAGCAAGAGACAAGATTAGCATCAACAATAATCAAGACGAAATTTGAGAAGATGAAGGATGTCGAGTTCTTACTCCTGCTCCTCCTCGTCGTCGTCGCTCAAAGCGGAGAAGTCAAACTCCACTTGGGGCGCGTCTGCGCGAGGAGCGGGAGGCGAAGACTCCCTCGGGCGCTTGGCGGTCCCCGGGGCTGGGGGCTGTGAAGACCCAGCCCCTGTGGTAGCCGGGGCCCGGGGAGCGGGCGGAGCCGCCGCTCCGCTCCGCGAAGACTCCTGTCCGCTCGGCGCCTGCTTGCGGGACGCCTCTGCCGTGGCCTGCGTGCGGGCCGCCTCTGCCGTGGCTGGTACGCCGGTCGCCCCCGTCGCAGCTTGGCTCCCCCGGGAAGCTCGCGCTGCCCGGCGAGCCGGTTGTTGCCGGGGCGCCTGCGCCCTCGCCCCGTCGCCGTCTTGCGGAGACGCTTCAGTGGAGACCGCCTAGGGCTTGCCCGGGGCGGGGAGGTCTCCGACGATGAGGAGATGTCGTCGGCGTAGAGCTCCGTAGACCCGCCGGAGTCCTCGGCGGCCTCGGCGTCCTCCTCCTCCTCCTCCCCGGCAGCCTTGCTGGGCCCGGCGTCCTGCGCCGCGGCCTCCTTCCCTCCGGCGCCTCCGCTCCTTCCGGCGCCTCCGCTCCCTGCGGCGCCCCTGTTCCCTCCGGCGGCGTTGCCTCTCGCCGCGGCCTCCGTCTGGATCCCAATGATCCCGGAGTGCCTCAAGGATGGGACTCCGGCGAGCTCGTCGGGAGGCAGCTTCAGTAGCCTGCGGATCTCCGCCTCCTCCGCTTGGCAGGACGCCTCCGCAGCATCTGCCTCGTCGGGCGTGTAGCCGAACTCTCCCGCCGCTGCGGCTGCAGCGGCCTCTTCAACCCGAGAAGCGATGTACGCTATCTCCTGGTCAGTGGTGTCCCGTGTCAGCTCCCGCGTCTCGTTCTTGTTCTTCGCCACCTCCACAAGGTTGTCGAAGAAGCTGAGGATGTCTGATGGCGTGGGCGGAATCCATGTGCGGTCCACGCCGTGCGAATCACACGCGGGCATCATGGCGCGAAGAGGATCACAAGCTGTGCTGTTGCAGAGGGGCACCACTCCCCGGGGCCCCCTGAACCACTCCGGGTGGGCCGGGTCGTGCTTAAATAGCTCCCGGACCATCCCCTTCAGCTCCAGCGACGTGAAGTTAAAGTTGAGCCCGGGGCGCAGCCTCATGATATCCGCCGAGTTGCCGTACTCTCAGGCCGGCCTTTTCCTGTCTTGGAGAGGGGCGATGCGGCGGCGGAGGAAATCTGTGCCCACTTCAGCGACGGACAACCTAGCTGTCCGGAGACGGAGAATCCTAATGAGGGCGACGTCGAGCTTCTTGTCGTCGGAATCCAGCTCGCTCCAGTCTCTGCCGCGCACGATAGGCGTTGTGCGCGGCGCTGTGAAAGATTGCGGCTGGTCCTCGACAATCCAGCAACATTCCGCACGCCATTCCTCCCACTTGCCGCGGAGCTCCCCCGGCAAGTAGGACTCCTTCTTGTTCAGACGAAAAACCCAAGAAATTCCTCCGGAGAGGGGGGCGCCGGCCTCTGCTCTAGGGGTGAAGAAGTGCCTAAACAGCGCTACGTTTGGGTGTATTCCTATGTAGTTTTCGCACATGTGTGCGAAAACCGCCATTGTGAGGATGGCGTTGGGGGTGAAGTCAAGAAGATGGAGGCCGTAGGTGTGCATTATGTCACAGAAGAAATCAGAAAAAGGAGGGCAAAGACCGCAGTGGAAGAAGGCTGCGAAGAAATAGTACCCGCCGGGGTAGTTGTCCTTGGCGGCGGCCGGATAAGCTCGAGTGCGGGGGTGCGCCTTGGTTCCCTTGGACCAGAACAAGTAATACTTGTTCCAGAGCTCCCGCGCGCTGAGCCTCGGCGGGAAGACGAGGTTCTGCTTCCGGTACGCGGTAAGCCTCGCCGCTTGCTCCGATTTCTCCTTCTTGGCCTTCTCCGCCTTCGCCTTCTCGGTCTTCGGGGCCATGGCGGAGGCGGCGGAGGAAGGGGGATGAAGAGCCCGGCGACGCCGGAGATGCAGACGGCGGCGGCGGAGGTGTGGAGGCGGAGCGCAAAGGGGATCTCTGGAGGAGGAAGAAGATGCAATGAAAGCGTAAGGAGGGGAACCGCTCCTGCTTCCTCTGCTTTTATGGGGAAGTGGGGGGCGTTTCGCTCTTTCCATTAAAAGAACGTGGGCACGTCCCATCCCATGACGCCGCAATCGACGCGTGCCGTTACGGGGGGATGCGGCAGATGCGGAAGAGGATTCGGCGCGCTGTGGGCCGCATGTGCCCGTGCACTGTTTTGGGCCTGGCCCAACAGCGCTCGGCACCGTGTGTGGCCCAGGCCCGGGGGCTCCTGTCAGTGTACTAAGGTAGGGGTAACTCAGTACCCCAACTTGTGCACGGGCAGTTGCAGCTTCCCGCGGCAGGATTTACCACGTGCTCGCCGGAGACCTTCCTACTCCATGTCAGACCATTCAAAAACAAAGTATACAAGACAGAGGATGAGACCCCGGCAAGCGGAGCTTGCCGGGAAGGCCGTTCCAGGCTCAAGGTTACCTTACTCAAGCAAGGCCCTGGCAAGAGGAGCTTGCCAGGAAGACCAGAAGATTACATCATAGAAGACACGCCTCGGCGCTATATGCGTCCCGGCGAGGGCCCGGGGAGCGACAAGCTTCAGAGCCCGGCAAGCTCCCGGGCCCGGCGAGGTCAAGACCCCGGCAAGGTGCTTGCCGGGAGAGTTGCGCTGTGTGCCCGCGCTCCAGCTCATCGGCCCACGCGTCGCCCTGGGGCCATTCCAGGGACGCGTGGCGGATGGCTGTGCAGCCTGGGGGACACGGCGGCACTCCACGGTGGTCAAGTCATCGCCGTGACGAACGGAGACGCAAGGGCGGGAGCTTTTGGGGTCGACGGCGACGGGCATTAAATGCTCTTGTCCCCCACTGTTCACGCACTGTAGCTCCACTATTCCCGCACTGTTACAACTACCACCTCTTTTACGTTTTTACCCCTTTCTCCTACGTTGACACCTGTCGGTGACCCCTTGCACTATAAAAGGAGGCCCATGCACAACGTGGAGGGGGTTCGGAACCTAGATCGCTCATACGCTCGGGGCAGCTGGTTCTTCAAGCTCCCGAGCTCTCCAACTCAATACAAACTAAGCAGGAGTAGGGTTTTACGCGTCCACCGCGGCCCGAACCTGGGTAAAACCGCCCGCGCGCTCGCTACGATCTGCTCTTCGTGCTCCCTCCGCCCTCTTACCGCACAGACAAGGGGCTCCGGTCCCATAGGTGTTCGTGGCGGACAGTTTCCCCCGACACCTTTGAATCAAAGGAGCACTTAACATTTGTAGTCAAATATGTGGTGAAAGTTTAACCCAAAATACAATGGAAACTAATAAACACAGACGGAGGTAGTAGTGTTGTTTAAAAAATTATGAATCAAAGAATGAGCGGGTTGTGCTTCTCATCCTTGTAATTTCCAAAGAGAAATCGAATCTAGCGTCTAAGGGAAAAGCTTCGCGTATCCCTCTTTAAAAAGCTCCCCCCCGTACGCAGCACCAGCACACAGAGTCTCACTCTCACGGAAAATAAAACCATCGTCCAGCCACACAGGCAGGCGAGCGATGGCGAGCCTGAGCGTGCCTCCGGTGCTCACGCCTCCGCGTCATGACGCCGTAGCTCTCCACAAGGCCTTCAAAGGTACACAGATGTAACGAACGATGAACTGTTCCTTCCATCCTGTCTAGCAACAATCGATGCTGTGTAACGGCCGGTGGTGGTCTTATTGTGCAGGGTTCGGCTGCGACAGCACGACGGTGACCAACATACTTGCTCACCGCGACTCGGCGCAGCGCGCGCTCATCCTGCAGGAGTACAAAGCCATATACCATCAGGATCTCCACCATCGCCTAGCAACTGAGCTGAGTGGAAACCACAAGGCATGCAAAATGAACTAGTGCACTTTTTCAGCTAGGGATACATACATATTCTGCATCTTAAATCTGAGTGGAGTACTGCTCCCTAAACGAACCTACCTGGCTGTGGTTGCAGAATGCTATGCTGCTTTGGGTCCTCGACCCCGCGGGGCGTGACGTGACCATACTGAACCAAGCTCTCAACGGCGACATCACCGACCTCAGAGCCGCCACCGAGGTTATCTGCTCCAGGACGCCGTCGCAGCTGCAGATCATGAAGCAAACCTACCGTGCGAGGTTCGGTTGCTACCTTGAGCATGACATCACCGAACGCACCTACGGCGATCATCAGAAGGTTAGTCTTGTTTCTTGTTTCCATCATCACATACGTGCCTTTTATTCATCTGTTCCGCGTTTGAATCTATCATCATCACTGTCTGCCTTTTTCATGTGTTGATCAATGCAGCTTTTGCTTGCGTACCTGGGAGTCCCACGCAACGAAGGCCCGGAAGTTGATCCTTCGGCGGTGACTGACGACGCGAGGGAGCTGTATAGAGCCGGTGAGAAGAGGGTGGGCACGGATGAGCGGGCCTTCATCCGCATCTTCAGCGAAAGCAGCAGGGCACACGTGGTCTCCATCGCCAACGCTTACCAGCACATGTACGCCCGGTCCCTGGAGAAGGTGATGTTGGTCTCCAACTTGCTTGAAACTCATCTCATCTTCCTTCCATGTGCAAATCAGGCCTAGAAAATAAATAAATAAATAAATAAAGGCATTGATGCTCACCAAATTTGCAGGCCGTGAAAAGTGAGACGACAGGGAACTTCCAGTTCGGGTTGCTGACCATCCTCAGGTGTGCCGACACTCCGGCAAAATACTTTGCCAAGGTCCTGCACAAGGCGATGAAAGGCCTGGGCACCAGCAACGCGGCGCTCATACGAGTCGCGGTGACGAGGACTGAGGTCGACATGAAGTACATCAAGGCAGAGTACCACAACAAGTACAAGGGGTCGCTGGCCGAAGCTATACACTCTGAGACGTCAGGGAACTACCGAACCTTCCTCCTCTCACTCGTCGGCCGGGACCGCTAAGGCGCTCCCGTGCATGCTCAATCAATCCCACCACATGCATGGTGGCGCCAAGACTGCCATGCATGATCAATTGATTGGCACTGGGGCACAATAATAATCTGAAAAAAGGAGTAAAAGAAGATTGTAATATTCCTGTGGAATCAACACAATTGTTCTATGTTCACTTTTCTCAAATATGGAGCATCAGTACCTTCAGTATAAACATAGTTATTTTTACTATAGTAGTAACCCCCC
>LR738709.1:75468362-75485251 GCA_902687465.1 Secale cereale
CAACCCCTTTCTTATACCGCTTTATTCCACCTTATCTCCCCCGTCTCTTCACATTTGATTTATCACCAGATAAATGTGGTCGGAAGGTGTCTCTATTATTGTTAATTACCACTCAGAAGGGAAAAGAAAAAAAAGGAACAATAGTTTGGCAACATATTCCACATGATTGGCCGACCACATATCGCCTTTCACAAAAAAGTAACAATAATTTGACAACATATTCCACACAACTGTCCGACCACATCTCGCCTTCCATAAAGTTCCAGGGAGAAGTTTATTTCTACAGCCAAAGCTTGTAAATCATTCATAAGTTTCAGGACTAGTTAAGGTGCTTCTACATTATACGAAAGCTCAATTACGATTCAGCGAAACTTAATTAACATAATCTACGGAAAACTTCTCTCTGCTTCCTCCATTAGAAGTGAGCCTTCAAAATACATGAAGTGGACAGATGATGTGTTTCGTACCACAAAACATCCAGTCCATCTTAAATTACTGTTACACAGATTTTTTTTAGATAAAAGGCCGAAACCCAGCTTTATAGATAAAGCCATCAGGCAGAATTCAACAGACATAACGGACAACAAAGACGTTACTTAGAGTATCACCCAACATGGACGAGCAGAAGAAGTAGCGTATATGGCTCCCAGGCCAGTACACGGCACGCATGCCGGAGGGACTACAGACGCCAAACATAGGACCAGCAACACCTAGCTGTCGGGACTGGGTGGAGATAGGGAGATAGCAGAAGACCGGATCTTGGAAATCATCAAATCAAGCACATCCCTATCCGCCTCGTTAATCAATAATCTCCACTGCTGCAAGAACACACAAGTTTTAAATAAGCAATCAGTAGGCTTAGCAGGAAAAACATGCTCAATAGTAAATTTGTTTCTAGTCGTCCATAACGCCCAACACATCACAGCAAAGCACACTCAGAAAATTCTCCTCTGGGCCCCAACCAGATTCTTAGCCAGGAGACGAAGCTCAGAGAAGGAAGATGGACTCCAGGAAACATGCAGCCGGGATCTGATACAACACCAAAATAAATTAGCCAGAACACATGAGAAGAAAACATGCATATTGTCTTCTCTTAGCCCACAAAGGGCGCAGCGATCAGACCCAGACCCATTGCGCTTGCGGATCTGATCACCAGTCGGAAGCCGCCCGCGAGAAGCTTGCCAGAGAAAGATCTTGGTCTTAGGGGAAATACGAGCCCTCCAGATTCACTTAAATTTGGAAGTAGTAGAACCTGAGATGAGTTTGCCATAAGGCGAATTCAGCGAAAAGGGACCAGAAGACGAATGAGGCCACACCACCGAGTCCTCCTCCTTCGAGAGCACAGGGAAGAAGGAAACAAGCGCAGCCAATCAACCAACTTTTCAGGAGAAAGAGTACGACGAAGATGCAGATCCCAATTATTAGAAGAGAGCTCAAAGATTGAGATCTCAGGGTCAGGACAGTAAGAAAAAAGAACAGGAAAAGCAACAGCCAACGTGGTCGAGCCACATCACCAATCGAGCCAAAATCTAGTGGATCTACCATTGTGAACGGCAAACTTGACGAGGCTTTGAAAAGTAGGCCTCAACTTAACAAGATCTCTCCAGAACTGGGACGCTCCGGAAGCAGGAGCAAACATAGGGCTAGAGGTAGGGAAGTACTTAGCTTTGAGAATTTGAAGCCAAACAGGTCTGTCCGAGGTGGTGGTCATGATCTTCCACCAACATTTGATGATCAGGCATTTGTTCATGACAAGAGTGTTAATGATACCCAGCCCCCCAAGGCTTTTGGGTCTGCAGATCAGATCCCACTTGACCATGCGGTATTTGCATTTGTTATCGGCCGCGTTCCAGTAGAAAGCACCTCTATGTTTGTCAAACCCAGCCTGAGTGCCAATCGAAAGAAGATAGAACCCCATGAGGAACATTGGAAGGGAAGAAGCAGGCAACTGTTACACAGATGATGCGTTTAGTACAACATAACAACCTGCTGCTATAAATCAATGTTACAAAGATGATGTGTTTAGTACCACATAACATCCAGACCAGCTTAACATCTAGTCCACATAACATACAAGTTAATGTTAACGACTCCACTAGACACTTAGGGAGGCAAATAGGCAAAGTAATAATAACCAGTATTAAAATTAAGCATGCAATAACAGAGTCCAGGTTTCTGATCAAAATTCACAGGCAAGAGTATGAATGGAGATAATCCAGCTGCAATGATGAATGTTTGTTCATCTACACTCCCAGTAAAGGCACAAGTTATGTTGGGACACTAATTGTTTACTTTTACCAAAAGAACACAGTTTCCCATAACCATCCACTAAGTCTAACAAGATGAATGCGTGTAAAAAAGTGCGGAATTTTTCTCGCAGTTCCTAATTATGTTTTATTTGTCTCATGCCCTTCCCTCCCCTGTCTACCCAATGGCACACCTCAGTGCCAATTGGGCAAAATTAATAATCATCATAAAGGATGAAAGGAGCTACTCATTGGCACACTTTACTGCCTATTGGGGAAAATTTATAATCATCAGCAAGTATGAAAGGAGCTATTTTTGAGAGAAGTGCATATTTCAACCCCCGAACTCTTGCCCTACTCTAATTTACAACTCCGAACTCCAACACCGTCTAAATTACAACCCCCAACTCTCAAAACCGGTCAGCATTCATCCCTCCCCTCCTTGTTGACCGGTTTTGACTTAGGTGACCAGTTTTGACCAATCAACGGGTCCAGTCAGCATGCTACATCAGCAAAAAAATCAAAAATTTCTGAAAAAATAAATAAAAATCTGTAAGATAAGGAAAAAGTCCAGGAAAAAAATCATATTCGGAAACTTTAACTTTTTTTGGAAACTACTTTTTCTGGATTTCTTTTTATTTTACAGATTTTTTTTATTTTACATTTTTTATACTTTATAGAAACTATTTTTTTACAGTTTTTATGTGTTTTTTTTTCAATTCAAAATTTCATAGTTCTTACTAGTTTACACTATTTTTTTGATTTTACATAATTGTTTTATTTTTCCTGGAAATTTTGAACTTTTTGCTGACGTGGCATGCTGACTGGACCAGTTGTCTGGTCAAAACCGGTCAACACAGCGGGGAGGGTTGAATCCTGACCGGTTTTGAGAGTTCGGGGTTGTAATTTAAATGGTATTGGAGTTCGGGGTTGTAAATTAGACTAAGACAATAACTCGGAGTTGAAATATGCACTTCTCTCGCTATTTTTTGGTCAACCTTGTTATATTCTTTCAGGGCGAGTACTAGGGATCAGTCGGATGATAATTAGGATTTTTCATCCGCCTCGCGTGCCGTACGATCCGGTCAAGCCAGCCATTCGATTTTTCCGTCCCTTGGGTGCATGGGGTAGTCTGGACCACACAAATCCGTATTCTCTCACGTCGCTTTCACACACTTGTACACATACGCGACAGGTGTGCGAAGGTTGTTGCACCTTGTGGATTGTTTTCAACAGAAAACAAAGCCAGCAAAGCAAAGATCACACCACTATTGGCTTCATGACGTGTTTGTCTGGTCCTTTGCAAGGTCGCCAGTGCTACATAGCAGCTCCGACATCACCGATAAGCATCGCATCGTTGCACCGGCAACACCAACGAGCGCCGCATCGCAGCGTCGGCGTCCACCGACGAGTGTCGCATGGCAGCACTGACGGTCACCGAGGAGCGTTGCATTGTGGCGCAGACAACACCAATGGGTGCGGCATCACAGCGATGACGTTCACCAATGAGTGATGCATCGCAGCACAGACAGTCACCGACTGGGTCGCATCGCAATGACGACAACGCCAACAATCGTGGCATCGCAACGCCGGCATCACCGACGAGCGTCGCATGACAGCATCAACAGTCAACGACGAGCATTGCATCGTAGCGCCGACAACACCAACAAGCGCGGCATCACATCGCCGGCGTCCACTGATGAGTGTCGCATCGCAGCACCGAGGAGCGTCGCTTCGCAACGACGACAACACCAATGAGTACGGCATCGCAGCACCGACATCCACCGACGAGTGCCTCATCCCGGCGCCTGCAACACCGACAAGCATCGCATCGCAACGCTAGCTTCCACCGATGAGTGCCGCATCGCAACATCGGCAGTGACCGACGAGGGTCACATCAAAGTGTCGACAACACCAACAAGCGCGCCATTGCAACACCGGCAGTGACCGACGAGGGTCGCATCAAATTGCCGACAACACCAACAAGCGCGCCATTGCAACACCGGCATGACCGATGAGCGTAGCATGGCAGCACCGACAGTCAGCGACGAGCGTTACATTGTAGCGCCGACAACACTAACCAGCGCGGCATCGCAGCATCGACAGTCAGCGACGAGCGTTACATTGTAGCGCCGACAACACCAATGTGTGCGGCATCGCAGCGCCGGCGTCCACCGATGACTGGCGCATCACAACACTGGTATTACCGACGAGAGTTGCATCGCAACGCGAACAACACCAATGAGGGCGGCATCGCAGCATCGGTGTCCATCGATGAGTGCCGCATCCTAGTGTTGGCAACACACACGAGCGTCGCATCACAACGCCAGCTTCCACCGATGAGTGCCGCGTCGCAGCACCGGCAGTCACCGACAAGGGTCGCATCAAAGTGCCGATAACACTAACAAGCACGGCATCGCTACGCTGGCATCATCGATGTGCATCGCATAGCAGCACCGGCAGTCACCAACAAGGGTCGCATCAAAGTGCCGACAACACTAACAACCATGTCATCGCAACGCCGGCATCACCGATGTGCGTCGCATGGCAGCACCGACAGTCAACGACGAGCGTTGCATTGTAGCGCCAACAACAACAAGGAGGGCGGCATCGCATAACCGGCATCCACCGATGAGTGACGCTTCACTACACCGACATTACCAACGAGTGTCGCATCGCAACGCCATCAACACCAATGAGCACGGCATCACAATAACAGTTACTAGCTAGCTACATTGTACAATATATACTCCCTCCGCTCCCAAATATAAGTCTTTTTAAAGATTTCAACAAGTGACTACATACGGAGCAAAATAAATACATCTACACTCTAAAATATGTCTATATATATATCTGTATGTTGTAGTCCATTTAAAATGTGTTAAAAGACTTATATTTAGGAATGGAGGGAGTATAGATGAGTGTGATGAAGTATCACGTGAAGCGCTGAAGATTCAAAACAACCATGTACAGTCAGTGGTGCGAATGACGAGCGTAGGGACAAGTCAAAAACAACCATGTACTGATGCGAATGACAACGTGAAGGCATGCAAAAACAACCATGTACTGGAGCGAATGACAACGTGAAGGCATGCACTCGGTGTGAACACAGCACACCCCTGTCTGTCGCCTGCAGCCCGCGTCATCACGTAATCAAACCCGGTTTAATCAGACGGCGCAGAAGGCGGATGATGCGCGCCTTAAAATCAGTCAGGTGTTTTTAAGTCTTTTCCTTCTTTCAGTCATCTAGTCAATAATTAGAATAAAAAACATTGGGTGTTCTTGAGCCAGTAGAAGGATGATACAGGAAAAGAAATTCCGCCAGTTTGTGTGACATCTCCATACTACCGAGGCACAACATTATATTATTAATCTTAGTCATAGGTGTTGGTCATTGTATAGTCTTGATTCGTTGATGCCTGTCACAATCAAGAACTTTTTTTAAGAGTGACTATTCGGAGGTTCAAGTCACTTAGGCAATTGTGAAACCAAAATGAATACTCTGAGGATGTATGTTGGGGGTTGGCATAGCTGTAACGACCACTCCGGTTACATGTGAATGGGACCCAGATGTACGCTTGTTGAAAGAGAGAACTACATGCACTTCTTGGATGTCGATGAAAACAGTCAAACAACTAATCATCAAACTCGTGAACCTAGAAGTGCTGGGGAGTTTCAGCTATCTGTGGTTGGAATTTGTATGTGATAGAAACTAGGGTTCTACCGGATCTAGGCCGGAGGTTGTAGGGGAAGGAGGGAGCTGGTCGTGGACGAACTCGCGGTCGTCGGCGGCTAGGCGCCGTCGTGCGTGAGGAGGCGGTGGCTGAGAGGGAGATGGCGCAGGTGAGGATGCGGCTAGGGTTAGGTCTCCCGGCTCCCTAAGGAAACCGAGCAAATATGATTGCTTCTTTCTTAATTCCAAAACGGATCCTTACACGAGTTTATATAATCCTCCTACTAAGATGATTGGGCTAATCCCCTAATAACGACACGATGGACTGGGCCACAACTTAACTGGGCTAAGCCCCTAATATGCTGGTCATAATATTTCTCCCCGCCTACACAAACAGCTCGTCCTCGAGCTGGAAGGCGGGGAAGCTCTTGCGGAACTCCTCGAGGTGATCAGCCGTCGCCAAACACCTCCGCGGCAGCTGGGGCGGGCAGGTCGCCGAGCCCGGCGGCGGCGGCGTCCTCCTCAATATAGTCCGCGGCCTCCAGATAGAAGAGTCGTGGGTCGACGTGGCCGGGCACGTAGGGCTCGTCGCAGTTGAAGCACAACCCTTGGCGGTGACGTTCGAGTTGCTCGGCAGGGGTGAGCCGGTGGGACGGGCGCGCCGCCGTCGCGGCGAGGGGTGTCGCGGAAGCCTGAGCAGGCCGACCCTACGCAGGAACGTCCGGCCAGGGTGGCGGCTAGCAGCCCGGGACACCTGCTGGATGGCCACCGTGGCGCTCGAATGCACGAGCGTAGTGCATGGCCATCTGGAGGTCCTGGGATCCCTGCAGCTCCATGTCCACGCGGATATGATCCGGCAGACCACCGACGAAGAGCTCGGCCCGCTGGCGAGCGGTCACGTCGGGCGTGTGGCACGCCATGCCCTGAAAGTGGTCGGTGAAGTCCTACACTGTAGAGGTGAAGGGGGCCGTGAAAGAAATATGCCCTAGAGGCAATAATAAATATGTTATTTATATTTCCTTATATCATGATAAATGTTTATTATTCATGCTAGAATTTTTTTAACCGGAAACTTAGTACATGTGTGAATACATAGACAAAACAGAGTGTCCCTAGTATGCCTCTACTTGACTAGCTCATTGATCAAAGATGGTTATGTTTCCTAACCATAGACATGTGTTGTCATTTGATGAACGGGATCACATCATTAGAGAATTACGTGATGGACAAGACCCATCCATTAGCTTAGCATAATAATCGTATAGTTTTACTGCTATTGCTTTCTTCATGACTTATACATGTTCCTCTAACTATGTGATTATGCAACTCCCGAATACCGGAGAAACACCTTGTGTGCTATCAAATATCACAACGTAACTGGATGAAGATGCTCTACAGCTGTCTCCGAAGGTGTTTGTGGTGTTGGCATAGATCGAGAATAGGATTTGTCACTCCGACTGTCGGAGAGGTATCTCTGGGCCCTTTCGATAATACACATCATAATAAGCCTTCCAAGCAAAGGACTAATGAGTTAGTCACGAGATGATGTATTACGGAATGAGTAAAGAGATTTGCCGGTAACGAGATTGAACTAGGTATGATGATACCGACGATCGAATATCGAGCAAGTAACATACCGATGGCAAAGGGAACAACGTATGTTGTTATGCGGTTTGACCGATAAAGATCTTCGTAGAATATGTAGGAGCCAATATGAGCATCCAGGTTCCGCTATTGGTTATTGACCGGAGATGTGTCTCGGTCATGTCTACACAGTTCTCGAACCCGTAGGGTCCGCACGCTTAACGTTCAATGACGATTTGTACTATGAGTTATGTGATTTGATGACCGAAGTTTGTCCGGAGTGCCGGATGAGATCACGGACATGACGAGGAGTCTCAAAATTGTTGAGAGGTAAAAATTCATATATTGGAAGGCTATATTCGGACATCGGAAAGGTTCCGAGTGATTCGGGTATTTTTCGGAGTACCGGGGAGTTACGGGAATTCGTCCGGGGAAGTATTGGGCCTTAATGGACTTTAGTGGAAAGGAGAGAAGGGCCACAAAGGGAGGCAGCGCCCCCCCCATGGCAAGTACGAATGCGACTTGGGAGGGGGCGGCGCCCCCCTCTTTCCTTCTCCCTTTCCTCCTCTTTCCCTCTCTCCCTCTCTTGGAAAGGAAGGGGACTCTAACTAGGATTGGGAATCCTAGTTGGACTCCCCCTAGGGCGCGCCCAACCTGGCCGCCGGCGTTCTCCTCTCCCTCCTTTATATATGTGGCCAGGGGGCACCCCATAGACACACAAGTTGATCTTTTAGCTGTGTGCGGTGTCCCCCCTCCACAGTTACACACCTCGGTCATATCGTCGCAGTGCTTAGGCGAAGCCCTGCACTGGTAACTTCATCATCACCGTCGCCACGCTAACGTGCTGATGGAGCTCTCCCTTGTCCTCAACTGGATCAAGAACTCGAGGGACGTCATTGTGCTGAACGTGTGCTGAACGCGGAGGTGCCGTATGTTCGGTACTTGGATCGGTTGGATCGCGAAGACGTTCGACTACATCAACCGCGTTAACATAACACTTCCGCTTTCAGTCTACGAGGGTACGTGGACACACTCTCCCCGCTCGATGCTATGCTTCTCCTAGATAGATCTTGCATGATCGTTGGAATTTTTTTTAAATACTACGTTCCTCAACAGTGGCATCATGAGCCAGGTCTATGCGTAGATGATATGCACAAGTAGAACACAATGAGTTGTGGGCGATAATAGTCATACTGCTTACCATCATGTCATACTTTGATTCGGCGGTATTGTGAAATGAAGCGGCCCAGACCGACATTACGCATACGCTTACGCGAGACTGGTTTCACCATTACGAGTACTCGTTTCTTAAAGGTGACCGGCGGGTGTTTCTCTCTCTCGCATTAGTTGAATCGAGTGTGACTACGCCTGGTCCTTGTGAAGGTTAAAACAGCACACTTGACGAAAAATCGTTGTGGTTTTGATGCGTAGGTAAGAACGGTTCTTGCTAAGCACGTAGCAGCCACGTAAAACTTTCAACAACAAAGTAGAGGGCGTCTAACTTGTTTCTGCAGGGCATGTTGTGATGTGATCTGGTCAAGATGTGATGAGTTATACGTTATTGTATGAGATGATCATGTTTTGTAAATTATCGGCAACCGGCAGGAGCCTTATGGTTGTCTCTTTATTGTATGAACTGCAAAAGCCATGTAATTGCTTTACTTTATCACTTTGAGTTAGCGATATTATTAGTAGAAATACTTGGCGATACGACCACGACGCTACGATGAAGATCATGGTGTCAAGCTGATGACGATGAAGATCATGACGATGCTTTGGAGATGGAGATCAAAAGCACAAGATGATGATGGCCATATCATGTCACATATTTTGATTGCATGTGATGTTTATCTTATTATGCTTCTTATTTTGCTTAGTACGGCGGTAGCATTATAGGATGATCCCTTACAAAATTTCAAGGTACAAGTGTTCTCCCTGAGTATGCACCGTTGCGACAGTTCGTCGTGCGGAGACACCACGTGATGATCGGTTGTGATAAGCTCTGCGTTCAAATACAACGGGTGTAAGAAAGTTTTGCACATGCAGAATACTCGAGTTAAACTTGACGAGCCTAGCATGTACAGACATGGCCTCGGAACACTAGAGACCGAAAGGTCGAGTGTGAATCATATAGTAGATATGATCAACATAAGATGTTCACCATTGAAAACTACTCCATCTCACGTGATGATCGGACATGGTTTAGTTGATTTGGATCACATGATCATTTAGATGACTAGGGGATGTCTATCTAAGTGGGAGTTCTTTAGTAATATGATTAATTGAACTTTAATTCATCATGAACGTAGTCCTGATAGTTTTTGCATATCTATGTTCTTGTACATCAATTGCCCGTGCTACCGTTCCCTTGAATTTTAATGCGTTCCTAGAGAAAGCTAAGTTAAAAGATGATGGTAACAACTACACGGACTGGGTCCATAACTTGAGGATTATCCTCATTGCTGCACAGAAGAATTATGTACTTGAAGCACCGTAGGTGACATGCCTGCTATAGGAGCAACTCCTGACGTTATGACTACTCGATAGTTTAGTGTGCCATGCTTTATGGCTTAGAATCGGGACTTCAAAGACGTTTTGAACGTCATGGAGCATATGAGATGTTCCAAGAGTTGAAGTTAATATTTCAAGCAAATGCCCGAATTGAGATATACGAAGTCTCCAATAAGTTCTATAGTTGCAAGATGGAGGAGAACAGTTCCATCAGTGAACACTTACTCAGAATGTCTGGGTACTACAATCACATGACTCAACTTGGATTCAAAGTTGATGAAGATAGTGTTATTGATAGAGTTCTTCAATCACTGCTACCAAGCTATAAAGACTTCGTTATGAACTATAGTATGCAAGGGATGTAGAAGACAATTCCCGAGCTCTTCGCTATGCTCAAAGCTGCGGAGGTAGAAATCAAAAAGGAGCATCAAGTGTTGATGGTTAACAAGACCACTAGTTTTAAGAAAAGGGGCAAGGGAAAGAAGGGGAACTTCAAGAAGAATAGCAAGCCAGTTGCTACTCCCGCGGAGAAACCCAAGTCTGGAGCCAATCCTGAAACTGAGTGCTTCTACTGCAAAGGGACTGGACACTGGAAGCGGAACTGCCCCAAGTATTTGGTATATAAGAAGGATGGCAAAGTGAACAAAGGTATATTTGATATGCATGTTATTGATGTGTACCTTACTAATGCTCATAGTAGCACCTGGGTATTTGATACTGGTTTGGTTGCTAATATTTGTAACTCAAAATGGGGGCTGCGGATTAAAAGAATATTAGCTAAGGACGAGGTGACGATGCACGTGGGAAATGGTTCCAAAGTTGATGTGATCGCCGTCGGCACGCCACCTCTACATCTAACTTCGGGATTAGTTTTAGACCTAAATAATTTTTATTTGGTGCCACGTTGAGCATGAACATTATATATGGATCTTGTTTGTTGCGAGATGGTTATTCATTTAAATCAGAGAATAATGGTTGTTCTATTTATATGAGTAATATATTTTATGGTCATGCACCCTTGATGAATGGTCTATTTTCGTTGGATCTCGATCGTAGTGATACACATATTCATAATATTGAAGCCAAAAGATGCAAAGTTGATAATGATAGTGCAACTTATTTGTGGCACTGAGGTCATATTGGTGTCAAGCACATGAAGAAACTCCATGCTGATGGACTTTTGGAATCACTTGATTATGAATCACTTGGTGCTTGCGAGCAATGCCTCATGGGCAAGATGACTAAAACTCCGTTCTCTGGAACAATGGAGCGAGCAACTAACTTATTGGAAATCATACATACTGATGTATGCAGACCAATGAGTGTTGAGGCTCGCGGCAAGTATCGTTATTTTCTGACCTTCACAGATGATTTGAGCAGATATGGGTATATCTACTTGATGAAACACAAGTCTGAAATATTTGAAAAGTTCAAAGAATTTCAGAGTGAAGTAGAGAATCATCGTAACAAGAAAATAAAGTTTCTATGATCTGATCGCGGAGGCGAATATTTGAGTTACGAGTTTGGTCTTCATCTGAAACAATGTGAAATAGTTTCACAACTAACACCACCAGGAACACCACAACGTAATGGTGTGTCTGAACGTTGTAACCGTACTTTATTAGATATGGTGCGATCTATGATGTCTCTTACCGATTTACCACTATCGTTTTGGGGTTATGCTTTAGAGACAACTGCATTCACGTTAAATAGGGCACCATCTAAATCCATTGAGACGACGCCATATGAACTGTGGTTTGGCAAGAAACCCAAGTTGTCGTTTCTTAAAGTTTGGGGATGCGATGCTTATGTGAAAAAGCTTCAACCTGATAAGCTCGAACTCAAGTAGGAGAAATGTGTCTTCATAGGATACCCAAAGGAAACTATTGGGTACACCTTCTATCACAGATTCGAAGGCAAGATATTCGTTGCTAAGAATGGATCCTTTCTAGAGAAGGAGTTTCTCTCGAAATAAGTGAGTGGGAGGAAAGTAGAACTTGATGAGATAATTGTACCTTCTCCTGAATTGGAAAGTACTTCATCACAGAAACTAGTTCCAGTGATTCCTACATCGATCAGTGAGGAAGCTAATGATGATGATCATGAAACTTCATATCAAGTTACTACTGAACCTCGTAGGTCAACCAGAGTACGTTCCGCACCAGAGTGGTACGGTAACCCTGTTCTGGAAGTCATGTTATTAGACCATGATGAACCTACGAACTACGAGGAAGCGATGATGAGCCCTGATACGTCCAAAACGTATCTATAATTTCTGCTTGCTCCATGCCTCTTTTGTGTGATATTGCTATGATATTTATGCACTTCCATACACTTTTGATCATATTTGGACTAACCTATTAACTCAGTGCACCCAATGCCAGTTTCTGTTTTCTGCTGTTTTTGTATTTCAGGTTTTCCCATTACTTAAATTGCCAGAAAAATTCCGGGAAAAATATATAAAAAATCAGCGCTCCAGAAGCTTCCACGCGCCAGAAGTGGGGCCAGAGGGGAGCCAGGGGCAGCCCAGGCGGCCTGCCCACGCAGGCCCCCACCTGGCCGCGCCGGGGGGGCGCCTGGGCCCCCCTCTTCGCCTCTGGTGCCCCCCTTTGGCATATATTTAGCACGCGTCCCGAAACCCTCGAGGACGGAACCCTTTTTCGCGATCTCATCTCTGTTCTGCCGCCGCCGCGCTTCCAAGATCGGGAGCACCAAGAGAACTCTTCCCGGCACCCTGCCGGAGGGGAGAACCACCACCGGGAGCTTCTCCACCACCATGGACGCCTCCCGGATGAGTTGTGAGTAGTCCCCCTTGGACCATGGGTCCATGACCAGTAGCTATGTGATGTTCTCCTCCCCTCTTTGTTCTTCACCGATTAGACCTCGTGAGCTGCCCTACATGATCGAGGCACATATGTAATCTTTATGATGTTGCTATGCTGAGTTTGCTGGGATCCGATGGATTATGAGATTATGTTCAGATTGTGTGTGAGTAATATATTTGATTCACCTCTTTTATATTTATGTTCTTGAGTAATTCTTGCATGTTCTCCGTTGCTATTTATTGCTTTGGCCGAGTAGTAGGTAGTAACTCCAAGAGGGAACGTTATGCTTGATTGTGGGTTCATGCCCCTCGATGACTAGCTTGAGTGACAGAAACATGAGTCTAGGGGATGTGTTGTTGCCACAAGGGGGAAAACAACGGTGCTTGTACTTGTGGGTGCAAGGATTGTTTACTTTACGCAAAGTTCTTTTAATGCAGTTGTCTGTTGCTTTGAGTTTACACTATGGGTGTGACTCGCAACTTAATACCAGCGAGATGTTCTGGATAGATATCTCAAGGTGGATGATTAGTAGTAGATGCAGATGGATTTCGGTCTACTTGCCTTGGCGTACCGCCCATGCTTTTGAGCCTCTACCTTTCTTACATCATAGTTAGCATTGGTTTGCGCACATAATCCTGTCAATTGCCCAGCTGTAATTTGTTTACCTCGCTTAGCTGTTTTATTGTCTTTTGGGAGAGAGACATCACTAGTGAACATCATGGGACCCCGGTCCATATTACCATCACTGATCACACCCGCTATTTACTTACTGTTCTTATTTCCTAGTTGCAGTCATACCTATCACTATTATCTCTTGCGTTTGATCCTTTGTAAACGACAAGGCCGGAGGGATTGACAACCTCTCTGTACTCGTTGGGAGCAAAGTTATTTGTATTTGTGTGCAGGTCCTGTCAAGCAAAAGTCTCTGGCGCTATTGACACCTTCTTGTTGACCCTCGGAGTCTCACGGGATTCGATCCTTGGTATCTTTGCCAAGGGAAAACTTGCCGCTACGCTACATCTCAAACGTTCCACTTGGGGTAACCAACGAGGGGCGAGAAGTCATCAAGCAAAGTTTTCTGGCGCCGTTGCCGGGGACTCCACTCTTCAAGATAGGGGAGTTGCACGCTATCTTTTATCTTTGCTTTTTAGTCTTGTTAGTTTACCTTTCAGTTTTCTTTATGTCTTTTCACTAGTTTTGCTTAATGGAAAACAACAAAAATATGAGAGAGCTTTATAAGCTCTACCTTGCTTTGGGACATGATGTGTTTGAAGAGAAAATTAAAAAACCTATGGAACTTTATTATTTGCATAACAATCATGATGGTGGTGATGTTATTAGTATGCTTTCTTTGAATATCAATATTGCTAATGACATGGAAAGCTCTAAGCTTGGGGATGACACGTTTGATGAACATGATATTTTTAGTCCCCCAACTTTTGAAGAGAAAATTTACTTTGATGATACTTTGCTTCCTATATATGATTACAATGATGAATATGATGTTTTCAGTCCACCTACTATTGAGGATAAAATTTATTATGATTATGATATGCCTCCTAAATACAATGATTACCATGATGGTTATGATTGCTTTACTCTCACTATTCCTAATAAGAAAGATTTTGCTTATATGAAGAGTAATGATACCTTTTTGCATGTGGATCATGGTAACAATGCTTTATGTGATGCTTGTATTGTTGAGTTTATTCGTGATCCCACTGAAAATTATTATGAGAAGGGAACATATGCTTATAGATATTTCAATAATATCAAGTTCCCTCTCTTTATGTTGAAGGTTTTGAAGCTGCACTTGTTTTGTCTTCCTATGCTTATTGCTTTGTGCTTCAATGAATTATTGTATTGCAATATTCCTATGCATAGGAAGCATGTTAGGCTTAAATGTGTTTGGTATTTGCTTCTTGATGCTCTCTTTTGTTCTTCAACTCTTATTCCTACGAGAGCATCATTAAAGTCTTAAGCCTATCTTTATGGCTATAAAGAAAGAGCTCTAGGGAGACAACCCTTGTTATTTTTGCTTTCAGTTTGTTCTTTCAGTTTTAGTGGTCTTGATGTTTGTTACTACTGTAGCAACATCATTGTATATTTTCTTTTCAGCTTTGTGCCAAGTTTAGCCTCTGATTGCAAGAAAGTTCAAAAGTTGTGACGTGCAGTCCAGAAAACAGATTCTGTCCTTGGACAAAAAAAATCGTATAAAATCACCAGATCATATTTTTGGTCTGAATTGTTTCGACAGCGTGCTCTATATAATTGGCTTTCGGGCGTCTGTTCTGAGTTTTTTTATTTGAGTTGCAGAAGTGCCCCGAAAAAATTATTTACTACCTGCTGGTCTGTTTTTCACAGATTCTGTCCTGTTTTGCCTTTTCTTCGTTTTGCAAACCTTGAGCTTGCTTTTTCTTTGCAAAAACCTTTTGGCAATCTTGAGAAACAGTAGATCTTCAAGATTATCCTTATTTCCAGTAGGGAAAAATTATTTTATTATGGGTACTAACCTCGCTAATCAGATTATGATGAGTTATGTATGAAGGGAGTTTTCAAGTGTGCGAGGGAAGATGATAAAAAGATTCAGGAGGGTCAAACGCTCAAGCTTGGGGATGCCCCCGTGCACCCCCAAGAAATATTCAAGAAGACTCAAGCATCTAAGCTTGGGGATGCCCCCGTGCATCCCCTTCTCCATCAACAATTATCAGTTCGTCTTTCGTTCCACTATATTTTAATCACTTCATGCGTTATGTGCTATGCTTGGAGCGTCTTGCTTTTAGTTTCCTTTTTAGTTTTCTTTAGCTTTGCTTGCTGTTCATAACGAGTTAGAACCCAGCTTCCTTTGTGTGGGAGAGGAAACACGCTCCACTTCAACCTAGAACACAACATAGGATTTTCATGCTTATCTTTGCTGTGTATGTTCTTTGTCTTTCCATAGCTACTGTCATGTTTAGCTCTTAGTTTTCATGCTTTTCTTTTTAAAGAGCTTTTGTTTAGTTGGTTGCTGAACTCTCTTGAGTTTTCATGTTTATCTTGTTAAGAGAGTTTGTCTGTTGCACTGAGTTGTGTGTCTTAACTTAAAGTAGGTAATTGAGGTTGCTATTTAATTTTGGTAGTAACTTGCAATAGTTTTGAGGTATTGCCATGTGTAATGTCTGAACTTTTGGTGTCAAGAGCTTTAGCCTATTAGTGATAGATGTCGTATTTTGGGCAATCCGTGTTTATTTTCGAAAACCTACAAAATAGTTGAGAACTTTAGCTACTAAATGGATCACTAATCTTTGGAGGGATCGAATATTAGAGTACACTCACGTATCATGAGTCGAGGATGCACAAGGATAACCAAATCCCCATACACTCCTCCTCGGGGTACTTGTCTCTTTGTGAACCTCCTAATTAGATTGAGAGTTACCGATAATAAGTGCATGAGTTCTTCGGACTAATGTGAGTATTCGAAAGTTGACACTTCCACCTATCCATATTTTTCTAGCCTCTTCGGTACCGTGCATTGCCCTTTCTCACCTCGAGAGTTGGCGCATACTTCGCCGGTGCATCCAAATCCTTGGCACGATACGCTCTGTCATCATAAGCCTCATTATATCCTTCCTCAAAACAGCCACCATACCTACCTATTAAGGCATTTCCATAGCCTTTCCGAGATACATTGCGATGCAACATCCATCCTCTCATGACTTGATCTTCATGTCATACATGCTTTTTGCTTGATCGATGAGCCGCATGCTAGTTGGGCCTTGCCCTAATCATTGCTACATGACGCGCTAGTATCATTGCATATCCTGCTACACTGGCAGAGGCATACATTTGCATACATCATGATAGTTTCATTTTCTTTATGTTGAGTACTTTTGTAAAGTGTGAAAGATCTTCTATACTTCTTGTAATACATAGAGTGTTGCCCCTAAAGTGAGGAAAAGATCCCAAAGAGGACAAATCAAAAGATCCCAAAGAGGACAAAATCAAAAGATCACAAAGAGGACAAATGAGAGATAAATAGAAAGAGCCATTGAGGACACAAAAAAATAAAAA
>LR738709.1:75485267-75534819 GCA_902687465.1 Secale cereale
AAAAAAGAAAAAAAAAAAAAAAGAGAGAAGGGGGCACACTACTATTTCTTTTGAGAGATCCACACTCGTACTCCATCTTATACCTTGTACTCCATAGAGATTATCATTCCTGCATATAGCTATGTGGGGACCTTTACACTATAGAACTTGGCTTGTATATTCCAATGATGAGCCTCCTCAAAAGAGCTCTAGGTCTTCTTGAGCAAGCAAGTTGGATGCACCCCCACTATTTCCATTGGAGAGCTTACCTTAGCTCATATGTGCATCCGCTGCATGGCAATCCCTACTCCTCGCATCATATCTATCATTTGGTTTTCTCTCGCCGATGATTGTCCTCATTGATGTGAGCCTTTCACACCTTTTTTGTCTTCCCCCTCCATCATTTTTCTCTCTTTGCCATCCTAAGTGTCGACTTTCTTGCTTACGCTCATCCATTGCATGAGTGCTCAAAATATCGAAAGGGAGTGGATCATTTTGACTTGTACCTGGCTGACGGTCCGGGGATGAGTCAAGATAAGATTCCAAAGAAGACCAAGTGTGAAACTTTAGTAGATTAAGTTCTCAACAATACAAAAACTATGTTTTACTCTCATATATCCCTATCCCCTTTCTTGCACGCAAACACCATTTGGAGACATTCGAGTCACGGACAGCGAGAGCTCTTGCACCTTTATGTTCTTATGTTACTTGTTACAATGCTAATATAGACTCTTGCTTGTTATGACTTGAATTGGATTACATGCCTTGATTGCTTTACTTAAAAGTTCTTATATGGTCGATAGCATGTCACCACAGAAATTATGCTTGTTATCATTTACCTACTCGAGGACGAGCAGGAATTAAGCTTGGGGATGTTGATACGTCCAAAACGTATCTATAATTTCTGCTTGCTCCATGCCTCTTTTGTGTGATATTGCTATGATATTTATGCACTTCCATACACTTTTGATCATATTTGGACTAACCTATTAACTCAGTGCACCCCAATGCCAGTTTCTGTTTTCTGTTGTTTTTGTATTTCAGGTTTTCCCATTACTTAAAAGTGCCCTAAAAATTCCGGGAAAATATATAAAAAATCAGTGCTCCAGAAGCTTCCACGCGCCAGAAGTGGGGCCAGAGGGGAGCCAGGGGCAGCCCAGGCGGCCTGCCCACGCGGCCCCCCTCCTGGCCGCGCCGGGGGGGCGCCTGGGCCCCCCTCTCCGCCTCTGGTGCCCCCCTTTGGCATATATTTAGCACGCGTCCCGAAACCCTCGAGGACAGAACCCTTTTTCGCGATCTCATCTCTGTTCCGCCGCCGCCGCGCTTCCAAGAGCGGGAGCACCAGGAGAACTCTTCCCGGCACCCTGCCGGAGGGGAGAACCACCACCGGGAGGTTCTCCACCACCATGGACGCCTCCCGTATGAGTTGTGAGTAGTACCCCTTGGACCATGGGTCCATGACCAGTAGCTATGTGATGTTCTCCTCCCCTCTTTGTTCTTCACCGATTAGACCTCGTGAGCTGCCCTACATGATCGAGGGACATATGTAAGCTTTATGCTGTTGCTATGCTGAGTTTGCTGGGATCCGATGGATTATGAGATTATGTTCAGATTGTGTGTGAGTAATATATTTGATTCACCTCTTTTATATTTATGTTCTTGAGTAATTCTTGCATGTTCTCCGTTGCTATTTATTGCTTTGGCCGAGTAGTAGGTAGTAACTCCAAGAGGGAACGTTATGCTTGATTGTGGGTTCATGCCCCTCGATGACTAGCTTGAGTGACAGAAACATGAGTCTAGGGGATGTGATGTTGCCACAAGGGGGAAAACAACGGTGCTTGTACTTGCGGGTGCAAGGATTGTTTACTTTACGCAAAGTTCTTTTAATGCAGTTGTCTGTTGCTTTGAGTTTACACTATGGGTGGGACTCGCAACTTAGGGCCTGTTCGGAGACTCTCCCGCTCCCCAAGTCTGCTCCAGGAGTTGGTGGAGCTGTAGCTAAAAATGGTGGAGTGGGGAAAAGGCAGCTCCACAGATTCTTGGATTTCAGGGAGCTGGAGGACTGCCGAACAGCTCCTTAATACCAGCGAGATGTTCTGGATAGATATCTCAAGGTGGATGATTAGTAGTAGATGCAGATGGATTTCGGTCTACTTGCCTTGGCGTACCGCCCATGCTTTTGAGCCTCTACCTTTCTTACAGCATAGTTAGCATTGGTTTGCGCACATAATCCTGTCAATTGCCCAGCTGTACTTTGTTTACCTTGCTTAGTTGTTTTATCGTCTTTTGGGAGAGAGACATCACTAGTGAACATCATGGGACCCCGGTCCATATTACCATCACTGATCACACCCGCTATTTACTTACTGTTCTTATTTCCTAGTTGCAGTCATACCTATCACTATTATCTCTTGCGTTTGATCCTTTGTAAACGACAAGGCCGGAGGGATTGACAACCTCTCTGTACTCGTTGGGAGCAAAGTTATTTGTATCTGTGTGCAGGTCCTGTCAAGCAAAAGTCTCTGGCGCTATTGACACCTTCTTGTTGACCCTCGGAGTCTCACGGGATTCGATCCTTGGTATCTTTGCCAAGGGAAAACTTGCCGCTACGCTACATCTCAAACCTTCCACTTGGGGTAACCAACGAGGGGCGAGAAGCCATCAAGCCCAGATTCCGCAAAATGGCTTGAGGCCATGAAATCTGATATGGGATCCATGTATGAGAACAAAGTCTGGACTTTGGTTGACTTGCCCGATGATCGGCAAGACATTGAAAATAAATGGATTTTTAAGAGGAAGACTGACGCCGACGGTAATGTTACTGTCTACAAAGCTCGACTTGCTATGAAAGGTTTTTGACAAGTTCAAGGACTTGACTACGATGAGACTTTCTCACCCGTAGCGATGCTTAAGTCTGTCCGAATCATGTTAGCAATTGCCGCATTTTATGATTATGAAATCTGGCAAATGCATGTCAAAACTGCATTCCTTAATGGATATCTCAAAGAAGAGTTGTATATGATGCAACCAGAATGTTTTGTCGATTCTAAAGGTGCTAACAAAGTGTGCAAGCATCTCGGAGTTGGAATATACGCTTTGATGAGGTGATCAAAGCATATGGTTTTATACAGACTTTTGGAGAAGCCTGTGTTTACAAGAAAGTGAGTGGGAGCTCTGTAGCATTTCTGATATTACATGTGGATGACATATTGTTGATTGGAAATGATGTACAATTTCTGGATGGCATAAAAGGATACTTGAATAAGAATTTTTCAATGAAAGACCTCGGTGAAGCTGCTTATATATTAGGCACCAAGATCTATAGAGATAGATCAAGACGCTTAATTGGACTTTCACAAAGCACATACCTTGATAAAGTTTTGAAGAATTTCAAAATGGATCAGTCAAAGAAAGGGTTCTTGCCTGTATTACAAGGTGTGAAGTTGAGTAAGACTCAATGCCCGACCACTGCAGAAGATAGAGAGAAAATGAAAGTCATTCCCTATGCTTCAGCCATAGGATCTATCATGTGTGCAATGCTGTGTACTAGACCTGATGTGTGCCTTGCTATAAGTTTAGCAGGGAGGTACCAAAGTAATCCAGGAGTGGATCACTGGACAACGTTTAAGAACATTCTGAAGTACTTGAAAAGTACAAAGGATATGTTTCTCGTTTATGGAGGTGACAAAGAGCTCGTCGTAAACGGTTACGTTGATTCAAGATTTGACACTGATCCGGATGACTCTAAGTCACAAACCGGATACGTATTTTTGTTGAACAGTGGAGCTGTCAGTTGGTGCAGTTCCAAGCAGAGCGTCGTGGCGGGATCTACGTGTGAAGCAGAGTACATAGCTACTTCAGAAGCAGCAAATGAAGGAGTCTGGATGAAGGAGTTCATATCTGATCTAGGTGTAATACCTAGTGCATCGGGTTCAATGAAAACCTTTTGTGATAACACTGGAGCAATAGCCTTGGCGAAGGAATCCAGGTTTGACAAGAGAACCAAGCACATAAAGAGACACTTCAACTCCATCCGCGATCAAGTCAAGAAGGGAGACATAGAAATTTGCAAGATACATACGGATCTGAATGTTGCAGACCCATTGACTAAGCCTCTTCCACGAGCAAAACATGATCAGCACGAAGACTTCATGGGTGTTAGAATCATTACTATGTAATCTAGATCATTGACTCTAGTGGAAGTGGGAGACTGAACGAAATATGCCCTAGAGGCAATAATAATGTTGTTATTTATATTTCCTTATATATCATGATAAATGTCTTTTATTCATGCTAGAATTGTATTAACTGGAAACTTGATACATGTGTGAATACATAGATGATGTCTACTATGCAACCTTCTTCTTGTAGACGTTGTTGGGCCTCCAAGTGCAGAGGTTTGTAGGACAGTAGCAAATTTCCCTCAAGTGGATGACCTAAGATTTATCAATCCGTGGGAGGCGTAGGATGAAGATGGTCTCTCTCAAACAACCCTGCAACCAAATAACAGAGTCTCTTGTGTCCCCAACACACGCAATACAATGGCAAATTGTATAGGTGCACTAGTTTGGCAAAGAGATGGTGATACAAGTGCAATATGGATGGTTGATATAAGTTTTTGTAATATGAAAATGTAAAAACAGCAAGGTAACAAGTAATAAAAGTGAGCGAAAACGGTATTGCAATGCTTCAAAACAAGGCCTATGGTTCATACTTTCACTAGTGGAAGTTCTCTCAACAATGATAACATAATTGGGTCATACAACTATCCCTCAACGTGCAACAAAGATTCACTCCAAAGTCACTAATAGCGGAGAACAAATGAAGAGATTATTGTAGGGTACGAAACCACCTCAAAGTTATTCTTTCTGATCGATCTATTCAAGAGTCCGTAGTAAAATAACACGAAGCTATTCTTTCCGTTCGATCTATCCTAGAGTTTGTACTATAATAACACATTAAGACACACATCAACCAAAACCCTTATGTCACCTAGATACTCCGTTGTCACCTCAAGTATCCATTGGTATGATTATACGATATGCATCACACAATCTCAGATTCATCTATTCAACCAACACAAAGAACTTCAAAGAGTGCCCCAAAGTTTCTACCAGAGAGTCAAGACGAAAACGTGTGCCAACCCCTATGCATAAGTTAAGAAGGTCACTGAACCCGCAAGTTGAGCACCAAAACATACATCAAGTAGATCCCGTGAATATCCCATTGTCACCACAGATAAGCACATGCAAGACATACATCAAGTGTTCTCGAATCCTTAAAGACTCAATCAGATAACATAATTTCAAAGGGAAAACTCAATCCATTACAAGAAAGTAGAGGGGGAGAAACATCATAAGATCCAACTATAATAGCAAAGCTCGTGATACATCAAGATCGTGCCATATCAAGAACACGAGAGAGAGAGAGAGAGAGAGAGAGAGAGAGAGAGAGAGAGAGAGAGAGAGAGAGAGAGAGAGAGAGAGAGAGATCAAACACATAGCTACTGGTACATACCCTCAGCCCCGAGGGTGAACTACTCCCTCCTCGTCATGGAGAGCGCCGGGATGATGAAGATGGCCACCGGTGATGGATCCCCCCTCCGGCAGGGTGCCGGAATAGGGTATTGATTGGTTTTTGGTGGCTACATAGGCTTGCGGTGGTGGAACTCCCGATCTAGGTTTCTTTCTAGGGGTTTCTGTATTTATAGGAATTTTTGGCGTCGGTCTCAAGTTGGGAGGGGGGGGGTTCTCCGAGTCATCCACAAGATAGGGGGGCGCGCCCTCCACCCTCGTGGATGGCTCGGGACTCTTCTGGCCCAACTCGTTTACTCCGGTGGCTTCTTTTGGTCCATAAAAATCATCAAAAATAGGCACGTCAATTGGACTCCGTTTGGTATTCCTGTTCTGTAAAACTCAAAAACAGGGAAAAAACAGAAACTGGCACTGGGCTCTAGGTTAATAGGTTAGTCCCAAAAATCATATAAAACAGCATATAAATGCATATAAAACATCCAAGATGGATAATATAATAGCATGGAACAATAAAAAATTATAGATACGTTGGAGACGTATCAATAGGCAAAACAGAGTGTCCCTAGTATGCCTCTACTAGACTAGCTCGTTAATCAAAGATGGTTATGTTTCCTAACCATAGACATGTGTTGTCATTTGATCAATGGGATCACATCATTATAAGAATGATGTGATGGACAAGACCCATCCGTTAGCTTAGCACTATGATCGTTTTGTTTTACTGCTATTTCTTTCTTCATGACTTATACATGTTCCTCTAACTATGAGATTATGCAACTCCCGAATACCAGAGGAACACCTTGTGTGCTATCAAACGACAAAACGCAACCGGGTGATTATAAAGATGCTCTACAGGTGTCTCCGAAGGTGTTTGTGGTGTTGGCATATATCGAGAATAGGATTTGTCACTCCGAGTGTCGGAGAGGTATCTTTGGGCCCTCTCGGTAATATACATCATAATAAGCCTTGCAAGCAAACGACTAATGAGCTAGTCACGAGATGATGTATTACAGAACGAGTAAAGAGAGTTTCCAGTAACGAGATTGAACTAGGTATGACGATACCGATGATCGAATCTCGGGCAAGTAACATACCAGTGACAAAAGGAACAACGTATGTTGTTATGCGGTTTGATCGATAAAGATCTTCGTAGAATATGTAGGGACCAATATGAGCATCCAGGTTCCTCTACTGATTATTGACCGGAGATGTGTCTCGGTCATTTCTACATAGTTCTCGAACCCGTAGGGTCCGCACGCTTAACGTTCGATGACGATCAGTGTTATGAGTTTTTGTGTTTTGATGTACCGAAGGTTGTTCAGAGTCCCGGATGAGATCACAGACATGACGAGGAGTCTCGAAATGGTCGAGACGTAAAGATTGATATATTGGACGACTATATTCAGACACCGGAAATGTTCCGGAGAAGTTTCGGATAAAACCGGAGTGCCAGAGAGTTACCGGAACCCCCCAGGGGAACTAATGGGCCACATGGGCCTTAGTGGAGAGAGAGAGAGGGGTGGCTAGGGCAGGCCGCGCGCCCCCTCCCCCTTGGGTTCGAATTGGACTAGGGAAGGGGGCGGCGCCTCCCTTTCCTTATCCCTCTCCCTCTCCTTCCTTTCCCTCTCTTCCCTTGTTAGAAACCTACTAGGAATAGGATTCCCATTCCTAGTAGAAATCCTACATGGGGCGCGCCTATAGGGGCCGGCCGGCCTCTCTCCCTGCTCCTTTATATACGGGTGTAGGGGGCACCCTAGAACACACAAGTTGACAATTGTTTTAGCCATGTGCGGTGCCCCCCTCCACTGTTACACACCTCGGTCATATTGTCGCGGTGCTTAGGTGAAGCCTTGCGTCGGTAACTTCATCAACACCGTCACCACGCCGTCGTGCTGATGAAAGTCTCCCTCTGCCTCAACTGGATCAAGAGTTCGAGGGACGTCACCGAGCTGAACGTGTGCAGATCGCGGAGGTGCCGTGCGTTCGGTGCTTGATCGGTTGGATCACGGAGACATTCGACTAGATCAACCGCGTTACTAAACACTTCCGCTTTCGGTCTACGAGGGTACAAGGACACACTCTCCCGCTCATTGCTATGCTTCTCCTAGATAGATCTTGCGTGATCGTATGATTTTTTTTGAAATACTACCTCCCACAACACCAACCCATCCGTTGATTTTGCAGCAAACAAATCCTTGGCTTCTTCTCTCCCCTTAACCGTGTAAATTGCATTAATCATGGTATTGAATATTGCAACACTAAACTTCACATTCATTGTGCCTAGTTTCTCGAACATGACGATTTCTTCATCAGCGCAATTATCTCTACAAAGTCCTCCAAGAATTATAGAGTATATGGAAATGTCCACTGTTGTTCCACTTTCGATCATCTCATTGAATATTTTCTTCATAGAAGAAGTTCTCCCAGCACGAAACAACCCATGAAGTATTGATACGTCTCCAACATATCTACTTTTCCAAACCCTTTTGCCCTTGCTTTGGACTCTAACTTGCATGATTTGGATGGAACTAACCTGGACTGACACTGTTTTTAGCAGAACTGCCATGGTGTTGTTTTTTGTGCAGAATAAAAAGTTCTCGGAATCGCCTGAAAATCAATGGAGAATTATTTAAGAAAATATAAAAAATATCTGCAAGAAGATCTGCATCGGGGGGCCCACACCCTGTCCTTGAGGGTGGGGGGCGTGACCCCCTTCCCAGGGCGCGCCCCCTGGCTCGAGGGCCCCCCGATGCTCCACAGACGTATCCCCAGGTCCTATATATTCCGTTTCATGGATAAAAAATCAAGGAGAAAGAATTATCGCGTTTCACGAGATGGAGCCTGATACGTCCAAAACGTATCTATAATTTCTGCTTGCTCCATGCCTCTTTTGTGTGATATTGCTATGATATTTATGCACTTCCATACACTTTTGATCATATTTGGACTAACCTATTAACTCAGTGCACCCTAGTGCCAGTTTCTGTTTTCTGTTGTTTTTGTATTTCAGGTTTTCCCATTACGTAAATTGCCAGAAAAATTCCGGGAAAAATATATAAAAAATCAGCGTTCCGGAAGCTTCCATGCGGCAGAAGTAGGGCCAGAGGGGGCCCAGAGGGGCTCCAGGCGCCCTGAGGGGGCGGCCCCCCTCCTGGCCGCGCCGGGGGGGCGCCTGAGCCCCCCTTACCTCCTCTGGTGACCCCCTTTGGCATATATTTACACCGCGTCCCAAAACCCTCGAGGACGGAACCCTTTTTCGCGATCTCATCTCTGTTCCGCCGCCGCCGCGCTTCCAAGATCGGGAGCACCAGGAGAACTCTTCCCGGCACCCTGCCGGAGGGGAGAACCACCACCGGGAGCTTCTCCACCACCATGGACGCCTCCCGGATGAGTTGTGAGTAGTCCCCCTTGGACCATGGGTCCATGACCAGTAGCTATGTGATGTTCTCCTCCCCTCTTTGTTCTTCACCGATTAGACCTCGTGAGCTGCCCTACATGATCGAGGCACATATGTAATCTTTATGTTGTTGCTATGCTGAGTTTGCTGGGATCCGATGGATTATGAGATTATGTTCGGATTGTGTGTGAGTAATATATTTGATTCACCACTTTTATATTTATGTTCTTGAGTAATTCTTGCATGTTCTCCGTTGCTGTTTATTGCTTTGGCCAAGTAGTAGGTAGTAACTCCAAGAGGGAACGTTATGCTTGATTGTGGGTTCATGCCCCTCGATGACTAGCTTGAGTGACAGAAACATGAGTCTAGGGGATGTGTTGTTGCCACAAGGGGGAAAACAACGGTGCTTGTACTTGCGGGTGCAAGGATTGTTTACTTTACGCAAAGTTCTTTTAATGCAGTTGTCTGTTGCTTTGAGTTTACACTATGGGTGGGACTCACAACTTAATACCAGCGAGATGTTCTGGATAGATATCTCAAGGTGGATGATTAGTAGTAGATGAAGATGGATTTTGGTCTACTTGCCTTGGCGTACCGCCCATGCTTTTGAGCCTCTACCTTTCTTTGCAGCATAGTTAACATTGGTTTGCGCACATAATCATGTCAATTGCCCAGCTGTAATTCGTTTACCCCGCTTAGCTGTTTTATCATCTTTTGGGAGAGAGACATCACTAGTGAACATCATGGGACCCCGGTCCATATTACCATCACTGATCACACCCGTTATTTACTTCCTGTTCTTATTTACTAGTTGCAGTCATACGTATCACTATTATCTCTTGCGTTTGATCCTTTGTAAACGACAAGGCCGGAGGGATTGACAACCACTCTGAACTCGTTGGGAGCAAAGTTATTTATATCTGTGTGCAGGTCCTGTCAAGCAAAAGTCTCTGGCGCTATTGACACCTTCTTGTTGACCCTCGGAGTCTCACGGGATTCGATCCTTGGTATCTTTGCCAAGGGAAAACTACCGCTACGCTACATCTCAAACCTTCCACTTGGGGTAACCAACGAGGGGCGAGAAGCCATCAGAGCCGCCGCCAAGCCCTAATCTCTCTCGGGAGGGCTGATCTGGAGTCCGTTCGGGGCTCCGGAGAGTGGAGATCGTCGCCATCGTCATCATCAACCTTCATCCATCACCAATTCCATGATGCTCACCGTCGTGTGTGAGTAATTCCATTGTAGGCTTGCTGGACGGTGATGGGTTGGATGGGATCTATCATGTAATCGAGTTAGTTTTGTGAGGGTTTGATCCCTAGTATCCACTATGTTCTGAGATTGATGTTGCTATGACTTTGCTATGCTTAATGCTTGTCACTAGGGCCCGAGTGCCATGATTTCAAATCTGAACCTATTATGTTTTCATGAATATATGTGTGTTCTTGATCCTATCTTGCAAGTCTATAGTCACCTACTATGTGTTATGATACGGCAACCCCGAAGTGACAATAATCGGGACCACTCCCGATGATGACCATAGTTTGAGGAGTTCATGTATTCACTATGTGTTAATGCTTTGGTCCGGTACTCTATTAAAAGGAGGCCTTAATATCCCTTAGTTTTCAATAGGACCCAGCTGCCACGGGAGGGTAGGACAAAATATGTCATGCAAGTTCTTTTCCATAAGCATGCATGACTATATTCGGAATACGTGCCTACATTATATTGATGAACTGGAGCTAGTTCTGTGTCACCCTAGGTTATAACTTCTACATGATGAATTGCATCCGACATAATTTCCCATCACCGATCCAATGCCTACGAGCTTTACCTATATTGCTAGTTGCTTATTTACTTTTCTACTGCTACTATCACAAAAACTACAAAAACACTATCTTTACTTTTATTGCTGCTACCACCACTATCATATTACTTTGCTACTAAACTATCTTGCTGCAGATACTAAGTTTCTAGGTGTGGTTGAATTGACAACTCAGCTGCTAATACTTAAGAGTATTCTTTGGCTCCCCTTGTGTCGAACCAACAAGTTTGGGTTTAATACTTTACCCTCGAAAACTGTTGCGATCCCCTACACTTGTGGGTTATCAAGACTGTTTTCGGGCGCCGTTGTCGGGGAGCATAGCTCTATTCTTCAAGTCACTTGGGATTTATATCTGCTTATCACTATGAAGAATTTGAAGGACTCAAAAACCAAGATCTTACCCTCAACTAAGAGGGGAGGTAAGGAACTGCCATCTAGCTCTGCGCTTGATTCTCCTTCTGTTATGAGTAAACTTGCGACACCTACTCCTGCTATTGAATCTGATATGTCGTATGTTCTTGATGATGCTACTTCTGCTATGTATGATGAAACTATCTCTATGCCTGATACTGTGCCACTAGGTGAATTTCTAGATGAACAAATTGCTAAGGTTAGGGAGAGTGCAAATGTTGATGATATTTATGAAAGTGATGATGAAACTACTCCCAATAGATATGAATTGCCTGTTGTGCCTGAGGGTTATATTATGGATGAAGAAACTTCTAGAGACTTTCTTGCTTGCAATGATAGATATGATCTTAAGAAGTTATTAGCTAAGCTGAAAGAAAAATCCTTAAATGCTAGAATGAAACATGACCCTTCTTTTGCTACTTCACCTATTTGTGTCACTGATAAGGATTATGAATTCTCTGTTGATCCTGAGTTAATTACTTTGGTTGAATCTGATCCTTTCCATGGCTATGAATCTGAAACTGTTGTGGCACATCTTACCAAGTTGAATGATATAGCCACCCTGTTTGCCAATGATGAAAAGATTCGCTATTACTATATCCTTAAGCTATTTCCGTTCTCGTTAAAAGGTGATGCTAAGACTTGGTTTAATTCTCTTGATCCTGGTTGTGTGCGTAGTCCCCAGGATATGATGTATTACTTCTCTGCTAAATATTTTCCCGCTCATAAGAAACAAGCTGCCTTACAAGAAATATATGAATTTGCTCAAACTGAAGAAGAGAGTCTTCCACAAGCTTGGGGGAGGCTTCTCCAGTTACTAAATGCTTTGCCTGATCATCCTATTGAGATGCATGATATACTTGATGTCTTTTATAATGGACTAACCGATGCTTCCAGAGACCACCTAGATAGTTGTGTTGGTTATGTTTTCAGGGAAAGAATAGTGGAACAAGCTGAATTACTATTGAATAATATGCTAGCCAATGAAAATAATTGGACACTTCCCAAACCAGCCCATAAGCCAACTCCGAAGAAAAGAGGTGTTCTATTTCTCAGTTCTGAAGATATGCATGAGGCAAAGAAATCTATGAAAGAAAAAGGTATTAAAGCTGAAGATGTTAAGACTTTACCGCCTATTGAAGAAATACATGGTCTTGATAACCCGACACAGGTAGCAAAGGTAAATTCTCTTTATATTTTTGATGAAGGTGATATTCCTCGTTATAAGTCTGCTAGACAATGCTTAGATGAGTTTGACAATTTTATTGTGAAACAAGAAAGCTTCAATGCTTATGTTGGTAGACAATTACAGCACAATGCCTATATGATTGAACGCTTGAGTGATTATCTGTCTAGTGCTAAAGATGAACTGAAACTTATTAGTATACATGCTTCCATGGTCACCACTCAAGTAGAACAAGTACTTAAGGCTCAGAATGATCCGCTCAATGAACTAAATAGTAAGAATAATGACTATGATGTTAAAGTTGCAACTAGAGGTGGTAAAATGACTCAGGAACCTCTGTATCCTGAAGGCCACCCTAAGAGAATTGAGCAAGATTCTCCGAGAGCTAATTTAGATGCACCTAGTTCTTCTAAGAAGAAGAAAAAGAAAAATGATAGAACCTTGCATGCTTCTAGTGAACCTGTAGCTCACCCACCTGAGAATCCCAATGATATATCTGTTTCTAATGCTGAGACACAATCTGGTAATGAACATGAACCTAGTGATTATCTTAATAATGATGTTCATGATGATGCTCAACCTAGCAATGATAACGATGTAGAGATTGAACCTGCTGTTGATCTTGATAACCCACAATCACAGAATCAATGTTATGATAAGAGAGACTTTGTTGCTAGGAAGCACGGTAGGGAAATAGACCCATGGGTTCAGAAACCCATGCCTTTTCCTCCGAACCATCCAAGAAAAAGGATGACGAGGATTTTGAGCGCTTCGCTGAAATGATTAGACCTATCTTTTTGCGTATGTGTTTGACTGATGTGCTTAAAATAAATCCTTATGCCAAGTATATGAAAGATATTATTACCAACAAAAGAAAGATACCTGAAGTAGAAATTTCCACCATGCTTGCCAATTACACTTTTGAGGGCGGAATGCCTAAGAAATTAGGAGATCCAGGAGTACCTACTATACCTTGCTCCATTAAGAGAAACTATGTTAAAACTGCTTTGTGTGATCTTGGAGCCGGTGTTAGTGTTATGCCTCTCTCTTTATATCGTGGGATTGACTTGAGTAAGTTGACACCTACTGAAATATCTTTGCAAATGGCCGATAAATAAACTGCTATACTTGTCGTTATTTGTGAGGATGTGCCTGTCGTAGTTGCAAATGTTACTATTCGAACGAACTTTGTTATACTTGATATCCCCGAGGACGATAATATGTCTATTATTCTTGGAAGACCTTTTCTGAATACTGCAGGGGTTGTTATTAATTGCAACAAAGGCAATGTCACTTTTTATGTCAATGGTAATGATCATACGGTACACTTTCCGAGGAAACAACCTCAGGTCTATAGCATCAATTATATTTGAAAAACTTCAACAATTACTATTGGAGGTTTTGAGTTTCCTATTCCTACTATCAAGAAGGCATATGGCATTCTTATTGTTGGGGACATAGATATCCCCATTGAGGTAACATAGTGTTATTCGAAAATTCTCCGGTTTCATGTTACTCGAAAAGAGTTTATTAACAAGATCTGATCAACCTTGTTAATGGATTCCTTTTGATGAACATGGGATAGGTGAATCTAGATAGCACAAACCTATTGTACCCTCCTTTTACTTTCTGTTAATTAGGTTAAATAAAACAAAAATATCATTGTCTGTCTGTTTCCAGACTTATCTGTGCAATAAAAAATATTTTGAAAATAAAAGTTCTCCAAATGCCATGAAAATGAAATATGATTTTTTCTAGAATATTTAAGAAAATACGGCACTGGACACACAACGAGGGGAGCCAGCACGTGGCCTCGAGGGCACAGGGCGCCCCCCTGCCCAGGGCGCGCCCCCTGCCTCGAGGGCCCCACGTGGCCCCCCTCCACTTATCCTTTCACCCATGCTCTTCTTCTTCCTCCCAAAAAAATCCACAACCAGCTCAAACCCGAGTTCTAGCTCATTTTGCTGCCATTTTCAATCTCCTTGCTCAAAGCACCATTCACCAAACTGTTTGGGGAGATTGTTCCTTGGTGTGTGACTCCTCCATTGGTACAATTAGTTTTTGTTCTAGTGCTTTATTTGTTGCAAAGTTGTGCTGCTGTGGTGACCTTGTTCTTGAGCTTGCATGTCAAATTTTCTTGGTCCCAAGTAGTTCTAATGCATGATATAGCTTCTAGGCACTTATAGGAGTTGTTGCTATCATTCTTGTTGAGTTTGGTTAACTTTTATTGTGAGTTACTAAAAATTTCAGAAATTTTCGGAAAAGGAAACTGTTAAAAAGATTATTGAGGAGCTCTTCCAGCAAGAGCTCGGAGGAGAAGAAGAAAGAAGAAAATAAGAAGACCAAGTATCATCTTCCTCGCATGGCGGAAGTTCGACCGTGCGAACGGCCTTGTAATGATTTCATGATGTCCGCCGGTATTTACAAAGACTTTTATTGGATGGCGAATAATGCAGGCCTCACCGACTTCCTCAACGACCAAAAAGAACAGTATCTCTTACTCACCAATATTTTTACGCAAAGTTTTCATTTTCATTCTAGGAAAACACCACCTACGGTGGAGTTTTGCTTATATGATGTGAGTAAGGAGATATCACTTTTAGATTTTTTGCAAAATATGCAAAGTACCCTTTGGAGGTAGACTTGATGAACCACGTCATGAAGACGTCAAAGGGTTTATTGATATGATAGCGGTAGGTGAAACTAGACAAGTTGCAGGGGCAAGAATCACTAGTATACACTTCCCTGTTCTGCGCTACTTTGCTTTATTTGCTAGTAGGTGTTTAATTGGTCGCGGGAACAGTGGAAATCTCAGTGCCTCTGATATTATCATTTTATGCCATGCTTTGTTTTGTGACACAACTTTTAGCTTGGGCGCCGTCGTTGCCAAACGATTGAGTCTTAATAGCTCAAGAGGGCCCGTCTTTGGAGGCATCTTTGCTTCTCGCCTTGCTGAACATTTTAATATACCTATTAGGCATCATGAGAAGGAAGAAAAATTGCTTGCCCCTGTTTATCTAGACTACAAGAGCATGGTAGCTCATGACTTTATTGTTAAAGACAAAAATATGCAGCTCCATTATAAATTGAGGTTTGATGAAATATACTGTGAAATTGTTACCTTGCCTGCACCTTCTTTGTTTGATCTATCTACAGGCATATTCCTCATCACCTCAGATGTCTTCTACAAGTACCAAGGCCAGGCACAAGCTTCAGAGCCTGAGCCAGAACCACCACTTGATCCTTCCCGACAATCTGTTTATGGGTGGGAGCTGGACGAGCTCGCCAACCAGTGGCATCCAGAGGACACATCTCAGTACATTGGAGGAAGTGGCTTCGATCCCTGGCCATAGACCAACTTAGGCCAAAAGCCTAAGCTTGGGGGAGTACGTGTTTCTCACCGACTTACTTTCATTTTCACACCTATTCTAGTTGTCGGTGCTCACACTCTTTCACTGTACCATCCATGCTTAGTTTCAGTTTCTTTTTCTTAGTCTTTTTCTTGTGTGCTAGAAAACACCAGAAAAACAAAAAAAAATAGTCGAACCTTCCAGCTAGTTTACTTTCTTTTCTTGTAGTAGTAACTAAAAATGAAAACCCAAAAAGATTTCCCGTTCTTCTTTTGCTTGTTGGGAGCTTTCCCGTGTAAATAGTTTCTTTTCTTTAGGGGTTAAGAGTAGAAGACCATGATTGAAAATGCTTAATGGCTCTCATATGCTTTGTTGTTGATTTAACCTTGAGCCATATTACATTGTCTTCTCTCTTGTATTAAATGCCTGCAGATTCCAGCTTAGTCCAATGCACGTGCACTATTATTATTATCCACACCGTTCGGTCGTGCGAGTGAAAGGCAATAAGGATGATATATGATGAACTAATTGAGATGAGAAAAGCTGGTATGAACTCGAACTCTTTTGCTTTTGTAAATATGATTGCTCATCGTTCTGGATTCAGCTTGTTATGAATGAAAAATGTTTGCAATGACAATTAGAGATCATAGTTGCTTATGACATGCTTAATTAGCTGAGAGTTTATAATGGTCTATCTTGCGTGCCAACATGATATTAAAATGGTTGTGATGTGGTATGATGGGTGGTATCCTCCTCTAAACGATTTAAGTGACTTGACTTGGCACATGTTCACACATGTAGTTGAAACAAATCAACATAGCCTTCACGATATTTATGTTCATGGTGATTTATGTCCTACTCATGCTTGCATTCATTATTGATTAATTTTAATGCATGTTCATGACCGTTGTTGCTCTCTAGTTGGTCGCTTCTGAGTCTCCTTCTAGCCTTCACCTGAACTAAGCGGGAATACTGCTTGTGCATCCACTTCCATAAACCCCAAAGTTGTTCCATATGAGTCCACCATACCTTCCTATATGCGGTATTTACCTGCCATTCCAAGTAAATTTGTATGTGCCAAACTCTAAACCTTCAAATGAAATTTTGTTTTGTATGCTCGAACAACTCATGTATCAACTAGGGCTGTCTATATCTTCCATGCTAGGTGGGTTATTCTCACGATGAGTGGACTCCGCTCATCATTCATGAGAAAATGGCTAGTAACCGGGATGCCCAGTCCCATGCTTAAAATCATAATAATTAAACAAAACTCCCCCAGGGCTGTTGCTTGTTTGGACGGTAACCCGTGGATTCGGCTGGCCGTGGAGTGTGCTTGTTGGTGGTTGGGGGAGTATAAACTTTACCATTCTGTTTGGGAACCGCCTATAATGTGCGTAGCATGGGAGATATCGAGATTCTTGGTTGTTATGTTGACAATGAAAGTATACAGCTCAAAATGTTATTCAATCTCTATTTAAAAATTGAGCTCTCGCACCTCTACAAATCCCTGCTTCCCTCTACGAATGGCCTATCTATTTACTTTTATGTAGAGTCATGACCCTCTTATCAAAAAGCACTAGTAGGAGAGCACCTATGTCATTGCATGTATTACTATTAATTTGCATTGAGTATGATCATGATTGGATCTCTTTTACCATGAATTACAATGTCTAGTCAGTCCTTAATCTTTAAAGGTGCTCTGCATTTATGTTTTGCGGTCTCGGAAAGGGCTAGCGAGATACCATCCTGTTATATCATATCATGATTGTTTTGAGAAGTGTTGTCATCCGAGGTTTACTATTATTGCTCACTAGTTGATTATGCCATTGATGTGAGTAGTCTTAAGACCTGAAAGTTATTGTGAATATGGTTAGTTCATGATCTTGTTGAAAACCTAAATGCTAGCTGTAACATCCCAAAATTTCAATTTGGAATGTTATACATAGATCATACTGCATAGCATATTTCTTTGCATTTTGTGCATGGCGATCCTCGAAAATTCTAAGCAACTCAAGGACCTACGGAGAGAGTTGGGAATTCTATAGTTTTTCTATTTGAGTTCACTCGAACACCGGTACGAGGATAGCGTTGGTTTTAATTATTTTTCTCTCCTAAAAATATTTCTAAATAAAATATATGAGCCGAGATAATATGACTTCTCCAAAATAATAGAAATATTGGAGGAAAACTATTAAAATCACTTTTGGATATTTTTCGGATTTTATTTGCGATTTTATTTGCATAGGAAAAATATGCGTTTTTCAAAATTGCATTTTGGTCCGGGAAAAATGTTCACTTTGTCCTAAATATTATTAGAGGACGGTGAAAATTTATTTCAGGATTTTTAGAGTCCGTTTAGTATTTCTTTTGTTAGTTTTCGTACGTCAGGACTCGTTTAAAAAAAAGGAAACCGCCTTTGGGCCGTACCCGACTAGGACTCCCCTAGCCGGGGGGGCCTTTATAAGCCGAGGCCCAGCCTTAGCGCCATCGCCGCCAGCCGCCGCCGTTGCCTGACCCGCCGCCCGCCGCCACCAGAGTTCGTCATTTTCAAGGTAGCCGCCGTTTTTTTTTAAAACCGATGAGTTATTTTTCGTAAAACCCTAGATCCGTTTTTTTAGAATAGAACGGTTTTTCTTTTCGGTTTAGTTATTTAGTGGACGTTCGTCCGTATGTTCGTTTTAACAAACGTTGTTCGCCCGTTAGCCGCAGATAGCGAATGTTCATTCGTTAGCCTGTTTGTCAGTTTTCTTTTTCGGGGTATTTATCCGCGATTATTTCGATCGTGATTTCTGCCCTGATCTTGTTTTTTGCTTTTCTTTTCGCTCGAGAGTCGGAATTAGGTGATTCAAAATCCCAGTTCTTCGTATCGACGCCCTCTTTCCGATTAGCCAACTTTAACAAGGTTATGCTACTGTAAAATTTGACCCTAGATCAAACTAGTAAATGGATCTCGTTTCTTTCGCAGTTTGAGTTTTGTTGCTTCTTTCGATTTGATTCTTTTTGCAAACCGGAGTTCTTAAGTTGAACTTTTTGGTTAGATCTTCTCTTTTGGAGTTTTGTTTGTGCATCATTGCTTGATTGCTTATGTATGCTATTGTTGACTTGCGATAGAATACCCGGATTGTGAAGCGTGCTACTACGAGTCTCTAGGTTTTGCGAATCATCAGCAAGGCAAGTAACACTTTGATCATACCCTTTTATTACCCAGTTTTTATGTATTAGATCAAACCCTTACACATGAGTAGGATCTCTTAACTTGTGGGTCTGGGAAGTAGATTGAGGTAGAACCTATTACCTGCATTATTTTCAAATCCTTGGGAGTTACTTCTACGTGATGCTTAGGTTGCTATGCTATGCTCGTAGACGTGGTTTGGGTTTGAGTGAAATCCATGACAGATGTGAGTTGTTAATTAATGGTTCAACTTAAGGTGGCTACTTGAATACACATCTGGGTGGATTGGTTGCAGAGCACCTGGGGTATCCACTGTTGTCCTAGGAAATCCCGGGGTTTTCGTGTGATTGTCCTATGGAATGCCACCTAGGCTCAAAGGGATCATGAAACAATTCATGCTAGAAACTTCCGTGTGCAGCCACAATGCCATTATGGGCTCTGGCATAGTTAAGTAAGTTGTGGGAAACCTTTCCATGACGGGCTAGCAGATGTAGAGGGATTGTAGGTGTACCAGCCTATCTATCGGTTAAGGGGACCTCTTCGGAAAGACTGTGTCTCGGTCATCCGTTTCTGAAACACCATGCAGTGCGAGAAATCAAATGGAGGCGGTCGAGTCTTGGGGAAAGTGCACAAACCTCTGCAGAGTGTACAAACTGATCATGATTAGCCGTGTCCCCGGTTATGGACAATCTTGAGTATCTGGTACTTGAATTATTGGTTGATCTCATCACTCTAAAGTTAATTTGTTGGGTTAATGATTACTTTAATTGGGATTGTGTTGGAGGTACCTTCTCAATGACGTTTCAACTACCATGATAGTTAAAAATAAAATTTATTCCTTTGTTTTAACCTTAGAGCCTCCACCAGCCAAATATGCATATAGTGTAGCCTTTATTTCTGTTACTTGCATCTTCTGTGTTATCTTGCCAGCATATTCCATGTGCTGACCCGTTTCGGGCTGCAACATGTTACGTTGCAGACTTTTCATACGAGGAGTAAGACGTTCTAGGTCATTTGTCATGCACTCAGCTATGCCGTTGGAGTTGATGGACTCACTTATCTTCCAAGCCTTCCGCTGTTATTTTGTTAGATGGCCTTAAGTCATAGACTTTTGTAATAAGTTCTCTTTGGAGACACTCAATGTAATAAGTGTGTGATTGCCACTCTGTTATAAATCCTTTAAGTACTGTGTGTGTCAGCATTACCGATCCAGGGATGTCACTGAAACACAGAGACTTTGGTCCATTTGGATCGTGGTCGCTACAAGATGGTATCAGAGCACACGCTGAATGTAGGACACGACCACCAAGATAAACCCTAGGTCACTCTTCTCTACTCATTTATGACTTCTCTCCATTTTCTACTTCTTTAGGATGGTGGACCCAAGGAACAAGTTCACGCAACCGGATGAAGACACACCTTTTGGACGACACTTGAAGGAGGTCACTAGGTACCTGAACATAAGAATACCAAGCTTCACCGGGACCTACACCGCCACTTTACCAGAAGAGGAGCGATGGAGCATTCAAGGTCAAATTCCCGGGAGGACATTCGCACCATCCACTGAGCAAATAGAGTTTTCTTTTGATGCACCAACCTGGAGCCTAGGCAAGAGTATGGCAGCCCACATCACTATGGGAAGGATCGGAGAAGTCTACAAGCAGGAGCTGAAGGACACTATCTACCAGATTTGTGGACGCCGAGATGAGCGTTGGGACATGATCAGCACCCGGAAGGACACGTCCATTGCAGCGTTCATCCAGGAGTTAAACCAACACATTCGATGACAGGAGCACCAGATGTGCGCAGGGATGATAGATTTGAAGAAGGCAGTAAACCGGAATTTGGAGCTAGAAGAAGAACTCTAGTCTACTCGTGACGGATACGAGGAGGAGATGTTGATACTAGTGGAGAAGAATGATGATTTGACTAGGAAGCTAGGAGTATTCATGGGAGATCCAGCACCAGGAGGAGAAGAAGAGGAAGAAGAACCCAAGGAGATTCGTTCTGAAGATTACATCATCATCGACGACACGGATTCAGACCGCGATGATACTGATGACGAAGACTATAAAGACGAAGCTGGAGCAGACATCATGGAATCTTCCGCCGATCAAAATTTCTAGATGACTACCCTATGACTAGTAGTTTTCCCCCACAAAGTAGTATTTAGAGCACTTTGTAATGTTAGTTAGATCATTGTAAGACCTTGCTTGAAATTGATTGGTGTGATGTGATTGTGTTTGTCTCATGTGCATATGGGTAGTGATTTTCCCTTAGACCTCAATTCTATTCTAATATCTTCCCTCTACACCCATCAGATGCCTCCAAGACGTGAGCCCGGATTTGAGTTTCCCCCTGAGCTCACTCAGTTGATCCAGCAGCAGAACACTTTGATGCAACTTCTTGTCCAAAACACTCAGAACAACCAGAACAACAACAACCCTCCACCACCACCACCCGTGGACAACCTGACACATTTCTTAAGGTTGCAACCATCGGTGTTTGCTAGCAGCATTGAACCAATAGTTGATGATGACTGGTTGCGCAAGATTGGAAGGGATTTGACAACAACCAATTGCTCAGATGCTGAGAAGGTGCGATTTGCCGCATATCAGTTGTCTGGACTGGACCGGCCGCAACATGGTGGGAGAATTACACAGCCACTTTCCCCATATCCAATGTCACATGGGATCAGTTTCAGCAAGCTTTCCGAACTGCCCATGTCTCAACTGGAGCTATGCGCATGAAGAAGCGGGAGTTTCGCAATTTGCGCCAAGGAAATCGTACTGTGGCTCAGTGCGTAGATGAGTTTAGTATCCTATCTCGTTATGCCCCAGATGACGTGGCCACAGATGCTGCTAAGCAGGAGAGATTTATGGAAGGGCTAAATGATGAGATGAGCGTATAATTGATGATGGCAACCTTTAACAACTACCAGGAGTTGGTAGATAAAGCTCTTATGATTGAAGGGAAGCAGCAACAAATTGAGAGTCGCAAGAGGAAGTATGGACAAGGAAGGAATAATTCTGGAGCCCAGCAGAAGCCCCGATTCACTCCGAATTCGGGAGGATACACCCATAACCATGGAAGCCACACCCACACTGGAGGAAGTTCGCACAACCACAATGGCTCCAAGAATGGGAATGGGAATGGAGCAAACAATAACCAGAATCGCTCTACCCCGTCCACACCCGCCAAGAAGGATTTCAGCCACGTCACCTGTTACATTATGCCAATGAGTGCCCTGAAGCTAAGAATGGGAACGGCAATGGAAGCGTCGGGAAGAAGCCCAACCCGTTCAATAAAGGACAAGTGAACCACGTGACCGTGAAGGAGGTTGAAGAGCAACCAGATGTTGTTGTCGGTAAGTTCTTGGTTAAGTCATTTACCGCAATAGTTCTTTTCGATACTGGTGCATCGCATTCATACATTTCAAGGGGATTCGTAAATAGACATAAGTTGGCCACCCGAGTCCTTAAGACCCCCATGTTAGTAAGTTCCCCAGGAGCAGAGTATATGGCACATCAAGGATGTTTTCAGACGCCATTGGTCATAGGACGCCATGTTTTCCCCTCAGACCTGATAGTTTTGGAGTCACAAGGATTGGATGTGATACTAGGTATGGATTGGCTATCGATGTATGGAGGGAACATCGATTGTGCCAGCAAGTCTATTTTGCTTACCACCCCGGAGGGAAAACGGATTAAGTATGTATCTAGGCATTTGCCTATATGGACACAAGTACATTCTCTCACGGGAGTTCTTCAGGAGGAAGTGCCGGTAGTAAAGGATTATCCGGATGTTTTTTCAGAGGAGCTACCTGGCATGCCACCGGATAGGGATATTGAGTTTTTGATTGAGCTGTTGCCTGGCACCGGACCTATATCGAAGCGACCATATCGGATGCCAGTGAATGATCTGGAGGAGATCAAGAAGCAGATTAAGGAGTTATTGGAGAAAGGTTTTATTCGCCGGAGTTCATCACCTTGGGGAGCCCCAGTGCTTTTGGTCGAGAAGAAGGATGGATCTTTAAGAATGGTCGTTGATTATCGTGCACTGAATGAAGTGACTATTAAGAATAAGTACCCGCTGCCGATGATCAATGATTTGTTCGACCAACTCCAGGGAGCGAAAGTATTCTCCAAGATCGATCTACGACCTGGATACCACTAATTGAAGATCCGAGAGAAGGATATACCTAAGACAGCCTTCACCACAAGGTACGGGCTATATGAGTATACTGTTATGTCATTTGGATTGACTAACGCCCCTGCCTATTTCATGAGTATGATGAACAAGGTGTTCATGGAGTTCTTGGATAAGTTTGTTGTGGTATTCATTGATGATATTTTGGTGTACTCGAAGATTGAGGAGGAACACGCGGAGCATTTGCGTTTGGTACTGGAGAAGCTCAGGGAACATCAGTTGTATGCCAAGTTTAGCAAATGCGAGTTTTGGTTGAAGGAAGTTGGAATCCTAGGGCATGTTATATCGGGAGAAGGTATAGCAGTGGACCCCGTCAAAGTGCAGGCAGTCACTGAATGGTTGGCACCCATTTCAGTTGGAGAGATCCACAGTTTTCTTGGACTCGCGGGATACTACCGGAGATTCATAGAAAATTTCTCCAAGATTGCTAAGCCAATGACGACGTTGTTGAAGAAGGAGACAAAGTTCAATTGGACTGAAGAGTGTGAAGAAAGTTTCCAGGAGTTGAAGAAACGGTTGACGATAGCCCCAGTGCTGATATTGCCAGATATACGCAAGGATTTCCATGTGTACTGCGATGCTTCACGCTTAGGACTTGGAGGAGTACTTATGTAGGATGGAAGAGTTGTTTCTTATGCATCCCGTCAACTGCGACCACACGAGTTGAATTATGTGACGCACGATCTGGAGTTAGCAGATGTAGTGCATGCACTCAAAACCTGGAGACATTTTCTTATTGGAAATTGTTGTGATATGTACACGGATCACAAGAGTTTGAAGTACATTTCCACTCAGAAGGAGTTGAACCTCTGACAGAGGAGATGGTTGGAGCTTATAAAGGATTATGATATGAAGCTGCACTATCACCCAGGAAAGGCCAATGTCGTTGCAGACGCTCTGAGCCGGAAGAGTTATGCAAATACCTTAGTAAAAGGGGAAATGCCCCAGGAGATAGCAGAAGATCTCAGGGAGCTTCGTTTGGAGATAGTCCCTAGAGGTTTCGTTGCAACGTTGGAGGTTCAGTCAACATTGCTGGGAAAGATACGCGAAGCCCAGAAGGATGACAAAGAGATTGCTAAGAGAAAGAAGAGGATGAGTGAAGGAAAAGCCAAAGGATTTCGTGAGGATGAGCACGATACTTTGTGGTTTGAGGATCGAATCTATGTGCCCAACAACCCGGAGATCAGGAAGTTGATACTGCAGGAAGCACATGATTCACCATACTCGATACACCCCGGAAACACCAAGATGTATTTGGATTTGAAGGAACGCTTCTGGTGGATGGGAATGAAGAAGGATATTGCCGAGTATGTAGCCGTATGTGATGTATGCTAGAGAGTAAAGGCAGAGCATCAGAAGCCAGCGGGATTGATACAGCCTATGCCGATACCCGAATGGAAGTGGGAGAAGCTTGGCATGGATTTTATCACCGGATTGCCCTGGACCAAATCAGTATATGACTCAATTTGGGTAGTACTGGATCGTTTGACCAAAGTAGCCCACTTTATTCCCGTGAAAACCACATACACCAGTGCGAAGTTGGCCAAGATATACATGACCAGGATCGTATGTCTACACGGAGTTCCGAGGACCATTGTATCAGATAGAGGAACACAGTTCACCTCAAAGTTTTGGTATCAGCTACACCAAACTTTGGGAACGAGGCTGGAATTCAGCACAGCTTTTCATCCGCAGACCGACGAACAGACCAAGAGAGTCAACCAGATTCTGGGGGACATGTTGAGAGCTTGTGCGCTAGATTATGGATCTAGTTGGGATGACAATTTGCCCTATGCTGAGTTCTCGTACAACAATAGTTACCAGGCCAGTTTGAAGATGGCACCGTTCGAAGTGTTGTATGGAAGGAGATGTCGAACACCATTAATGTGGGATGAAGTTGGAGACCGACAGTTGTTTGGACCGGACTTGATCAAAGAGTCTGAAGAGAAGGTTAAGCTAATTCGAGATAGATTGAAGGTAGCTCAGTCCATACAGAAGAGTTATGCAAACTCGAAGCTCAAGGAGATAGCCTACGAAATTGGAGACAGAGCGTACTTGAGAGTATCGCCTCTACGAGGAGTTAAACATTTCGGAGTTAAGGGAAAACTAGCCCCGAGATTTGTGGGACCTTACCGTGTTTTGGAACGCATAGGAGAGGTTGCCTATAAGTTGGAGTTGCCCGAAGGATTGTCAGGAGTGCACGATGTGTTTCACGTTTCGCAGCTTAAGAAGTGCCATGCGGAGATGACCGATATCCCGCTTAGAGACACAGTACCCCTGGAAGCAATTCAGTTGGATAGTGATCTGACTTATGAGGAGAAGCCCGTTAAGATTCTTGAATTTTTGAGCAGAGTCACCCGCAGTAAGGTTATCAAGTTTTGCAAAGTTCAGTGGAGTCACCACACCGAGGAAGAAGCCACCTGGGAACGAGAAGATGATCTATGCAAGGACCACCCACACATGTTCTCTAGCCAAGCCAAATCTCGAGGACGAGATTCATTCTAAGGGGGGTAGGTTTGTAACATCCCAAATTTTCAATTTGGAATGTTATACATAGATCATACTGCATTGCATATGTATTTGCATTTTGTGCGTGGCGATCCTTGAAAATTCTAAGCAACTCAAGGACCTGCGGAGAGAGTTGGGATTTCTATCGTTTTTGTATTTGAGTTCACTCGAATACCGGTACGAGGATAGCGTTGGTTTTAATTATTTTTCTCTCCTAAAAATATTTCTAAATAAAATATATGAGCGGAGATAATATGACTTCTCCAAAATAATAGAAATATTGGAGGAAAACTATTAAAATCACTTTTGGGTATTTTTCGGATTTTATTTGCATAGGAAAAATACGCGTTTTTCTAAATTGCATTTAGGTCAGGAACAAATGTTCACTTTGTCCTAAATATTATTAGAGGACGGTGAAAAATTATTTCGGGATTTTTGGAGTCCGTTTAGTATGTCTTTTGTTAGTTTTCGTACGTCAGGACTCGTTAAAAAAAGGAAACCGCCTTTAGGCCGTACCCGACTAGGACTCCCCTAGCCGACGGGGCTTTATAAGCCGAGGCCCAGCCAGCCGAGCCAGCCAGCCAGCCCCGCCTCGCCAGCCCTAGCGCCGCCGCCGGAGTTCGTCGTTTTCGAGGTAGCCGCCGGTTTTTTAAAACCAATCGGTTCTTTTTCGTAAAACCCTAGATCCCTTTTTTTATATTAGATCGGTTTTATTTTCGGTTTAGTTATTTAGCGGACATTCGTCCATACGTTCGTTTTAACGAATGTTGTTCGCCCGTTCGCCTGTTCGTCGGTTTTCTTTTTGGGGTATTTATCCGCGATTATTTCGATCGCGATTTCTGCCCTGATCTTGTTTTTCGCTTTTCTTTTCGCTCGAGAGTCGGAATCAGGTGATTCAAAATCCCAGATCTTCGTCTCGATGCCCTCTTTCCGTTTAACCAACTTGAACAAGGTTTTGCTACTGTAAAATTTGACCCTAGATCAAACTAGTAAACGGATCTCGTTTCTTTCACAGTTTGAGTTTTATTGCTTCTTTCGATTTGATTCTTTTTGCAAACCGGAGTTCTTAAGTTGAACTTTCTGGTTAGATCTTCTCTTTTGGAGTTTTGTTTGTGCATCATTGCTTGATTGCTTATGTATGCTATTGTTTGCTTGCGATAGAATACCCGGATTGTGAAGCGTGCTACTACGAGTCTCTAGGTTTTGCGAATCATCAGCAAGGCAAGTAACACTTTGATCATACCCTTTTATTACCCAGTTTTTATGCATTATCAAACCCTCACACATTGCATGAGTAGTATCTCTTAACTTGTGGGTATGGGAAGTAGATTGAGGTAGAACCTATTACCTGCATTATTTTCAAACCCTTGGGAGTTACTTCTACGTGATGCTTAGGTTGCTATGCTATGCTCGTAGACGTGGTTTGGGTTTGAGTGAAATCCATGACAGATGTGAGTTGTTAATTAATGGTTCAACTTAAGGTGGCTACTTGAATACACATCTGGGTGGATTGGTTGCAGGGCACCTGGGGTATCCAGTGTTGTCCTAGGAAATCCCGGGGTTTCCGTGTGATTGTCCTATGGAATGCCACCCAGGCTCAAAGGGATCATGAAACTATTCATGCTAGAAACTTCCGTGTGCAGCCACAATGCCATTATGGGCTCTGGCATAGTTGAGTAAGTTGTGGAAAACCTTTCCATGATGGGCTAGCAGATGTAGAGGGATTGTAGGTGTACCGGCCTATCTATCGGTTAAGGGGACCTCTTCGGAAAGACTGTGTCTCGGTCATCCGTTTCTCAAACACCATGCAGTGCGAGAAATCAAACGGAGGCGATCAAGTCTTGTGGGGAAAGTGCACAAACCTCTGCAGAGTGTACAAACTGATCATGATTAGCCATGTCCCCGGTTATGGACAATCTTGAGTATCTGGTACTTGAATTATTGGTTGATCTCATCACTCTAAAGTTAATTTGTTGGGTTAATGATTACTTTAATTGGGATTGAGTTGGAGGTACCTTCTTAATGATGTTTCAACTACCATGATAGTTAAAAATAAAATTTATTCCTTTGTTGTAGGGAAAAATCGGCTTTACGCAAAAACTTTAACCTTAGAGCCTCCACCAACCAAATATGCATATAGTGTAGCATTTATTTCTGTTACTTGCATCTTTGGTGTTATCTTGCCAGCATATTCCATGTGCTGACCCGTTTCGGGCTGCAACATGTTACGTTGCAGACTTTTCAGACGAGGAGTAAGACGTTCTAGGTCATTTGTCATGCACTCAGCTATGCCGTTGGAGTTGATGGACTCACTTATCTTCCAAGCCTTCCGCTGTTATTTTGTTAGATGGCCTTAAGCCATAGACTTTTGTAATAAGTTCTCTTTGGAGACACTCGATGCAATAAGTGTGTGATTGCCACTATGTTATAAATCCTTCAAGTACTGTGTGTGTCAGCATTACCAATCCATGGATGACACTGAAACACAGAGACTTCGGTCCATTCGGATCGTGGTCGCTACACTAGCTTACATATTTACAACCACAAGAGCAAACAGAGTTCGTCAAAGTTTATATTTACCACTTTCAGTTTATCAATTGAATTGCTTGAGGACATGCAAAGGTTTAAGCTTGGGGGAGTTGATACGTCTCCAATGTATCTACTATTCCAAACCCTTTTGCCCTTTCTTTGGACTCTAACTTGCATGATTTGAATGGAACTTACCCGGACTGATGTTGTTTTTAGCAGAACTGCCATGGTGTTTTTTTGTGCAGAATAAAAAGTTCTCGGAATCGCTTGAAAATCAACGGAGAATTATCTCAGAAAATATAAAAAATATCTGCAAGAAGATCTGCACCGGGGGGCCCACACCCTGTCCTCGAGGGCGGGGGGCGCGTCCCCTTCCCAGGCGCGCCCCCTGCCTCGAGGGCCCCCCGATGCTCCACTGACGTATCCCCAGGTCCTATATATTCCGTTTCATGGAGAAAAAAATCAAGGAGAAAGAATTATCGCGTTTCACGAGATGGAGCCACCGCCAAGCCCTAATCTCTCTCAGGAGGGCTGATCTGGAGTCCGTTCGGGGCTCCGGAGAGTGGAGATCATCGCCATCGTCATCATCAACCTTCCTCCATCACCAATTCCATGATGCTCACCGCCGTGTGTGAGTAATTCTATCGTAGGCTTGCTGGATGGTGATGGGTTGGATGGGATATATCATGTAATCGAGTTAGTTTTGTTAGGGTTTGATCCCTAGTATCCACTATGTTCTGAGATTGATGTTGCTATGACTTGCTATGCTTAATGCTTGTCACTAGGGCCCGAGTGCCATGATTTCAGATCTGAACCTATTATGTTTTCATGAATATATGTGTGTTCTTGATCCTATCTTGGAAGTCTATGGTCACCTACTATGTGTTATGATCCGGCAACCCCGAAGTGACAATAATCGGGACCACTCCCGGTGATGACCATAGTTTGAGGAGTTCATGTATACACTATGTGTTAATGCTTTGGTCCGGTACTCTATTAAAAGGAGGCCTTAATATCCCTTAGTTTCCAATAGGACCCCGCTGCCATGGGAGGGTAGGACAAAAGATGCCATGCAAGTTCTTTTCCATAAGCATGTATGACTATATTCGGAATACATGCCTACATTGTATTGATGAACTGGAGCTAGTTCTGTGTCACCCTAGGTTATAACTTCTACATGATGAATTGCATCCGACATAATTTCCCATCACCGATCCAATGCCTACGAGCTTTACCTATATTACTAGTTGCTTATTTACTTTTCCGCTGCTACTATCACAAAAACTACAAAAACACTATCTTTACTTTTATTGCTGCTACCACCACTATCATATTACTTTGCTACTAAACTATCTTGCTGCAGATACTAAGTTTCCAGGTGTGGTTGAATTGACAACTCAGCTTCTAATACTTAAGAGTATTCTTTGGCTCCCCTTGTGTCGAATCAACAAATTGGGGTTTAATACTTTACCCTCGAAAACTGTTGCGATCCCCTACACTTGTGGGTTATCAAGTCTGGTGCCGTATGTAGGAGTTGTAGGTTTAATTTTTTTTGCATCATTTCTCTGAATAGGGTCAACCCATCTTCAATCCTTACATTTCTAGAATAGCCATAAAGAAGGGTAGTGTATGTATAAACATCGGGCTCAATACCAGGTGATACCATGGCATCAAGTACTTCAAATGCGTTATCCATTTTGCGAACTAAACAATATCCATCATTTAGTGAAGTGAATGTAATAATGTTAGGCCTCTCACCAATGTTTATAGCCAGGTCGAAGATACGGTGTGCATCTGTGGCCCTTCCTTCCTTGCATAGATTGTCTACTACTGAGCTGAAGAACACAATGTTTGGACAAGGCATACCTTTGTTCATCATTTCAGAAACCAGCTCCTTCACTTTCCCCAAATCACCATGCGTACAGAAACCCTGAATTAGAGAATAATAAACAACTTTGTCCGGTTGTACTTGATACGTCCAAAATGTATCTATAATTTCTGCTTGCTCCATGCCTCTTTTGGGTGATATTGCTATGTTATTTATACACTTCCATACACTTTTGATCATATTTGGACTAACCTATTAACTCAGTGCACCCCAGTGCCAGTTTCTGTTTTCGGCTATTTTTGTATTTCAGGTTTTCACGTTACGAGAACTGCCAGGAAAAATCCAGAAAAATTATATAAAAAATCAGCGTTCCAGAAACTACCGTGTGCCCGAAGGACAGCCGGGGGGGGGGCCACCAGGGCTCCAGGTGCCCTGGGGGCGCCCCCCCTGGGCCGCGCCGGGGGGGCGCCTGGGCCCCCCGAGGCTCCTCCGATGCCCCCCTTTGGCATATATTTAAAGCGTCTCGAGAAACCCTCGAAACATGAACTCTTTTTCGCGATCTCATCTCTGTTCTGCCGCCGCCGCCGCTTCCAAGATCGGGAGCACTAGGAGAACTCTTCCCGGCACACTGCCGGAGGGGAGGATCACCACCGGGAGCCTCTCAACCACCATGGACGCCTCCCGGATGAGTTGTGAGTAGTCTCCCTTGGACCATGAGTCCATGACCAGTAGCTATGTGATGTTCTCCTCCCGTTCTTGTGCTTCACTAATTAGTCCTCGTGAGCTGCCCTACATGATCGAGGCACATATGTAATCCTTATGCTGTTGCTATGATGAGTTTGCTGGGATCCGATGGATTATGAGATTATGTTCAGATTGTGCTTGAGTAATATATTTGATCTACCTCTTTTATATTTATGTTCATAAGTAATTCTTGCATGTTCTCCGTTGTTATTTATTGCTTTGGCCAAGTAGTAGGTAGTGACTCCAAGAGGGAACGTTATGCTTGATTGTGGGTTCATGCCCCTCGATGACTAGCTTGAGTGACAGAAACATGAGTCTAGGGGATGTGCTGTTTCCACAAGGGGGAAAACAACGGTGCTTGTGCCCGCGGGTGCAAGGATTGTTTACTTTACGCAAAGTTCTTTTAATGCAGTTGTCTGTTGCATTGAGTTTACACTATGGGTGGGGCTCGCAACTTAATACCAGCGAGATGTTCTGGATAGATATCTCAAGGTGGATGATTAGTAGTAGATATTGATGGATTTCGGTCTACTTACTTTGGCGTACCGCCCATGCTTTGAACCTCAACCTTTCTTGCAATGTAGTCAGCATTGGTTTGCGTTCGTGGTCCTGTCAATTGCCCAGCTGTAATTCGTTTACCTCACATAGCTGTTTTATCGTCTTTTGGGAGAGAGACATCACTAGTGAACATCATGAGACTCCGGTCCATATTACCATCATTGATCACATCCACTATTTACTTTTCGCTTTTAATTACTATTGCAAACATTATCTATCACTACTATCACTTGCGTTTAATCCTTTGTGAACTACAAGGCCGAAGGAATTGACAACCTCTCTGTACTTGTTGGGAGCAAAGTTATTTTTATCTGTGTGCAGGTCCACGTTAATTGCTAATATCTGGCGCCGTAGCAGTTGACACCTTCTTGTTGAACCTAGGAGTCTGTGGGGATTCGATCCTTGGTATCTTTGCCAAGGGAAAAACTTCCGCAACACTACATCTCACACCTTCCACTTGGGGTAACCAACGAGGGGCGAGAAGCCTAGCAAGAGTTTTTCTGGCGCTGTTGCCGGGGACTCCACTCTTCAAGATAGGGGAGTTGCACGCTATCTTTTACCTTTGCTTTTTAGTCTTGTTAGTTTACCTTTCAGTTTTGCTTTAGTATCCTTTATAAAAAAAATTACAAAATTTTTTATTTGCTTTTCTGTTAGTAGTCCTTCCTGTTTAGCTAAACATGTTAGGATTTGGTGCTTTGAGGGAATCAGAAGTTCTAGATTTCCATCAAAGAGATGGAGAAAATATGAAGAAGGCATGGGACAGAATTTCTGATGCACATAGGAGAATTATGCCTTGGATACCTATAAAAATTGTGCTTAGAAATTTTTACCATGGTCTTTTTAAATGGTGTAAACACTCTCTTGATATTGTAGCCGAGGGAGATTTCCTAGAGTGTGATGAAGCTAGAGCTCTTGAAATTATACATGGTCTATCAAGTTACTTTGTTTATGATCACAACTTTGATACTATCATAGATAGACTTTCTACTATTGAGAAAAGAATGAATGTTCTAGACTTGATGAAGGTAGAGAAACCCAAACCCAATAAGAAAGACATTTTGGACATAGACAATGATTGGGAGCCTTTTGTTAGGATTAGCATCTCTAATCAAGACTTCCTTGCTTATTGTGATATTGGATCTATGGTTTCTACTATGCCAAAAATTGTTCATGATTCTTTAAAATTTTACATGGATAGATTACCATCTTATCATGAACACACTAATGGAGATATTTCTGAAATCCAGGGAAGAATAAAAGACGTGCCAGTTAAATTCCTTAAAGGGATTGCAATGATTGATTTCTTCATCATGGAGCCAAACCAAGGAAATATAGTGCTTGGAAGGGACTTCCTCCGAGCAGTTAAAGGCTTCATTGATATAGGTAAGGGACAAATCCGCTTGAGCGGAAAGGCAAAAGGTGTGTACCCCTTTCCTAGAAGGAACAAGAACGAACTTGTTGAGGAACCATTTGAAGCAATTTATAGCTCGGATTATTACGATGGTTATTGATTCCTCTATGCATTATGCCTAGCTTAAAGGCATAAAAGAAAGCGCTCTTGGGAGGCAGCCCAATGAATAAAGTTTTTTTTTGTTTTTTTTGTGTCTTGATGTTGTTTACTACAGTAGCATCATCATTGTATCTTTGCTTTTCAATTTTGTGCCAAGTATAGCCTTTGATTGCTAGAAAGTTCAAAAGTTGTGAGGTGCTGTCCAGGAAACATATTCTGTCATTGGATATAAAAATTCGTATAAAATCACCAGATCATCTTTTTGGTCTGAATTTTTTCGACAGCGTTCTCTATATAATTGTCTTTCGTTCTTCTGTTCTGAGTTTTTTGATTTGAGTTGCAGAAGTGCCCCGAACAAATCATTTACTACCTGCTGTTCTGTTTTTCACAGATTCTGTCCTGTTTTGCCTTTCCTTCATTTTGCAAACCAAGAGCTTGCTTTTTCTTTGCAAAAACCTTTTGGCAATCTTGAGAAACAGTAGAACTTCAAGAATATCTTTATTTCCAGCAAGGTGCAATTATTTTATTATGGGTACTAACCTCGCTAATCAGATTATGATGAGTTATGTATGAAGGGAGTTTTCAAGTGTGCGAGGGAAGATGATAAAAAGATTCAGGAGTGTCAAGCGCTCAAGCTTGGGGATGCCCCCGTGCACCCCCAAGAAATATTCAAGGAGACTCAAGCGTCTAAGCTTGGGGATGCCCCCGTGCATCCCCTTCTCCATCAACATTATCAGTTCGTCTTTCGTTCCACTATATTTTAATCACTTCATGTGTTATGTGCTATGCTTGGAGCGTCTTGCTTTTAGTTTCCTTTTTAGTTTTTCATAACGAGTCGGAACTCGGCTTTCTTAATGTGGGAGAGAAACACGCTCCACTTCTACCTAGAACATAACATAGAATTTTCATGTCTATCCTTGTTGTGTGTGTTCTTTGTCTTTTAATAGCTACTATCATGCTCTGCTCTTAGTATTCATGCTTATCTTTTTAAAGAGCTTGTGTTTAGTTGGTTGCTTGAACTCTCTTTAATTACCATGCTCACCTTATTAAGAGAGTTTGCTTCCGTTGCATTGGTTAATATGTCTATGATAAAGATGCTACGTGCATGATGGCGCTTAGTAGTTCATGTTTTCTTATGGTTAGTCTCAAATAGCTGGGGGGTTCCCAATGTGTTATTGGAGTACCAACATGAATTGTTTGCCAATGATATGGTATGGTTTAGTAATATCTTCCTTCGAGAATTTATTTTGATTGACTTGGCGTATGCTCACGCATATTTAAGACTGTAAAGAAAGTCTGTCAAGCCTTGATGATCTTTTATTTCTGAGTAGCGATATACTTCCATGCCTGATTCAATGTTGCTTTGTCGCTCTGCATGATTATGACCGTCATTGCTCTCTTAGTTGGTCGCTCCTAGTCTTTTGCTAACCTCCACCTGTACTAAGCGGACTGACTGCTTGTGCATCCACATCCTTTTAAACCAGTTATGCCATATGAGTCCACCATACCTACCTATATGTGGTATTTCACCGCCACTCCAAGTAAATTTACATGTGCTACCTTTAAAGCCTTCAGTTTTTGCAATACATAGCTCATGGGAAAGTATCTTAAAAACTATTGTGGTAAAGAATATGTCGCTTATGTATCTTATTTCTTATAAGTTGCTTGCTGAGCGGTATCCATGTTTCTGGGGACGCCATCAACTCTTACACTTTTGTTGAATATCATGTGAGTTGCTATGCATGTTCGTCTTGTCTGAAGTAAGGGTGATTTGCCATGAGTTGAATGTTTGAGTATGCATATTGTTAGAGAAGAAGATTGGGCCGCCAACCAAAGCCATGTATCATGGTGGAAGTTTTAGCTTGGACATTAATCCTCAATCTCTTATGAGAATATGCTTGAGCATTAAAGAGGAGTCCATTATCTATTTTCTATGTTGTCCCGGTATGGATGTCCTCAAGTTGAGATCTATCAAAAACGAGAAATCAAATGCGATCTATCTACTTGGACCTTTGTACAAGTGACATAGAGGTACCCCTTTGTGACACTTGGTTGAAACATATGTAATGCAATGACAATCCATGGAAATCCGAGCTAATTAGGACAAGGTGCGAGCACTATTGGTATTCGATGCATGAGGCTTGCAACTTATAGGATGTCTTATGCATAACACATATGAAGTACTACTACCGTTGACAAAATTGTTTCTATGTTTTCAAAATAAAAAGCTCTAGCACATGAGTAATCCCTGCTTCCCTCTGCGAAGGGCCATTCTTTTACTTTTATGTTGAGTCTCCACCTTCTTTTAAGAGCACCAACTACTGAGAGCATGATTGTCATTCTGAGTGTAATGTGCATTGTCCCAAAGTAGCATTGTCTTTTGCATGATTGTGATATCGTTTATTCTGAAATCATTGTATCTAGTCATCAGTTAAACCTTGGAGGTGCCCCTGCATTTATGTTTTGCATCACTAAAGGGGGCAAGCTGGATATCACTTTATCATATTTGCACATCATGTTCATTGCAAATCTATTTGATGTTTCAGTATCATATTGTAAAACTTTCAGTTCTTTGTGATTTTCTCATGAGGCAACTCAATTACTATAGATTCATTATCTCAGTAAGCTTTTGTCATATGACTATGAAAAGTCCTATATGGTTAATAGCATGTCACCATAGAAATTATTCTTGTTATCATTTACCTACTCGAGGACGAGCAGGAATTAAGCTTGGGGATGTTGATACGTCCAAAATGTATCTATACTTTCTGCTTGCTCCATGCCTCTTTTGGGTGATATTGCTATGTTATTTATACACTTCCATCACTTTTGAACATATTTGGACTAACCTATTAACTCAGTGCACCCCAGTGCCAGTTTCTGTTTTCGGCTGTTTTTGTATTTCAGGTTTTCACGTTACGAGAACTGCCAGGAAAAATCCAGAAAAATTATATAAAAAAATCAGCGTTTCGGAAACTACCGTGCGCCCGAAGGACAGCCGGGGGAGCCACCAGGGCTCCAAGCGCCCTGGCGGCGCTTCCCCCCTGGGCCGCGCCGGGGGGGGCGCCTGGGCCCCCCGAGGCTCCTCCGATGCCCCCTTTGGCATATATTTAAAGCGTCTCGAGAAACCCTCGAAACAGGAACTCTTTTTCGCGATCTCATCTCTGTTCCGCCGCCGCCGCCGCTTCCAAGATCGGGAGCACCAGGAGAACTCTTCCCGGCACCCTGCCGGAGGGGAGGATCACCACCGGGAGCCTCTCCACCATCATGGACGCCTCCCGGATGAGTTGTGAGTAGTCTCCCTTGGACCATGAGTCCATGACCAGTAGCTATGTGATGTTCTCCTCCCGTTCTTGTGCTTCACTAATTAGTCCTCGTGAGCTGCCCTACATGATCGAGGCACATATGTAATCCTTATGCTGTTGCTATGATGAGTTTGCTGGGATCCGATGGATTATGAGATTATGTTCAGATTGTGCTTGAGTAATATATTTGATCTACCTCTTTTATATTTATGCTCATAAGTAATTCTTGCATGTTCTCCGTTGTTATTTATTGCTTTGGCCAAGTAGTAGGTAGTGACTCCAAGAGGGAACGTTATGCTTGATTGTGGGTTCATGCCCCTCGATGACTAGCTTGAGTGACAGAAACATGAGTCTAGGGGATGTGCTGTTGCCACAAGGGGGAAAACAACGGTGCTTGTGCCCGCGGGTGCAAGGATTGTTTACTTTACGCAAAGTTCTTTTAATGCAGTTGTTTGTTGCATTGAGTTAACACTATGGGTGGGGCTCGCAACTTAATACCAGCGAGATGTTCTGAATAGATATCTCAAGGTGGATTATTAGTAGTAGATATTGATGGATTTCGGTCTACTTACTTTGGCGTACCGCCCATGCTTTGAACCTCAACCTTTCTTGCAATGTAGTCAGCATTGGTTTGCGTTCGTGGTCCTGTCAATTGCCCAGCTGTAATTCGTTTACCTCACATAGCTGTTTTATCGTCTTTTGGGAGAGAGACATCACTAGTGAACATCATGAGACTTCGGTCCATATTACCATCATTGATCACATCCACTATTTACTTTTCGCTTTTATTTACTATTGCAAACATTATCTATCACTACTATCACTTGCGTTTAATCCTTTGTGAACTACAAGGCCGGAGGGATTGACAACCTCTCTGTACTCGTTGGGAGCAAAGTTATTTGTATCTGTGTGCAGGTCCACGTTGATTGCTAATATCTGGCGCCGTAGCAGTTGACACCTTCTTGTTGAACCTAGGAGTCTCTGGGGATTCGATCCTTGGTATCTTTGCCAAGGGAAAAACTTCCGCAAGACTACATCTCACACCTTCCACTTGGGGTAACCAACGAGGGGCGAGAAGCCTAGCAGTACTCCCATAGCAATCATCTGGCTGAGTTTGTCCATGGCATCAGACAGATTGCCCATTCTGCAAAGTGCAGCTATTACAGTTGCATAGGTGCATGCATCCGGACTAACTCCTTGTACCTGCATTTCGGTAAATATGAGCACAGCTTCATGCATCATTCCATATTTAGCATATGCATCAATTAATATGTTGAAAACATTGCAGTTGGCTACAATACCATTGTCTTCCATTGAATTAAAGAGATTAATCATATCAGTGAAGCATCCTTCGGTAGCATACCCGTGAAGAAGAATAGAATACGTGACAATATTAGGTTTGAGGCCCTTCAGGGCCATAGAATGAAAAAATTCTACAACTTCTTTGCTTCTTCCACGCTTGCAAAGGAAGTCCATGAATGAGTTTTGATGTGAAGCATCCCAAGGTCATCCCAATGGACCTACCATCGCCTCACCAAGTGCCCCAAGGACCAATGACACGTGCTCATGCTAGAGCTCTCGAGACCGAGGTGACATCTCTCCTAGTGCAACTTCCATATGAATCTTGCGAGACATGGTTACTACCTCAGACAGATGTGCTTTGTGTGCTGAGGTATCAAGAAGACCCCATCGGAGAGGTTCATGAAGATGGACAAGCCCCCAAGCTCACGGACAAAGCATGGCATCGAGAGAAGCTGAAGAAGGCTCCAGGCCCTGGACATCCGGCCCCCTGGCCTGGACATCCGGCCCCTGGACGAGCAGCTACAAAATAGCCCCAGCAGCCGAAGCTAAAGGCCCGGACTTCCGGCCAGGGCCCGGACATCTGGCCCAGCAGGCCCCGGACATCCGGCCTCATGCCCGGAAATCCGGCGCACCCACCACAGAAGCATACCCGTGGCTGGCCCCGCTAGCCCGGACATCCGGCGCCTCCCGACAGCCCGGACATACGGGCCGGCGCCTCCCGGACATCCGGCCCCTGATTGCCTGTGCGCATCTCCTTTGGGTCGTGACCCATATACCCCTTCGCCTCGTAGACTATATATATTCCTCCTCCTACATCTTTCGAGGGTTAGCTTTGTGATAGCTCATCTAAAACTAGAGCATTGCTCATCCCTAGTGGTTCCTGTCCCCAAGAGACCGTGGCCTACTCGGAGAATATCCACACCGGATTCAAGACCTCCTCACGGAGAAGACATTCAAGACCTCCTCACGGAGAAGACTATCGTTACTTGTATCGTCCTTAGTTGATCGTGAATCGTGTATCACTCTTTGTGTTCCCGGATCTAGCATTTGTGTGACCTAAACTTGTTGATTTTGGTGTTTTTCCTCTTGTCTCTCTTTGTGTTTTCCTCGTATCCCTCGATTTCATCCTCGGGATCCCTCCTTTTCGTGAAAGATCGGCCATCTAGGGTTCCACCCTACGTCATATGGTATCGAGAGCCAAGATTTCTCACGAAATTGGAGCCCCTACTCCTGTTTTCTAGCTTGTTTTTGTTGTGTTCATCCCAATTTCGAAAATTCCCCACCAAAAATAGCCCCAATTTTTTTTGTGATCTATTGATTCGATGAGATATTTTTGAATTTGTTCCATGGATTTGCTGTGCCACGAGTGGATCTAGCTTTTCCCCACCTTTTCCCCAATTTTGATCCGCAAAATCCGACGAATTTTGGCCCCGGAAGTCGTCTAGTCCACGGAGTTCATCAGGGCTTCGGGCACCCCGGACATTCGGCCCGTGCCCCGGACATCCGGCCTGGCCCGGACATCTGGCCCCGGGCACGGACATCCGGCCTCCCGCAGCCAAAAGCCCCCCATCCGAACCACCTTGCACTTAGCCCGCCATTTTCGTTCGATATCCCACCAAACCTTCCGCATACCACCACCATTTCTGCAACCATCATTGCTTTTCGCTCCGATTTTGTCAATTTTGTCTCACTTTGCCTTGGATACTTGAGTTGTGGTTTCACCGTTTCCTTAGATGTTTAGGCTACCTTGGAACGGAACAACTTCGACAACACCACCGCTCACCCTCGGCAAGGACGGTAACATCGACGACACCTTGTTCACTCTATCTTGCAATTGCATTGTCACCCTATAGACCATCTTTGCGTAGCTTTCCCATCGAGACTAGCCATTTGAGTGTTGCCGGGCCACGACACTTGTGCACATTAGTCATAGTCATAGATATTACATACTACATCATCATATCTCCATGTGACACAAGAGTGTCCCGCATACACAATAGCTACCTTGATCCGAGAAGCATGCATAAGTGGCCAAAGAAAGAGCTCACAAGCTTTTAAGCAAAAGGGTCACCCAAAGCTTATAAGCAAAAGGAAAATAGCATCATACGCCTTGCATCAAAAGAGATCATATGAGATAGCAATACATCATCTTGTGCTCAAGCATCGGCACATCATACACTCATAGTATATTTGTGATAGAAAGTCATTACGTTTTGCCTCTTATAGGTTGTGCACAAGTTCGTATCCGCCTATTAAGCAATCGGTTAGCGTCTCTCTAGCGTTGTGCAACACGAGCATTTTCCGTGGATTCCACATTTTCGCTCACCCTTGGTTGCACAACCACATTTATTTATCTGTGCGTGTGTTCCGTGTGCTACCTATTGCTTGTGATCTACTTGTTGCATGAGAAAATTGTGAATCATTTTCAACATCATTGAGTCACTTTGGCAATTACATTGAATTTGTGCCACCATCCTAACCAAGCTCCTCTCAAAGCTTTACTTGTGTAGGTGTGAGAATCGACACGAAGTGGTACCAATAGTGATATTTTCGGGTTACATTATTGAGTGATCATTGATCCATTCTCAACTTCGGTCAAGGTACATTTGGTATTGTCTTCTCCTTTCTCCCACTCACATACTTGCTTGTGATGATGGATAAGCCAAGTACATCTACGAACCCGCTCTTCGATGATCCTCAAGAATCGAACAACTACGTCACCAAACTACATCTCTTCGGTGTCCAACGAGCTCTACATCAAGAGAGTGAAGCTATGCGAGAGCACATTGAGCAGGTCGCCGCCGACGCACGCCAATTTGAAGCAAGAACAAGAGAGCAATTCGACATCATCAACACCAACATGTCTACCCAATTTGACGAGCTATGGACTTTGATAGTCAACCGACGCTCCTCATCCACATCTTCTCGAAGACGAAGTCGCTCAAGTCGGCATACCGGCTACACGTCCGGCTCAAGTACCCCTACATCAAACACTCTTCGTCAGGCCGCACGTCAATCTCGACATGACAACCGGAACCCACTTCATGACAAGATCTCCCAAGAGCTATTTGAAGAGCAAGAAAGTCGACATCATCAAAACCAAGCTACACTTGAGCAGGCACAAGAACGGCATCGACTACGCCAACAACAACCAGAGCGAGCACGTCGACACCAAGAAGAACAAGATGCTGAGGCTCATCGTCAAGCACAACAACGCCGAGAAGCTCAAGCTCTTGAGGCGCAACGAGCATTACGTGATTCACATCGGAATGTGGCAGCTCGCAATCGACACACTCGTCAAGAAGAGGATTTCCTTCGCGATGAGATGCAAGAGAAGCGCCACCAAGCATGAATGCAAGAAGAAGTCCCTCCTCAAGCGCGACAAGCGCAACAACCTCAACAAGAACCTCAAGCTCGGTAAGTACACCATGACAATGAACATCTACTCCGCCAAGAGCAACATGAGATTGACAATCATCCAAATCAAGAATGCCCTCACAATAGTCAAGGAAACAATGAAGAGCATAGCTATGGCAAGCTTAAGTTCACCATGCCAAAGTTTTCTGGAAGCATTGATCCCGAAGACTACCTATCATGGGCATTGAAAGTTGACAAGATCTTTCGCCTACACAACTTTGATGAAGAAAAGAAAATTGCAATGGCGTCCCTTGAGTTCCAAGACTATGTTCTCATTTGGTGGGAGCAAATCATAGAGAGAAGGGAAGCAAAAGGCGATCCCCCTATCACTACTTGGGCTCAAATGAAGGAAGTCATGAGAGCACGCTTCGTGCCAACACACTACAACCGTGACTTGTTCAAGAAGCTACAACTCCTCAAGCAAGGTACCAAGTCCGTTGAAGAGTACTACAAGGAGATGGAGATTGCCATGATAAGAGCCAACATCACGGAAGATGAAGAACAAACGATGGCGAGATTCTTGAATGGGTTCAACTATCCTATCAAGAAAATTGCGGACTTTCAACCATACACGACCCTCCTCGAGCTAGTACAACAAGCAACCAAAGCGGAGCGACAAGTTCAAGAGGACTACAAGTACTCCAAGTTCACGTCCAAGAACTACGGCTCCTACAACCAAGCTTCAATGACTTCGGCTCCTCCTACCTCTACCAAGACATCTACAAGCTTCGGTGACAAGTCAAACTACAAGAATGTCACTACATCAAGTCGTCCACCTTCTACGAGCAACTTCAAGCCAAAAGCTTCATCATCTACAACTCCAACCGAGGACAACTCCAAGACGAGTTCCATCAAGTGTTTCAAATGTCAAGGGCGAGGCCACAAGTCTTTTGAGTGCAAGACCGTTCACACCATGATCATCAATGATGACGGATCCTATGACTCAATGAGCAACGATGAGATGGAAGCCCTTGAACATGTAGCTATGCATCGCCAAGTGAATGAAGATGAAGACCATCAAGTGTTTTGCGACAATGAATCGAGTCCCAATCTCGTTGTCTCCAAGGTCTTGACACTCCAACATCAACAAGATGATGATAAACGATGTCACATATTCCATACCAAGGCTGGCATCAATGGACGCTCCGTCAAGGTTATCATCGATGGAGTAAGTTGTCATAACTTGGCAAGCGAAGAGCTATGTGACAAGCTACATTTGGTCAAGACGAAGCACCCTCATCCCTACAAGGTCGAATGGCTTAACGACGCCGAAACTCTTCGAGTCGAGCACACCGTGCAAGTATCTTTCAAGATAGGCGCCTACGAGGACACACTTGAGTGTGATGTGGTCCCTATGTCCGCGTGCCACCTTATTCTTGGACGACCATGGCAATATGATCGTGGATTCACACACAATGGATGGACCAACCATTACAGCTTCAAGATGAAGGGAAAAGAGTTCGTGCTACGCCCAATGTCACCAAGTCAAGTAGCCGCCGACAAACACTTACCTACCAACCCTCGTGGAGAGAGTGGTGAGAGAATGAACCACCAAAAGGTGAGTGAGAGACACAAGCCAAATATGAGCGACAAGAAGCAACTAGTGCTATTTGCCACCAAAAGTGAGATGAGAGAAGTGTGTGAGAACCCCTCGAGTGTCTTTCACCTTGTGCTTTTATGGAAAGGGGAAGCCAGACTTACTAACACTTCACCACCTCTACCTTTAGTGTTGTCTCAATTGTTGCAGGAATTCCCAGACGTCTTTCCCGATGAGCTACCACCGGGTCTACCTCCACTTCGCGGCATCGAACACCGCATCGACCTCATACCCAGCGCACCACTTCCAAACAAGGCTCCTTACCGCGTCAACCCCGAGGAAACCAAGGAGATACAACGGCAAGTGCAACAACTCATCGACAAGGGTCATGTACATGAAAGCTTAAGCCCTTGTGCCGTTTCGGTTATTCTCGTGCCTAACAAGGATGGAAGTTTTCGCATGTGCTCCGATTGTCGCCCGACAAATGCTATCACCGTTAGATACCGTTACCCTATCCCACGTTTAGACGACATGCTTGATGAATTATGTGGTGCCACCATCTTTTCAAAAATTGATCTTAAAAGTGGCTACTACCAAATTCGCATTCAAGAGAGTGATGAGTGGAAACGGCTTTCAAAACCAAGTTTGGGTTATATGAGTGGCTGGTCATGCCAATGGCTTATCGGAAGCGCCCGGTTCTTTTATGTGTCTTATGCATTCGTTCTCCGACCCTACATAGGCGTCTTTGTAGTGGTTTATTTTGATGACATCCTCGTTTTTAGCAAATCGCTTGAGGACCATGTGACACACATCCGTACGGTTTTAGAAACCCTTCGGAAAGAGCGCTTATATGCTAACATGGATAAATGCACTTTTGGCGTTGACAAGGTCGCTTTTCTAGGATTTGTCGTTTCTTCAGAAGGTGTTCACGTTGATGAAACTAAAATTGAAGCAATTAAAACTTGGCCACAACCAACGAATCTCCTACAAGTGCGTAGTTTCCTTGGTCTAGCCGGTTTCTATCAACGTTCTGTGAAGCACTTTAGCACAATTGCTATGCCTCTCCACGCCTTGAGCAAGAAGAACGCACCCTTCATTTGGGGTCCTTCGCAAGACACTGCATTAAATGAGTTAAAAGCCTTGCTTACCCACGCACCACTTCTTGCCCTACCAAACTTTGACAAACCTTTTGAGATCCATTGTGACGCTAGTGGTACCGGCATTGGTGGCGTGCTAATGCAAGAAAAACGCCCAATTGCTTACTTTAGCGAGAAGCTATCCGGAGCGCAACTTAACTACCCCATCTATGATAATGAGCTTTATGCCTTGGTGAGAGTTTTGCGTGTTTGGGAACATTATCTTAGACCTCATGAATTCATTCTTCATACGGACCATGAGACGCTCCAGTATCTCAAGGGTCAAACTAAGCTAACAAGTGTCATGCTAAATGGAGTGAGTTCATTGAGTCTTTTCCCTATGTCATCAAGTACATCAAAGGCAAAGAGAATGTTGTGGTGGATGCGCTTTCCCGCAAATGCATTCTTGTTACACAACTTGAGTTGAATGTTATTGGCTTTGAGCACATAAAAGACTTGTATGAGAATGATCCTTTCTTTGCAAATCCTTATACTAAGTGTTTGACTCACACTTCTTGGGAACGCTACTACATAAAGGATGGATATCTTATGAGAGCTAACAAACTTTGTATTCCCGAGTCTTCGCTTCGTTTGCTCCTTTTGCAGGAATCTCATGGAGGAGGACTCATGGGACACTTTGGACGCGACAAGACATTTGCTACGCTCTCCAAGAACTACTTTTGGCCCAAGATGCTTCGTGACGTCTCACGCCTCACCAACTGATGCTCTACATGTCGCAAAGCTAAGTCAAAAGCTCAATCTCATGGTCTTTACATGCCACTTCCTATTCCATACCATCCATGGGAAGACATAAGCATGGACTTTGTACTTGGATTGCCTAGGACTCAAAATGGAAAGGATTCCGTGTTTGTTGTCGTGGATAGATTTTCTAAAATGGCTCATTTCATTCCTTGTAACAAGATCGACGATGCTTCACATGTGGCAAATCTCTTTTGTAGGGAAATCATTCGTCTACATGGAGTGCCCAAGACTATTGTGTCGGATCGGTACGTCAAGTTCTTGACCTACTTTTGGAAAACTCTATGCGCCAAACTCGGCATCAAGCTCCTCTTCTCTTCGGCATATCATCCACAAATCGACGGCCAAACGGAGGTGACGAACCGCACACTTTCGACGCTTCTTCGCGTGTTGATCAAGAAGAACATCAAGGAATGGGAGCAATGCTTGCCCATCGCCGAGTACGCCTACAATCGCGCAAGACATTCAACTACCGGGAAGTCCCCTTTCGAGGTCATATACGGCTTCAACCCGTTGTCTCCATTGGACATCCTACCTCTACCTCTACAAGAGCGCATCAACATGGACGCAAGTGCACGAGCAAGCTATCTCAAGCAGGTGCATGAAGATACAAGGGCAACGATCGAGCGAGAAGTACATCGCCTCACCACCAAGCTCAACGTCAACAAGGCACCAATGGTGTTCCAACCGGGAGATCTTGTATGGCTTCATCTTCGCAAGGACCGCTTCCCCAACGAGTGCAAGTCCAAACTACTACCTCGCGCCGACGGACCCTTCAAGGTGCTAGCACGCTACAACAACAATGCCTACAAGATCGGCATTCCACGCGACAAGTACAACGTGAGCGATGCTTCAACGTCAAGGATCTCTCCCCTTTCCATGGTGATGAAGATTTCGATCTGAGGTCGGATCTTTCCCAATGGAGGGGAGATGATGCGGAGCATCCCAAGGTCATCCCCATGGACCTACCATCGCCTCACCAAGTGCCCCAAGGACCAATGACACGTGCTCGTGCTAGAGCTCTCGAGACCGAGGTGACGTCTCTCCTAGTCCAACTTCCATATGAATCTTGCGAGACATGGTTACTACCTCAGACAGATGTGCTTTGTGTGCTCAGGTATCAAGAAGACCCCATCGGAGAGGTTCATGAAGATGGACAAGCCCCTAAGCTCACGGACGAAGCATGGCATCGAGAGAAGCTGAAGAAGGCTCCAGGCCCCGGACATCCGGCCCCTGGACAAGCAGCTACAGAACAGCCCCAGCAGCCGAAGCTACATGGCCCGGACATCCGGCCAGGGCCCGGACATCCGGCCTGGCAGGCTCCGGACATCCGGCCTCGTGCCCGGAAATCCGGCGCACCCACCACAGAAGCATACCCATGGCTGGCCTCGCTAGCCCGGACATCTGGCGCCAAGCCCGGACATCTGGGCCAACGCCAGGACATCCGGCCCCTGATTGCCTGCGTGCATCTCCTTTAGGCCGTGACCCATGTACCCCTTCGCCTCGTAGACTATATATATTCCTCCTCCTACATCTTTCGAGGGTTAGCTTTGTGATAGCTCATCTAAAACTAGAGCATTGCTCATCCCTAGTGGTTCCTCTCCCCAAGAGACCGCGGCCTCCTCTGAGAAGATCCACACCGGATTCAAGACCTCCTCACGAAGAAGACTATCGCTACTTGTATCGTCCTTAGTTGATCGTGAATCGTGTATCACTCTTTATGTTCCCGTATCTAGCATTTGTGTGACCTAAACTTGTTGATTTGAGTGTTTTTCCTCTTGTCTCTCTTTGTGTTTTCCTCGTATCCCTCGAGTTCATCCTCGGAATCCCTCCTTTTCGTGAAAGATCGGCCATCTAGGGTTCCACCCTCCATCAAGTTCCAAATAACAACATCTGGTCGAACGCCATGATTAACCATTTGTTGAAGGACCAACTTTGCCTTGTCCATTGCCCTAACCTTGCACAGTGCATCAATAATGGAGCTATATGTGACCATATCTGGTACAACCCCTTGCTGCATCATTTCATGGAATAGATCGCATGCCTTGCTTGCTTCCCCTTTCTTAAAGAAGTTGTGTATGACCGTGCTATATGACACCACATCGAAGGAGCAGGCACCTCCTTCTTTCCTCGCCATATGGAGCAGATCTAGCGCTTGCTGGCTCCTGCTATCATCACATAATCTCTTAAGTACTATAGAGTATGAGATGACATCAGGCACGCATCCGAACTCGGACATCCTATGAAGCAGCACGTTGATAGCCTCATATGTCCGTCTTGCATGGCAGAGGCACTTGAGGAGGGTGTTGGCGACGATCTGGTTTGCCTTGAGGCCCGTCCAGAGGAAGCGGCTGAAGAAGGCAAGGCCTAGGTCCAGGCGGCTTGCACGGCAACAGATGTCCATGAGTATGCTGTAGGTGCAGGCCGTGGGCGGCGCCACGCGCGGCCCTGCTTCTTCTCGGCAGATGCGGTTGAAGATGGCGAGAGCAAGTGAGGGTCCATCTCTGAGAGCATCGGACGATGGAGCACGGGCGAGCGCGGCAAGGAAGCCGTTGAGGGAGCGCTCGGGGACTGGGTTGGCCTGCAGTAGCAATTTGTCGAACAGGTGGTGTGCGTCCTCAGGGCCGAGCATCCCGGCGCGGACGCGCTCCGTGGCTGCGGCAAAGGCTGCTCGGGGGTCCCAACGGCGTGAAGGCGGCAAAGTGTAGGAGGAGTAGCGGCGGCTGCGGCGGGGGATGGTCGTGGTGGAGCAGAGGCGAGACATGGGGGCGGCACGGCCTTCGTTTTCGCGGTGGTGGAGTGGGAGTGCCGAGAGGTGTGTGCGTGAGAGGAGTCTCCGCTGTACCAAATGGAAAATGGGTAAAATGGGCTTCCCACTTAACACGTTTTTTTTCGCCGGGACCTCCTAATCAGCGCTTCAGGCACCAGTTGAGCCAACTGGCGCTCACTGCGGCACGCCAATGGGCCGGCTCATGAACAGCAGCGCAAAAGGTATTAAACGCGAAAAAATACCTATCAGCATTTAGATCACCGCACAGTCGGCTGACCACTTGCACCACAACGCTTTACTGTTAATAAGACTGCGCGTACTTCTCAAGAACACAACCATAGCCGTGTTATTTAGAAAAACTTGATTTCTTTTGAGGCATTTAGATCACCGCACAGTCGGCTGACCACTTGCACCGCAACGCTTTACTGTTAATAAGACTGCGCGTACTGCTCAAGAACACAACAGTAGCCGTGCTATTTAGAAAAACTTGATTTCTTTTGAAGCATAAACGTGAACAAAATTTCAATGTCCACATATTTAAAAAACATCACGAATTAGAAAAAAGTTCACGTATTCAAAAAACTAGACGAATTCAAAAAAGTTCATTGAATTAGAAAAGGAGTACACTGAATTTTGAAAAAGTTCAACTGATTTTGAAAAAATTTAATCAACTTTTCAAATAAGTTCATAGGATTTGAAGGAGAGTTCATCGAATTTATAAAAAAAATCATAGATTTTGAAAAAGTTCATCTAATGAAAAAAAATCATTGAAGTTGAATAGAGTTCTTCAAATTTGAAAAAATTAAAAGCAAGAGAAAAATAGTGATAAGAATGAAGCCCTCACCACAACGTGGTTGCGTGTTCGAAACCCGGATCCCGCACCTTTTTTCGTTGGAAAAACAACCTATATGGGACGGCCCAGATCGGCACGCTGCAGGCGCCCATTTACATATTACACATTAACGGACGTCTGCAGCATAAAATAGGGGGACCTCCTAGCCGACGCATTCTGCGTCAAACAGAAGCTCGACACACACGGGGCGACGAACGACTGGGCCGGCCCTTCGACGCGAAAGCCATTTATGTTTCCTGTATCGCGCGTGTACTAAAAAAGGCGAAAAACAGGCAGGCTACGTTAGGATTCGATCCCATGATCTCGCTAAACACACAGAGCAACCAGCAACCAACTAGCCAATCCACCACAAAGGAGCTAACCGTTATAACAACAGACATCAGGGTTGAGATTTCAGAAAAAAAAACATTTTAGAAACATTTCTTCAAAATTTCGAACAATTCAAAATGCCACAAATATTTTCTGATATTCTAATATATTTTTTCTAAAGAATGTCAATAATTTTTGTAATCCGAATTTATAAAAAACACTGACATTTTTTACACCACCTAACAGTTTTCTAAAAGGTGAACAATTGTACAAAAAATGAACATTTTCTGACATTGCGATTTTTTTTAAAACACGAAACATTTTCTGAAATTCTTGAATATTTTTCTGAAATTGTGAGCAAATTTGGAAGTGAGAATTGTTTTTGAAATTCATGTACATTTTCTGAAACATAAATTTTGTATGAATGACATTTTGAAGTGATTTTTATAAATAGACCATTTTTAAAAAATATGAACATAACATTGTAATCGAGAACATTTTCTTGAAATACTGTACTTTTTTAAAACATGAACATTTCTAGAAATTGTGAACAAATATTAAAATTAGATCATTTTTAAAATTGTGAACAAATTTTGAAAACTAGAACATTTTTTGAAAACAAGAACATAAGAAATATTTGAAAACGAGAAACAAATTGAATTGACTGAACATTTTTTAAAACATGACCATTTTTCGAAATGGTGAACAAAATTTAAAACAAGAAAATTGTTTGAGATTCCTGAAAGACTTTTTGAAACACGAACATTTTTAAAAATTGAGAACAAAATTTGAAAACAGGAACATTTTTTGAAATTGAAAACAAAATTTGGAAATAAGAACATGTTATAAATTTCCGAATAAATATTTGTAATTCTCAAACAGAAGAAACATGAAAAAAGAAAAAAAGAAAGATTCCTAAAAAGATACATGACAAGAAAACAGAAAAATAAATAATTTTTTTAATTAAAAAGTAAAAGAAAAGAAAGAAAAAGGGAAAAAGGCGAAATAGAAAAACCGGTTCAGGAACCTCCTAGAAGGTTCCCAAAACCAGAAAAAACCGGATGGGAACCACCTAGAAGATTCTCAAAACTGAACTCGCACAAACGTTTAAACGGGCCGGCCCAACCGAACGCTGCTTGATCTCCCCCTGTGCGTCGCGTCGACTACTTGCCGCAACGAGCGGCGAATAGGAATTTCCCCAAATAGGATTCGCAGCTTTGGCTTAAAAAAAAATAGGAGGACCCGACCCGACTGGGCCGAAGCCTAGCCGAGCCAGGCCCATCGCCGCGCCGCCTTCCCCGCCCGCGCCGCTCGCCGTGGCCGGATCGGACATGCCGCCGCCGACTTTCTTGCCCCTCCCCCAAGTTTCTAGCCCCCCTCCCCCCTATATAAGCCGCAGCCCCCTGCCCCCTTGCCGCACACCGCCG
>LR738709.1:75545595-75585859 GCA_902687465.1 Secale cereale
TGCCCCCTTGCCGCACACCACCGCCCCGCGATAGCTCAAGCCGCCGACGCCGCCGCCGTTGCCGCACTCCGCCGCCGCCGCAACACCGCAGCCGCCGCTACCCACCCCCACAACCACCGCAGCCCCGCCGCCCGCCATCGCCGCCGCCGGCCGATTCGACGAGGTAGCCGTCGCCGCCGGTTTTCGGTTGAAAACCACCGGTTTTTCTTTTAGAACCCGAGTTCGTTTTTTTACTAGATTGGTTTTCTTTTTTCGGTTTAGTTATATAGTGAGCGTTCACCCGTTCGTTCGTTTTAACGAACGAGTTCGTCGTTTAGTCTCAGCTGACGAACGTCCGTTCGTTAAGCTGTATTAGTTTTCTTTTCCTAGTTTATTTTCAGATCGCGATTTCTGATCCGATCTTCGTTTTAGTTTATCTTTTCGCTCGTTTATCGGAATCAGGTGATTCAAGCGCCTGGAGTTTCGTCTCGAAATTCCCTTTCTGTCTAACCTAGTCACTCAAGCGTTTGCCTCTGCTAATTTGGACTTAGATCCAGATTGGTTCGGTAGTAGTTTTTTCTTTCGCCGTTTGTCTTTCGTTGCTTTTCTTTTGCCGTTTCTTTTGCAAACCGGAGTTCTTAAGTTGAACCTTCTGGTTAGATCTCTTATTTGATTTTTACCCGTGCATTAGTTAAATACTTATTGTGTGCTTGTTTGTTTGCAATAGAGTACCCGGAGTGCGCCGCTTGCTACTTTGAATCTCTAGGTTTTGCAGATCATCAGCAAGGCAAGTAACACTTTGATCATACATTCCAATTACCCAGTTTTCATTGCATTAGTCAAACCCTCACACATTGCATGAGTAGGAGCTATTAACATGTGGGACTGGGAAGTAGATTGAGGTAGAACCTATTACCTACATTACATTCAAACCTTTGGGAGTTACTTCTATGTTTGTTGTTAGGTCATGCTATGCTCGTAGACGTGGGTTGGGTGAGTGTATCCATGACAGATGTGAGATTGTTAATTAATAGTTCAACTTAAGGTGGCAACTTTAACACACATCTGGGTGGATTGAGGCACCTGGGTATTGCAGCGATTGCATGTTTTCTTTTGGACCGCCACCCAGGCTCAAAGGGGTCATGAGATTATTCATACTAGAAACTTTCGTGTGCAGCCACAATGCTATTATGGGCTCTAGCATAGTTGATTAAGTTGTGCGAACTCTTACAGTGGTGGACTAGCAGATGTAGGGGATGTAGGTTGGTATGGTCCACCCGGACGTAAGGTGCTAGTGCTTCTGAAAGACTGTGTCTCGGTCATCCGTTTCTCAAACAACATGTAGTGCGAGAATCCCAGCGGAGGCGATCGAGTCTTGTGGGGAAAAGTGCACAAACCTCTGCAGAGTGTACAAACTGATCATGATTAGCCATGTCCTCGGTTACGGACGTCTTGAGTATCTAGTACTTGGATATCATGTGAATCTCATCATGTTACTCTAATTAATATTGTTGGGTTTAATGATGATTATTAATTGGGGTTGAGAGGATGTCTATCTTCTCAACGATGTTTCAACTACCATGATAGTTAATTAAAATCTATTCCTTTGCAGTAGGGAAAAATTGGCTTTACGCAAAAACTGTAACCATAGAGCTTTCCACCAGCCATATTGCATATAGTGTAGCTTTACTTTTGTTACTCTCTATGTGTTACCTTGCCAGCATATTCCATGTGCTGACCCGTTTTCGGGCTGCAACGTTCATGTTGCAGACTTTTCAGACGACGAGTAAGGTGCCTTATAGGTCGTGGTTCTATACTCAGTGATGCCGTTGGAGTTGATGGACTCACTTATCTTCCAAGCCTTCCGCTGTTATCGTGTTAGATGGCTTTAAGCCATTTTTATTGTAATAAGTTCATCGTTGGATCTATCGATGTAATAAGTGTGTGATTGCTACTCTGATATAAATCCTTCAAGTATTGTGCGTGTCGGCATTACTGATCCAGGGATGACACTGATGCACAGAGATCAGACTGTTTGAGGTCTGGTCGCTACATTGGCGCGGGTTACACAACCACGTCACCTCTCAAAGTCATTTGGTGGCCAAGTCGTTCCGTTCGAACGCCACCCCCTCACTTCTCTGCTCCTCTTTTTTCCCCAACACCGCGCAAAACCAAATTTGTCACTCCACGGTGCTACTCGCCTCCCCAAAATCGCGATTCTCCCACGCGGCGGCTTGGAGTGTTGGGGAACGAAGCAAGGAAAACAAAAACAAGCTCCTACGAACACCCAAGATCTATCTATGGAAATGCATAACAACGAGAGTGAGAGGTGTCGACATACCCTTGTAGACATAAAGCGTTAACGATCTATAGATCGTGGTTGGCATAGTCGTACTCGCGTCGCGATCCAATCCAATCCAATCCAAGCACCGCATGTACGACACCTCCAAGTTTAGCACACATCTGGCTTGGTGACGTATCCTCCTTGATCCATCAAGAGAGGGATAAATAGGTAGATGAGATCTAAACCAACACGACGGTGTGGTGGTGGTAATGTGTCACACCCTGCATTTTGTAACATGTCATTTGCATCAATAAAGCATGAAAATTTGGACCAAATTTTTTTTTGGCATCACTTGGCTTTTATTTGGAATTAAGTTTTCTCTCTGTGATTTTCAATTGCTCTTTAAAGTCAACTACTCCATCTTATATATTTCATCTCCTTACCCCAAACTTCTGCCCAGTGATCATACCAAGTGTATATAACAGTATAGTATTTTCTTAAAAAAATAATTTGGCCAAAAAGTATTTTCAAAAATTAGTTTTCCAAAAACCCCTTAATTGAGGTTTGCACTGCAAGTTCTTGATTTAGGGTGAGAAAAATATTTCAAAGAGTATATTTGAAACCTGTTAGATATAGGACTCCCATAAACCACAAAAATATAATTTTAAAAGTTATCTTCCTATTTTATTTAAAAGCTTTTTCTTAAGGCCAGAAATGGTCTTTAATAGGGAAATTTTATTTAACTATTTCAATAATATTTGCCAAAATTCAGGGAGACTCTTAGGACACATATTGTCCATATGTAAGAGTTTCAACACTTGGTCATGTTCAAAATATTGGACAAATCCCTCAGAGACCCTTTCTGGATATTTCAAGCTTTTGAAATATTTACAAAGGAAATATTATCTAAAAATTCCAGGGAAATTCTATCATGTCATATATGACATAAGTGATGATCTTTCCAAGCCCCATGCCTTGGGAAGCAAGACAACCTCATCAAAACCCCTCAAAACCATTCTGCCCATTTTTTAAGTTTGAGCAACTTTACATTGCCAAACTTGTCCAAATGCTCTCAAACTTGGTACACATGCTAGAATGGTCTAATAATGCATCCAGGACAAATGGCACAAGCTTTGGAGTAGGTTAACTTGATCAGAGTACCCCAAAACCATTTCTGTTCAGATTCAAATTTGAACAACTTTACACTACCAACTTTTTACTTGTGACCTCAAACTTTGTGGGGATGATCACAACCCCAAATGATGACACTACACCATGTGGTGCATCAAGGAGGGATGATTTGCTTAACTTAAACTTGGAAAATCCATTTATGTTGATTTCTAGGGTTTACCAAGGTTGCATTGGCAAGTTTCTTCAAATGAGCCCAAACTTGATGGAACACCCTATTTCTATATACCATTTGATCCTGTTAAGTATCATGTCTATTGGAAATCATTTGATTGCCTAAAACCACATCAAACACCTTCCGGTGATTTTCCAAAACTAACACTTTTACCTCTTTCCTTGTTCTCCTTGAGCTAGGCTTTTTACCACAGCTTCCCTAAGTCCCCTTGCACCTCCAGTAACTCTCCCCTGGCCTCAGCTCAATGATTGAGGGGGGGGGGGGGGTAAAACCCCATTTTACATTCTGGACATCAATTTTCACCTTTCTCTCTCAGCCCTCTCTTCTTCTAGAAGCTCTCCCTGGCATCCAATGTCACTCCTGCATTATTTACTTTCCCCTAGAGCCAATGGACATGGTGGCCGCGTCCAGAGCGCGTGGGACACGGCCATGCAGGCCATATGGGCGTTCTGGAGTGCGCTACAGTGCGCTCCTGCACTGTAGCCGCGTCCTGCCCGAGGCGCCCGACCACCTAGGGCATCGGGATGGTGTCTCCTGAGGCCGCCTCGACGTCCACCACACGGCAGCCGGTTGGCCCCCTCCTCCTTCTCCCTCCTCTCGCCCCAGCTCGCACGCGCGACGGCCACCCGAGAGCTCCAATGAGCTTCCTCACATGCGCGATGCCCTGGCCTCCCACTGCTCTCTCTCTCTTCTCTCCCTGGCTCTGGACCGCATCCAGGAATGCCCTAGACGCGGCGCCAGCTCCTCCGGAGCCTTGTGGCAACGAGCAGAAGCTCGCCGGCGCACGGGTCCACGGCATCCCGCCGTTCGCCTATAAAAGGACACCCCCGTGCCCTCCTCTCCTCACCACTCGCCCTCTCACACACCCAATCCTCCCCCTACACCGTCCACTCCTCTCCAGACGGGCCCGAGCTCGAGATCGAGCTCCAGCTCTGCCGCCTCGAGTCGCCGTCGATCCGGAGGTATAAGCCCTCCCCGCCGCTCCTCTCACTCGATGTAGAACCGCAAGACCTCACTGATCATTTCCCGCTTGTTTCCCCTCTCTTCAGCTGCCGGAAATGGCTGGAACCACCACCACCCGAAGCAACTCCGCCGTGCCTCCTCGTCGCCGGTGAACCAGGCCACCCCGGCGACCAACTGCACCTCCATCCGAACGACGGCTCCTCCTTGAGCACGACGGTACCACACACGCCTCCTCCCGTGCCCTATATCGCCGCCGGCAAGCTCGCCGTCGCCTCTGAACGGAGGTAGACGACGACGGCCGTGGGCCCTGTCCGTGAGCCTCACGCCAGGACGGGTGGAACCCCCCCGTCAGGTTTAAAAACGCACGCGCGCGCACCGGTTCGCCGTCAGGTGAGAGGCGTACTTAGCCTTTACGCCTTCGACGTGGCAGCCTCGCGCGGGCTGATTTCCCTCTGGGCCTGCTGCACTGTGGCCTTTCTGGCCCAGTGCACAGTGCCACTTTTCTTTTTCTTTTTCTGTTTGTTTTATAAAACTTCCTCTGGATAAAATATTTATCCAAATGAAATAATTCCAGTTCCTAAAAACTTATAAAATTCCAACCTATTTAATGATATAACTTTCACACATATTCATGAACCTTTTCTATACTGTTCAAATTTAAATCTAAATTTGAACACTAAAACCTCTGTTCAAAAATCCATGTACCCCATTCTGTCAATCCAAATCCCAAACTAAGAATTTTTTCCATCTTAGTTTTCCCTCTAGTATTTTATAAAAATAAGTTGACATTTTTCTGAGCACTTTGATTTTTCTGTTTTTATTATTGCCTTATTTTTCGGTTATTTATTGCGATGATTAGATACCGTGTTTGACGAAGTTGCTGAAGAAGAAGAAGGAGAAGGACTTGAAGGCTTTGAAGACCAAGCCAAAGGCAAGCATCCCTTTGACCATGATACCCCCTTTTTTTTCCTCGGTACCCTTTTATTTCCGATTGCATGATGATAAAGAGTGACGGTGGTAAACTTGTTGAGAGCCACCACATGGTGCATACCCCTACTCATGATCTTTACCATATGCATAGATGCAATGACAAAGGATTAGTTGTTGATACATGATGATGCATATGTACCATGAATCCTTCGTGGTTGCATTCTTTTCGAAAACCCCATCGGGTGCCCCTAATGCTCGAGGGTGATGTTGAGTTAAGGTCACCACTTGAGGAAGAAGTGGTGTACCAAAGAAAGTTCTCGTGTGTGGGTAAAATGATGGATTAGATTTATGTGTGATTACTGTCCCAACCAAACATGTGCAACCACTCTACCCCTTATGGGACGGGGCATTATTGATTACTTAGGCTGATACTAGCATGGTGCCCACATCACTAGTGACGGGGGAGACTTGAGGTCACTCCCGGGGCGGGGTCGTGCTTGGATAGACGACCATGACTGTTTTTACAGGGCACCGGACACATCGTTGGTCCCTTCGTGTATGCGTGACATTGTAAAAGGGGGCAAGTCACATGATCTATCGTTTGTACACGAGGGCCGTGCACCAACGAGTGGACCCTATGTTAGTGTCGTCTAGGGAAAGGTAATGACCGGGTGCTTCCCCCGAGTGCTTGAGGTACTGGGGGATCGTGGGTCACACGAAAGCTTCCCGGATCTTGTGGGTAAAGTGCGCAACCTCTCCAGAGTGTAAAACTATTCGAATAGGTGTGTCCACGGTCATGGACAGTTGGGAGGTGCTACTTAAACTATGTCCAGAAATTTTACAATCTCGGTGAAAGTGTGTGTGTGTGTTGAGTCAAGGTGGTGACTTGACTCGTTGATAATGAATTGAACTCTATTTATATTGATATCTGTAACCTGTCTTCGAGGTTATGCATGTTTCACAAATGGTAGAACATCTTATCTAGCTTGTAGCTAGGCTGCTTATTGTTGTACGACTTGCATTGTTACCTTGAACCAAATCATGGGTTGCTTGCGAGTACATTCAAAGTACTCATTGGCTTGCCACTGGTTATTTAATTGGCCAGGCATGGAGGAGCAGGAATTTGAAGAAGAATTCTATGGAGACGAACATGTGAACTAGGACGCTTTCCCAGTCAGAATGCCTGTAGGGTTAAGGCAGATGGCATGGGTTCTACTTGTCTACGAAGACTTCCGCTATTCGAGTTTATTTGCTATTCAGCCCATGAGGCTTTATCTATGAAAGACTTGGCCATAATGGTCATAATTTGTCTAATACGGTATGTATGGATGTAAGACTCTTGTTATTCAGCTTATGTGTGTTCAGTGAGCATTGATCTATGGGATCACTGTACACGTGCATTCGGTGATCTCAACTCTTAAGTCGGGGTCTCCACATAATGGCAGCGGAACACCGACAGGGCTTCGCCAAGCGCTAACGGATCGAGGTGGAGACTTATTGGGAGAGAGAGGAGGCTTGGGTTTGGTGTGTCAAGCCCTAGCGCCCCCTAACCACTATATATAGGGGTGTGCGAGGACTTAGGGCATAGCCCTAGCTCCTCCTCCAAGGAGGGGAGGCGGCCAAGGGAGGAAACTTGCCTCCCAAGGCAAGTGGACTCCCTCCTGCTACCTCTTGAGCATGTGTTGGTTTTCCCTTGAAGAGGAAAGGGTGATGCAGCAAATTAGCGTAAGTATTTCCCTCAGTTTTTGAGAATCATGGTATCAATCCAGTAGGAGACTACATGCAAATCCCTAGTACCTGCACAAAAAATTAAGAACCTTGCAACCAACGCAATAAAGGGGTTGTCAATCCCTTCACGACCACTTGCAAAAGTGAGATCTGATAGAGATAATAAGATAAGTATTTTTGGTATTTTTGTTGTATAGATTGAAAAGTAAAGATTGCAAAATAAAAGATAGCTAGTTGACAGGAAACTAATATGATGGAAAATAGACCCGGGAGCCATATGTTTCACTAGTGGCTTCTCTCAAGATAGCATATTCTACGATGGGTGAACAAATTACAGTCGAGCAATTGATAGAAAAGCGCATAATTATGAGAATATGTAGGCATGATCATGTATATAGGCATCACGTCCGTGACAAGTAGACCAAAACGATTCTGCATCTACTACTATTACTCCACACATCGATCGCTATCCAGCATGCATCTAGAATATTAGTTCACAAGAACACGGTAACGCCTTAAGCAAGATGACATGATGTAGAGGGATAAACTCATGCAATATGGTATAAACCCCATCTTTTTATCCTCGATGGCAACAATACAATACGTGCCTTGCTGCCCTGCAGTCACTGGGAAAGGACACCGCAAGGTTGAACCCAAAGCTAAGCACTTCTCCCATTGCAAGAAACATCAATCTAGTAGGCCAAACCAAACTGATAATTCGAAGAGACTTCCAAAGATATTAAATCATGCATATAAGAATTCAGAGAAGAATCAAATATTGTTCATAGACAATCTTGATCATAAACCCACAATTCATCGGATCTCGACAAACACACCGCAAAAAGTATTACATCGAATAGATAAGGAGAACTTTGTATTGAGATCCAAAGAGAGAGAAGAATCCATCTAGCTAATAACTATGGACCTGAACGTCTGTGGTGAACTACTCACAACTCATCGGAGAGGCTATGGTGTTGATGTAGAAGCCCTCCGTGATCGATTCCCCCTCCGGTGGAGCTCCGGAAAAGGCCCCAAGATGGGATCTCATGGGTACAGAAGGTTGCGGCGGTGGAAATAGGGTTTCGTGGTGCTCTCGGATGTTTTCAGGGTATATGAGTATATATAAGAGGAAGAGGCACGTCGGTGGAGCTACGAGGGGCCCACAAGGGTGGGGGGCACGCCTACCCCCCTGGGCGCGCCCTCCTACCTCGTGGCCACCTCGTGGCTTCCCAGGCGTGTACTCCAAGTCTTATGGATTGTGTTTGTTCCAAAAACGATCCTCGCGAAGGTTTCATTTCATTTGGACTCCATTTGATATTCCTTTTCTATGAAACACTGAAATAGGCAAAAAACAGGAATTTGCACTGGGCCTTGGGTTAATAGGTTAGTTCCAAAAATAATATAAAAGTGCATAATAGAGCCCATTAAACATCCAAAATAGATAATATAATAGCATGGAACAATCAAAAATTATAGATACGTTGGAGACATATCAAGCATCCCCAAGCATAATTCCTGGTCGTCCTCGAGTAGGTAAATGATAAAAACAGAGTTTTTGATGTGGAATGCTACCCAACATAATTCTCAATGTAATTCTCTTTATTGTGGCATGAATGTTCATATCCGAAAGATTCAAGACAAAAGTTTAATATTGATATAAGAATAATAATAATACTTCAAGCATACTAACAAAGCAATTATGTCTTCTCAAAATATCATAGCCAAAGAAACTTATCCCTAATAAATCATATAGTCTTGCTATGCTCTATCTTCATCACACAAAATATTTAAATCATGCACAACCCCGGTTTCAGCCAAGCAATTGTTTCATACTTTAGTATTCTCAAACTTTTCAACTTTCACGCAATACATGAGCGTGAGCCATGGATATAGTGTTGGGGAATGTAGTATTTCAAAAAAATCCTATGATCACGCAAGATCTATCTACTAGATGCATAGCAACGAGAGGGTAAAGTGTGTCTACATACCCTTGTAGACTGAAAGCGGAAGCGTCTAGTGATGCGGTTGATGTAGTCGATCGTCTTCACGATACAAGCGATCCAAGAACCGAACATACAACACCTCCGTGTTCAGCACACGTTCAGCTCGATGACGTCCCACGAGTTCTTGTTCCAGTTGAGCTTCACGGGAGAGTTTTGTCAGCACGACGGCGTGGTGACGGAGATGATGAAGCTACCGGCGCAGGGCTTCGCCTAAGCACTGCAACGATATGACCGAGGTGTTTTTCTGTCGAGGGGGGCACCGCACACGGCTAAAACAATGTTTCTTGTGTGTCCTTGGGTGCCCCCTGCCCCCGTATATAAAGGAGCAAGGGGGGAGGTGCGGCCAGCCCTATAGGACGCGCCAGGAGTAGGTTTCCTACTCCTAGTAGGAGTAGGAATTCCCCTTTCCTATTCCTACTAGGAGTAGGAAAGAAAGAAGAAGGGGATAAGGAAGGAGAGGGGCGCTGAGGGAGTCCTATATTCAGGGGTCCTCAGTCATCTGGGTCGTTGAAGCTGGGCCGCATGAAGAAGAAGCAGAAGGCCCTCCCCCGTATTCGGTCAGGACTTGTATGTATGTAGAAAGGCAGGTGTAGAGTCTGGATGTATCAATTAATTCCTCCCCAAGTCACCCTTGTAACCTTAGGTCCCCTCCGGTGTGTATATAAGCCGAGGGGATTAGTCTATAGAGGGGATGATCTCTACAATATCCTCATAGGCTAGATCTAGGGTTTAGCCATTACGATCTCGAGGTAGATCAACTCTTGTATACATATTCATCCATACTAATATAGCAGGAAGTAGGGTTTTACCTCGATCGAGAGGGCCTGAACCTGGGTAAACATCGTGTCCCCAGCCTGCTGTTACCATCGATCCTCTAGATGCATAGCTTCCCCCCCCCCCTACCCGAGATCTGTCGGTTTTGACACCGACAATGGTGCTTTCATTAAGAGCTCTGATGTGCACTCGCAATGGGCGATCGATGTTGCGTCTTGTCATCAATGACGGGATCACCCTTGGAAACAACTTGGCTATCGGTCAGGTCCTCCAGCTCGGCGGGTTCGCTATATGCGCCCGCATGGCCTCTGGGACGGTCGCACTCCCTGCGGCCGTCGAGCATCATCTTTATGCCGATTCCGGCTATTCCGATGACGCGGCTTTGGCAACACTCTCGCCCATAAATGGGTTGCTGGATCGCATTGACGTCCTGGGGTTTCATCGCCAGGAGATCAAATCGGACTTAAATCCGACCATGATGAGATCGGCCCTTCTTCGATCACTCATCTGGTAGCAGCAGTTGAGGACGGAGCCATAGAGACTTCTCCTCTCCAGACGGAGACCGCAATAGTGCGAATCTCCGAACCCATCGAGTCGAACACCTCCCAGTCAGGAGACACACTATGTTCTTTGAGCTCTGGGACCAACGTCGGACCCGAAGGGCAATTAGATCCCATCGAAACCGGATTATCACCATCGGGGGTTGTTAAAACCCCGAATACCACTCTGGGTCGGGATTCAAAATTTCCAACACCCACCCACCATGGGAAAAACTTTTCAAGTAAATCCGGAATCCCAGACATAGATGACCTTGCGAATATACAACAGCAGCCCGAGGAAACAGTCAACCACTTCTGGGCCAGATTCCTACTTTTTAAAAACAAGGTCAGGGATTGCTGCGATGACAAAGCGGTCTCTCTATTTTACCGCAATTGCACGGACGAGGGAGTGTTGAACGCCGTCAAACGACGTCGTGTTCTGAGTTTCACAGAATTATCGCAGTTAGTAAGGAAGTACTTCGCAATGAAAAATACTTGGAAAGCCCAGAATACACCTCTAGAACAGTCCATATCCGGATAGTATGTCACAAAAGCTAAACGGACTTACCCTAGTTGGTCATCTGATAGCATTCCTGTTGGCAAGAACAAGCCTCTTTTAAGGCACAGGTCCTCACTGGACGAACTACTCGATACACCTTGCCAAATACACGCAACCCCGGACAATGTCCCAAACCATCGCCTTAGAGCATGTTGGGTACTCCGGCAGGTAGCAAAGAGCGGTACGGCAATTCTTGACACCACCGCACCAAGGGAGAAAGACATCAATGTCTTCACTATCTTCGAGACGTTCTCCTCAAATAACCGTCGCAAGGGAGCGACACGACAATTAGTTTTTCTGCCGAAGACGCACCTCGAGTCCGGCCGATCCGAGCATCAACAGCTCTTGTACTGGACCCAATAGTAGATGGCTTCCGCCTCACTAAAGTACTTATGGGCGGAGGAAGTGGACTAAACCTCATATATGAAGAACCACTTGCAAAAATGCAGGTCGAGAAATCCCGCATTAAGCACACCAACACCACCTTTAAGGGGATTATACCAAGCCGCGAGGCCAAGTGTTCGGGAGGCATTAAGCTCGATGTAGTGTTCGGCTCACCCGACAACTACAGATCGGAGGAACTACTCTTTCACAATGTGCCCTTTCACAACGGATACCACACCCTTCTAGGACGGGACGCTTTCTCACGCTTTCAAGCTATACCCCATTACGGGTACATGAAGCTTAAAATGCCAGGGCCCAATGGGTGATCACAATAATAAGTAATCCGGATAGAGCACTCCGTGCCGAAAACAAAACAACATCCTTAGCCTTAGAGGCATTACCCGAAGCTCTCGCGGCTAAAGAACTAACCACCCTACGATCAAAGGTGGATGCCGACGACGTCATCCTCGCCAAAAGATCTAAGTCTACCTCCTTCAAGCCAGCTGACAAAATCATCAAATTCCAAGTGCACCCAACAGACCCTAACAAGACGGCATCCATCGAGGCACAGCTGGATCCGGCGGTAGACAGGGCGTTACGCGCCTTCCTTCGGGAAAATTGGGATATATTCGCCTGGCACCCTTCAGTCATGCCGGGAATCCCACGTAGGTTGGCCGAACACAACCTCAATATTATCCAGGGGTTCAAACCAGTCAAGTAGTCACTACGATGATTTTCCGAACCCAAAAGACAAACAATGGGAGAAGAGTTAGCCAAACTATTGGAAGCCAGATTCATCAGAGAAATCAAACATCCGGATTGGCTAGCCAACCTAGTCATGGTACCAAAGAAGGATAAATCATGGCGCCTCTGTGTTGATTTCACAGACCTGAATAAGGCTTGACCAAAGGATCCCTTTCCTTTGCCCCGCATTGACCAAATTATCGATGCGACAGCCGGACACGACTCACTGTGCTTCCTAGATGCTTATTCCGGATACCATCAGATAAAGATGAAGGAATCCGATCAGGCCGCAATGGCATTTATCACCCCGTACGGCCCCTTTTGTTTCAACACTATGCCCTTTGGACTCATAAACGTTGGCGCCACATATCAACCCATGATTCAAACATTCTTAGAAAAACAAATTGGCAAAATAGTGGAGGCATATGTTGACAACGTAGTCGTAAAGACCAAACAAGTCGAGACCTTGGTGGATGATCTCCGCCTCATGTATGCCAACCTCCAAGAATATGACATAAGGCTCAATCCGGAAAAATGTGTCTTCGGCATTCCAGCCAGAAAGCTATTAGGGTTCATCGTATCCCATAGAGGAATCGAAGCTAACCCAGCCAAAATCCGGGCCCTGTCCGAACTCAAAATACCAACCAATCTCAAGCAAGTGCAAAAACTAGCAGGCTGCGTAGCGGCTTTAAGCCACTTCATCTCCAGGTTAGGAGAAAAAGCATTGCCACATTACAGACTGCTATGGCGCACTGACAATTTCGAATGAACAAATGCGGCCACAGCCGGATTGGAAGAAATAAAAGCTCTGCTAGCAAGCTCCCAATCCTAGCCGCCGCCGGTGTTGGCGAACCAATGTTGCTGTACATATCAGCTACTCACCAGGCGGTGAGCGCCGTGCTTGTCGTCGAGCGAGTCGAAGAGGGACATAAATTCCTCAAGGAAATATGCCCTAGAGGCAATAATAAAGTTGTTATTTGTATTTACTTCTATCATTATAAATGTCTTTTATTCATGCTAGAATTTTATTAACCGAAAACTTAGTACATGTGTGAATACATAGACAAAATAGAGTGTCCCTAGTATGCCTCTACTAGACTAGCTCATTGATCAAAGATGGTTATATTTCCTAGCCATAGACACGGGTTGTCATTTGATCAATGGGATCACATCATTAGGAGAATGATGTGATGGACAATACCCATCCGTTAGCTTAGCAACTTCATCGTTTAATTTTACTGCTATTGCTTTCTTCATGACTTATACATGTTCCTATGACTATGGATTATGCAACTCCCGAATACCGGAGTAACACCTTGTGTGCTATCAAACGTCACAACGTAATTGGGTGATTATAAAGATGCTCTGCAGGTGTCTCCGAAAGTATTCGTGGTGTTGGCATAGATCAAGAATAGGATTTGACACTCCGAGTGTCGGAGAGGTATCTCTGGGCCCTCTTGAAGGAAATATGCCCTAGAGGCAATAATAAAGTTATTATTTATTTCCTTATATCATGATAAATGTTTGTTATTCATGCTAGAATTGTATTAACCGGAAACTTAGTACATGTGTGAATACGTAGACAAAACAGAGTGTCCCTAATATGCCTCTACTAGACTAGCTCATTGATCAAAGATGGTTATGTTTCCTAGCAATAGACATGAGTTGTCATTTGATCAATGGGATCGCATCATTAGCAGAATGATGTGATGGACAAGACCCATCCGTTAGCTTAGCACTATGATCATTTAGTTTTACTTCTACTTCTTTCTTCATCACTTATACATGTTCCTATGACTATGAGATTATGCAACTCCCGAATACCGGTGGAACACCTTGTGTGCTATCAAACGTCACAACGTAACTGGGTGATTATAAAGATGCTCTACAAGTGTCTCCGAAGGTGTTCGTGGTGTTGGCATAGGTCAAGAATAGGATTTTTCACTCCGAGTGTCTGAGAGGTATCTCTGGACCCTCTCGGTAATACACATCATAATAAGCCTTGCAAGCAACATACTGAGTTAGTCACGAGATGATGTATTACAGAATGAGTAAAGAGACTTGCCGGTAACGAGATTAACTAGGTATGGTGATACCGATGATCGAATCTCGGGCAAGTAACATACCGATGACAAAGGGAACAACGTATGTTGTTATGCGGTTTGACCGATAAAGATCTTTGTAGAATATGTAGGAGCCAATATGAGCATCCAGGTTCCGCTATTGGTTATTGACCAGAGATGAGTCTCGGTCATGTCTACATAGTTCTCGAACCCGTAGGTCCGCACGCTTAACGTTCGATGACGATCAGTATTATGAGTTTATGAGTTTTGATGTACCAAAGGTAGTTCTGAGTCCCGGATGAGATCACGGACATGACGAGGAGTCTTGGAATGTCCGAGACGTAAAGATCGATATATTGAAAGGCTATATTCGGACATCGGAATGGTTCCGAGTGGTTCGGGCATTTTTTTCGGAGTACCGGGAGGTTACCAGAACCCCCCGGGAGAAGTTATGGGCCTTATGGGCCATTAGAAGGAAGCACACCTGCCCACAAGGGGCTGGTGCGCCACCCTTGGGCAGGAGGCCGAATTGTAATAGGTTTGGGGGGCGCCCCCCCTTCCTTCTCTCCTACTCCTCCCTCCCTTCCTCTCCTACTCCAACTAGGGAAGGGGGGAATCCTACTCCCGGTGGGAGTAGGACTCCTCCAAGGCGCGCCATAGAGGGCCGGCCTCTCCCCGTCCTCCACTCCTTTATATACGGGGGTGGGGGGCACCCCATAGACACAAGTTGATCATTGATCTTTTAGCCGTGTGCGGTGCCCCCCTCCACAGAAACACACCTCGGTCGTACCGTTGCAGTGCTTAGGTGAAGCCCTGCGCCGGTAGCTTCATCATCTCCGTCACCACACCGTCATGCTGACGAACCTCTCCCGTGAAGCTCAACTGCATCAAGAGCTCGTGGGACGTCATCGAGCTGAACGTGTGTTGAACGTGGAGGTGCCGTACGTTTGGTGCTTGATCGGTTGGTGTTGGAAATATGCCCTAGAGGCAATAATAAAAGTATTTTTATTATATTTCCTTGTTCATGATAATTGTCTGTTATTCATGCTTGAATTGTATTGTACGGAAACAGCGATACATGTGTGAATATATAGACCACAATGAGTCCCTGGTAGGCCTCTAGTTACCAGCTCGTTGATCAACAGATGGTCACGGTTTCCTGACCATGGACATATGATGTCATTGATAATGGGATCACATCATTAGGAGAATGATGTGATGGACAAGACCCAATCCTAAGCATAGCACGAGATCGTATAGTTCGTAATGCATAAGCTTTTCGGTGTCAAGTATTCATTCCTTAGACCATGAGGTTGTACAACTCCCGGATGCCGTAGGAATACTTTGGGTGTGCCAAACGTCACAACGTAACTGGGTGGCTATAAAGGTACGCATCGGGTATCTCCGAAAGTGTCTGTTGAGTTGGTACGAACCGAGACTGGGATGTTGTCACTCCGTATGACAGAGAGGTACCTCTGGGCCCACTCGGTAAGACATCATCATAATGAGCTCAAGGTGACTAAAGGAGTTAGTCACGGGATGATGGATTACGGATCGAGTAAAGAGACTTTCCATGACGAGATTGAACAAGGTATCGGGAATACCGACAATCGAATCTCGGGCAAGTACCGTACCGATGGACAAAGGGAATAACATACGGGATTGAGTGAATCCTTGACACGGTGGTTCATCCGATGAAAATCATCGAGGAACATGTGGGAACCAACATGGGTATCCAGATCCCGCTGTTGGTTATTGACCGGAGAGTGGTCTCGGTCATGTCTACGTGTCTCCCGAACCCGTAGGGTCTACACACTTAAGGTTCGGTAACGCTAGGGTCGTAGAGATACATGCACGTGGAAACCCGAAAGTTGTTCGGAGTCCCGGATGAGATCCCGGATGTCACGAGGAGTTCCGGAATGGTCCGGAGGTAAAGAATGATATATAGGAAGTCCAGTTTCGGCCATCGGGTGATCTCTGGGGGTCACCGGGAGTGTCCCGGGACCACCGGAGGGATCCCCGGGGTCCACCGGGTGGGGCCACCCATCCCGGTGGGGCCCCTAGGCTGCAAAGGGGAAGTGGCCAGCCCTAGTGGGCTGGCGCACCACATGGGCCCTCCTCCCCATGCGCCTAGGGTTGAAACCCTAGGGGGGAGGGGGCGCCACCTTGCCTTGGGGGCAAGAATCCCCCCCTTGGCCGCCGCCCCACCCTGCAGATCCCATCTGCAGGACCGGCGCATCCCCCTGGCCCCCTATATATATGTGGGGGGGAGAGGGCAGCCGCACCCTTGCCCCTGGCGCCTCTCCCCCTCCCGTCACACCTCATACTCCCTCCGCAGGGCGCCGGCGAAGCCCTGCAGGATTCTCCACTGCATCCACCACCACGCCGTCGTGCTGCTGGATCTCCGATGACCTCTCCTCCCCCCTTGATGGATCAAGAAGGAGGTGACGTTGCTGTACCAGACGTGTGTTGAACGCGGAGGTGCCGTCCGTTCGGCGCTAGATCATCGGTGACGAAGAACGCGAAGAGTACGACTACTTCATCCACGCTTCTTCGAAAGCTTCCGCTCGTGATCTACATAACGGTATGTAAATTCACTCTTATTTGCTCGTTGCTAGATGTCTCCTTAGTTGGATCTTGGTGAAAGCGTAGAAATTTTTTGAATTCTGCTACGTTCCCCAACAGTGCCATATGAGCTAGGTCTAATGCGTAGCATCTTGCACGAGTAGAACACAAAGCAGTTGTGGGCGTTTTGAGTTTGTTCAACTTTTTGCCGTTACTAGTCAATCTTGATTCGGCGGTATTGTGGGATGAAGCGGCCCGTACTGACTTTACACGTACGCTTACGTGAGACTGGTTCCACCGATAGACATGCACTAGAGGCATAAGGTGGCTGGCGGGTGTCTGTCTCTCCTACTTTAGTCGGATCGGATTCGATGAACAGGGTCCTTGTGAAGGGTAAATAGAAATTGACAAATCACGTTGTGGTTTTGGCGTAGGTAAGAAACGTTCTTGCTAGAAAACCTATAGAAGCCACGTAAAACTTGCAACAACAATTAGATGACGTCTAACTTGTTTTTGCAGCATGTGCTATGTGACGTGGTATGGCCAAAGAAGATGTGATGAATGATATATGTGATGTATGAGATTGATCATGTTCTTGTAATAGGGAATCACGACTTGCATGTCGATGAACTTGACAACCGGCAGGAGCCATAGGAGTTGTCTTAATTATTGTATGACCTGCGTGTCACTGAATAAACGCTATGTAATTAGTTTACTTTATTGCTAAACGTTAGCCATAGTAGTAGAAGTAATAGTTGGCGTGACGACTTCTTCAAGACACGATGATGGAGATCATGATGATGAAGATCATGGTGTCGAGCCGGTGACAAGATGATCATGGTGCCCCGAAGATGGAGATCCAAGGAGCAAGATGATATTGGCCATATCATGTCACTTTAATTGATTGCATGTGATGTTTATCATGTTTATGCATCTTGTTTACTTAGAACGACGGTAGTAAATAAGATGATCTCTCACTAAAATTTCAAGAATTGTGTTCCCCCTAACTGTGCACTGTTGCTAAAGTTCGTTGTTCTGAAGCACCACGTGATGATCGGGTGTGATAGGTTCTAACGTTCGCATACAACGGGTGTAAGCCAGATTTACACACGCAATACACTTAGGGTTCACTTGACAAGCCTAGCATGTACAGACATGGCCTTGGAACACGGAAGACCGAAAGGTCGAACACGAGTCGTATAGAAGATGCGATCAACATGAAGATGTTCACTGTTGATGACTAGTGCGTCTCACGTGATGATCGGACACGGGCTAGTCGATTCGGATCGTGTATCACTTAGATGACTAGAGAGATGTCATTCTGAGTGGGAGTTCATTAAAATTTGATTAAGATGAACTTAATTATCATGAACTTAGTCTAAATTCTTTACAATATCTCTTGTAGATCAAATGGCCCACGCTCAAGTTTCCCTCAACTTCAACGCGTTCCTAGAGAAAACCAAGCTGAAAGACGATGGTAGCAACTATACGGATTGGGTCCGTAACCTGAGGATTATCCTCATAGCTGCCAAGATATCATATGTCCTTGAAGCACCGCTAGGTGATGCACCCGCTCCCGATGCGAACCAAGACATTTTGAACGCTTGGCAGTCGCGTAGTGATGATTACTCCCTGGTTTAGTGCGGCATGCTTTACAGCTTAGAGTCGGGGCTCCAAAAACGTTTTGAGCACCACGGAGCATATGAGATGTTCGAAGAGCTGAAAATGGTTTTCCAAGCTCATGCCCGAGTCGAGAGATATGATGTCTCCGACGCATTCTACAGCTGTAAGATGGAGGAAAACAGTTCTATCAGTGAGCACATCCTCAAGATTTCTGGATTGCACAACCGCTTGTCTCAGCTGGGAATGAATCTCCTAGATGAAGTGGTCGTTGACAGAATCCTCCAGTCGCTCCCACCAAGCTTCAAGAGCTTCGTGTTAAACTTCAGTATGCAGGGGATGGAGAAGTCCATTCCCGAGGTGTATTCGATGCTGAAATCAGCGGAGGTGGACATCAAGAAAGAACATCAAGTGTTGATGGTCAATAAAACCACTAAGTTCAAGAAAGGCAAGGGTAAGAAGAACTTCAAGAAGGACGGCAAGGGATTTGCCGCGCCCGGTAAGCCTGTTACCGGGAAGAAGCCAAAGTATGGACCCAAGCCTGAGACAGAGTGCTTTTATTGCAAGGGAACGGGTCACTGGAAGCGGAACTGCCCCAAATACTTAGCAGACAAGAAGGCCGGCAACGTCAAAGGTATATATGATATACATGTTATTGATGTGTACCTTACCAGCACTCGTAGTAGCTCCTGGGTATTTGATACCGGTGTAGTTGCTCACATTTGTAACTCAAAACAGGAGCTGCGGAATAAGCGGAGACTGGCGAAGGATGAGGTGACGATGCGCGTCGGGAATAGTTCCAAGGTCGATGTGATCGCCGTCGGCACACTGCCTTACATCTACCCTCGGGATTAGTTTTAAACCTTAATAATTGTTATTTAGTACCAGCTTTGAGCATGAACATTGTATCTGGATCTCGTCTTATGCGAGATGGCTACTCTTTCAAATCGGAGAATAATGGTTGTTCTATTTATTTGAGAGATATGTTTTATGGTCATGCCCCGCTGGTCAATGGTTTATTTTTGATGAATCTCGAACGTGATGATACACATATTCATAGTGTAGATGCCAAAAGATGTAAAGTTGATAATGATAGTCCCACATACTTGTGGCATTGCCGCCTTGGTCATATTGGTGTCAAACGTATGAAGAAGCTCCATTCAGATGGACTTCTAGAGTCTCTTGATTATGAATCATTTGACACGTGCGAACCATGCCTCTTGGGCAAGATGACCAAGACTCCGTTCTCCGGAACAATGGAGCGAGCAACCAACTTGTTGGAAATCATACATACCGATGTGTGCGGTCCAATGAGTGCTGAGGCTCGCGGAGGCTATCGTTATGTTCTCACCCTCACAGATGACTTGAGTAGATATGGGTATATCTATTTGATGAAACACAAGTCTGAGACCTTTGAAAAGTTCAAGGAATTTCAGAATGAGGTTGAGAATCAACGTGACAGAAAAATAAAGTTCTTACGATCAGATCGTGGGGGTGAATATTTAAGTCATGAATGTGGCACGCACCTTAGGAACTGTGGAATTGTTTCACAATTGACACCGCCCGGAACACCTCAACATAACGGTGTGTCCGAACATCGAAATCGTACTCTGTTGGACATGGTGCGATCCATGATGTCCCTCACCGATTTACCGCTATCTTTTTGGGGTTATGCTTTAGAGACTGCCGCATTCACTTTAAATAGGGCTCCGTCGAAATCCGTTGAGACGACTCCGTATGAACTTTGGTTTGGCAAGAAACCGAAGCTGTCATTTCTAAAAGTTTGGGGTTGTGATGCTTATGTCAAGAAACTTCAACCTGAAAAGCTCGAACCCAAATCGGAAAAATGCGTCTTCATAGGATACCCAAAGGAAACGATTGGGTACACCTTCTACCACAGATCCGAAGTCAAAGTCTTTGTTGCCAAGAATGGATGCTTTCTGGAGAAAGAGTTTCTCTCGAAAGAAGTGAGTGGGAGGAAAGTAGAACTTGATGAGGTGACAGTCACCCCTCCTGAAAGTAGCACAGCGCAGGAAATTGTTCCTGAGGTGCCTGCACCGACAAGGGAGGAAGTTGATGATAATGATCATGAAGAAACAGATCAAGTTACTACTGAACTTCGAAGGTCCACGAGGGCACGTTCCGCACCAGAGTGGTACGGCAACCCTGTCCTGGAAATCATGTTGTTGGACAACGGTGAACCTTCGAACTATGAAGAAGCGATGGCGGGCCCGGATTCCAATAAATGGCTTGGAGCCATGAAATCCGAGATAGAATCCATGTATGAAAACAAAGTATGGACTTTGGTGGACTTGCCTGATGATAGGCACGCCATAGAAAACAAATGGATATTTAAGAAGAAGACAGACGCGGATGGTAATGTAACCATTTATAAGGCTCGGCTTGTCGCTAAGGGTTATCGACAAGTTCAAGGGATTGACTACGACGAGACTTTCTCTCCCGTAGAGATGCTGAAGTCAGTCAGAATCATGTTAGCTATTGCCGCATTCTATGATTATGAGATATGGCAAATGGATGTCAAAACAGCATTCCTTAATGGCTTCCTCAAGGAAGAGTTGTATATGATGCAGCCGGAAGGTTTTGTCGATCCAGAGAACGCTAACAAGGTATGCAAGCTCCAGCGCTCGATTTACGGGCTGGTGCAAGCATCTCGGAGTTGGAATATTTTCTTTAATGATGTGATCAAAGCGTTTGGCTTTATACAGACTTATGGAGAAGCCTGTATTTACAAGAAAGTGAGTGGGAGCTCTGTGGCATTTCTCATATTATATGTGGATGACATATTGCTGATGGGAAATGATATAGAATTCTTGGAAAATGTAAAGGCCTACTTGAATAAGAGGTTTTCAATGAAGGACTTTGGAGAAGCTGCTTACATATTAGGCATCAAAATCTATAGAGATAGATCAAGACGCCTCATTGGTCTTTCACAAAGTACATACCTTGACAAGATATTGAAGAAGTTCAATATGGATCAGTCCAAGAAAGGGTTCTTGCCTGTTTTGCAAGGTATGAGATTGAGCAAGGCTCAGTCGCCGACCACGGCAGAAGATAGAGAAAAGATGAGTGTCATTCCCTATGCCTCGGTCATAGGTTCTATCATGTATGCCATGCTGTGTACCAGACCTGATGTGAACCTTGCCATAAGTTTGGTAGGGAGGTACCAAAGTGATCCCGGTGTGGAACACTGGACAGCAGTCAAGAACATCCTGAAGTACCTGAAAAGGACTAAGGATATGTTTCTCGTTTATGGAGGTGACGAAGAGCTCGTCGTAAAGGGTTACGTCGATGCTAGCTTCGACACAGATCTGGATGACTCTAAGTCACAAACCGGATACGTGTATATTTTGAATGGTGGGGCAGTCAGCTGGTGCAGTTGCAAGCAAAGCGTCGTGGCAGCATCTACATGTGAAGCGGAGTACATAGCTGCTTCTGAAGCAGCGCAGGAAGGAGTCTGGATGAAGGAGTTCATCACCGACCTAGGAGTCATTCCAAGCGCGTCAAGCCCGATGACTCTCTTCGGTGACAACACTGGAGCTATTTCCATTACCAAGGAGCCCGGGTTTCACAAGAAGACCAAGCACATCAAGCGCCATTTCAACTCCATCCGGAATGATGTTCAGGATGGAGACATAGATATTTGTAAAGTGCATATGGATCTGAATGTTGCAGACCCGTTGACTAAACCTCTTCCACGGGCAAAACATGATCAACACCAGAACTCTATGGGTGTTCGATTCATCACAATGTAACTAGATTATTGACTCTAGTGCAAGTGGGAGACTGTTGGAAATATGCCCTAGAGGCAATAATAAAAGTATTATTATTATATTTCCTTGTTCATGATAATTGTCTGTTATTCATGCTTGAATTGTATTGTACGAAAACAGCGATACATGTGTGAATATATAGACCACAATGAGTCCCTGGTAGGCCTCTAGTTACCAGCTCGTTGATCAACAGATGGTCACGGTTTCCAGACCATGGACATAGGATGTCAGTGATAACGGGATCACATCATTAGGAGAATGATGTGATGGACAAGACCCAATCCTAAGCATAGCACGAGATCGTATAGTTCGTAATGCATAAGCTTTTCGGTGTCAAGTATTTATTCCTTAGACCATGAGGTTGTACAACTCCCGGATGCCGTAGGAATACTTTGGGTGTGCCAAACGTCACAACGTAACTGGGTGGCTATAAAGGTACGCATCGGGTATCTCCGAAAGTGTCTGTTGAGTTGGTACGAACCGAGACTGGGATGTTGTCACTCCGTATGACGGAGAGGTACCTCTGGGCCCACTCGGTAAGACATCATCATAATGATCTCAAGGTGAATAAGGAGTTAGTCACGGGAGGATGGATTATGGATCGAGTAAAGAGACTTGCCAAGACGAGATTGAACAAGGTATCGGGAATACCGACGATCGAATCTCGAGCAAGTACCGTACCGATGGACAAAGGGAATAACATACGGGATTGAGTGAATCCTTGACACGGTGGTTCATCCGATGAAAATCATCGAGGAACACGTGGGAACCAACATGGGTATCCAGATCCCGCTGTTGGTTATTGACCGGAGAGTGGTCTCGGTCATGTCTACGTGTCTCCCGAACCCGTAGGGTCTACACACTTAAGGTTCGGTAACGCTAGGGTCGTAGAGATACATGCACATGGAAACCCGAAAGTTGTTCGGAGTCCCGGATGAGATCCCGGACGTCACGAGGAGTTCCGGAATGGTCCGGAGGTAAAGAATGATATATAGGAAGTCCAGTTTCGGCCATCGGGTGATCTCCGGGGGTCACCGGGAGTGTCCCGGGACCACCGGAGGGATCCCCGGGGTCCACCGGGTGGGGCCACCCATCCTGGTGGGGCCCCTAGGCCGCAAAGGGGAAGTGGCCAGCCCTGGTGGGCTGGCGCACCACATGGGCCCTCCTCCCCATGCGCCTAGGGTTGAAACCATAGGGGGAGGGGGCGCCACCTTGCCTTGGGGGGCAAGAATCCCCCCCTTGGCCGCCGCCCCACCCTGCAGATCCCATCTGCAGGGCCGGTGCACCCCCCCCGGCCCCCTATATATATGTGGGGGGAGAGGGCAGCCGCACCCTTGCCCCTGGCGCCTCTCCCCCTCCCGTCACACCTCATATTCCCTCCGCAGGGCGCCGGCGAAGCCCTGCAGGATTCTCCACTGCATCCGCCACCACGCCGTCGTGCTGCTGGATCTCGGACGACCTCTCCTCCCCCCTTGCTGGATCAAGAAGGAGGTGACGTTGCTGTACCGGACATGTGTTGAACGCGGAGGTGCCGTCCGTTCGGCGCTAGATCATCGGTGACGAAGAACGTGAAGAGTACGACTACTTCATCCACGCTTCTTCGAAAGATTCCGATCGTGATCTACATAACGGTATGTAGATGCACTCTTATTTGCTCGTTGCTAGATGTCTCCTTAGTTGGATCTTGGTGAAAGCGTAGAAATTTTTTGAATTCTGCTACGTTCCGCAACAGTTGGATCGCAAAGATGTTCAACTACATCAACCACGTCACTAGACGCTTCCGCTTTCGGTCTACGAGGGTGCGTAGACACACTCTCCCCTCTCGTTGCTATGCATCTAGTAGATAGATCTTGCGTGATCGTAGTAGATAGATCTAGTAGGGTCCGCACGCTTAACATTCGATGACGACCAGTATTATGAGTTTATGAGTTTTGATGTACCGAAGATAGTTTGGAGTCCCGGATGAGATCACGGACATGACGAGGAGTCTCGGAATGTCCGAGACATAAACATTAATATATTGGACGACTATATTCGGACACCGGAAGTGTTCCGGGTGTTATCGGATAAAACCGGAGTGCTCGAGGGGGTTACCGGACCCCCCCCCCCCCGAGGGAGTATGGGCCATAGTGGGCCAATAAGGGAAATAGAGAGGCAGCGCATGGGGCTGGCCGCCGCCCTAGGGATCCTAGTTGGACTAGGAAAGGGGGAGGCGCCCCTCTCCTTCCTTCTCCTCTCCCCCTTCCTTTCCTACTCCTAGTAGGACTAGGAAAGGGGATTCCTATTCGTACTAGGAGTAGGAATCCTACTCCTATGGTGCGCCCCTTGGGTCGGCTGCCCCTCCCCCTTGCTCCTTTGTATACAGGGGCAGGGGCCACCCAAAGACACACAAGCAACATCTTTTTAGCTGTGCGCGGTGCCCCCCTCCACAGAAACACACCTCGGTCATACCGTTGCAGTGCTTATGCAAAGCCCTGCGCCGGTAGCTTCATCATCTTCGTCACCATGCCGTGTTGACGAAACTCTCCCGTGAAGCTCAACTGGATCAAGAGCTTGTGGCACGTCATTGAGCTCAACGTGTGCTGAACGCGGAGGTGCCGTACGTTCGGTGCTTGCATCGGTTGGATCGCGAAGATGTTCGACTACATCCACCACGTCACTAGACGCTTCCGCTTTTGGTCTACGAGGGTACATAGACACACTCCCCCCTCTCGTTGCTATGCTTCTTGTAGATAGATCTTGCGTGATCGTAGGATTTTTTTTTTTGAAATACTACGTTCCCAAACAGTGGCATCATGAGCCACGTCTATGCGTAGATGATATGCACGAGTAGAACACAATGAGTTGTGGGCGATAATAGTCATACTGCTTACCAGCATGTCATACTTTGATTCGGCGGTATTGTGAGATGAAGCGGCCCGGACCGACATTACGCGTACGCTTACGCAAGACTGGTTTCACCGTTACGACCACTCGTTCCTTAAAGGTGACCGGCGGGTGTCTGTTTCTCTCACTTTAGCTGAATCGAGTGTCACTACGCCCGGTCCTTGTGAAGGTTAAAACAGCACATACTTGATGAAAAATCGTCCTGGTTTTTGTATGCGTAGGTAAGAACGGTTCTTGCTAAGCCACGTAAAACTTGCAACAAGAAACTAGAGGACGTCTAACTTGTTTTTGTAGGGCATGTTGTGATGTGATATGGTCAAGACGTGATGAGTTCTACGTTATTGTATGAGATAATCATGTTTTGTAAAGTTATCGGCAACCGACAGGAGCCGTATGGTTGTCTCTTTATTGTATGAATTGCGAAGGCCATGTAATTGCTTCACTTTATCACTATGAGTTAGAGATAGTAGTAGAAGCCATAGATGGTGAGACGACCACGACGCTACGATGAAGATCATGGTGTCAAGCCGGTGACGATGGAGATCATGACGATGCTTTGGAGATGGAGATCAAAAGAACAAGATGATGATGGCCATATCATGTCATATATTTTGATTGCATGTGATGTTTATCTGATTATGCTTCTTATTTTTCTTAGTATGGCGGTAGCATTATAAGATGATCCCTTACAAAATTTCAAGGTACAGGTGTTCTCCCTAAGTATGCACCATTGTGAAAGTTCGTTGTGCCGAGACACCACATGATGATCGGGTGTGATAAGCTCTACATTCACATACAATGGGTGCAAGCCAGTTTTGCACACACACAGAGGTTAAACTTGACGGGCCTAGCATGTACAGACATGGCCTCGAAACACTGGAGACCGAAAGGTCGAGCGTGAATCATATAGTAGATATGATCAACATAAGATGTTCACCATTGAAAACTAATCCATCTCACGTGATGATCAGACATGGTTTATTTCATTTGGATCACGTGATCATTTAGATGACCAGAGGGATGTCTATCTAAGTGGGAGTTCTTTAGTAATATGATTAATTGAACTTTAATTTATCATGAACTTAGTCCTGATAGTTTTTGCATATCTATGTTGTTGTAGATCAATGGCCCGTGCTATCGTTCCATTGAATTTTAATGCGTTCCTAGAGAAAGCTAAGTTGAAAGATGATGGTAGCAATTATACGGACTAGGTCGATAACTTGAGGATTATCCTCATTGCTGCACAGAAGAATTATGTCCTTGAAGCACCGCTAGGTGACTGATAACCCACAAGTGTAGGGGATCGCAACAGTTTTCGAGGGTAAAGTATTCAACCCAAATTTGTTGATTCGACACAAGGGGAGCCAAAGAATACTCTTAAGTATTAGGTGCTGAGTTGTCAATTCAACCACACCTGGAAACTTAGTATCTGCAGCAAGATAGTTTAGTAGCAAAGTAATATGATAGTGGCGGTAGCAGCAACAAAAGTAACGATATTGTTTTTGTAGTTTTTGTGATAGTAGCAACGGGAAAGTAAATAAGCAACAAGCAGTATATGAAAAGCTCGTAGGCATTGGATCGGTGATGGGAAATTATGTCGGATGCAATTCATCATGTAGAAGTTATAACCTAGGGTAACACAGAACTAGCTCCAGTTCATCAATGCAATGTAGGCATGTATTCCGAATATAGTCATACATGCTTATGGAAAAGAACTTGCATGACATCTTTTGTCCCACCCTCCCGTGGCAGCGGGGTCCTATTGGAAACTAAGGGATATTAAGGCCTCCTTTTAATAGAGTACCGGACCAATGCATTAACACATAGTGAATACATGAACTCCTCAAACTATGGTCATCACAGGGAGTGGTCCCGATTATTGTCACTTCGGGGTTGTCGGGTCATAACACATTGTAGGTGACTATAGACTTGCAAGATAGGATCAAGAACACACATATATTCATGAAAACATAATAGGTTCAGATCTGAAATCATGGTACCCTAGTGACAAGCATTAAGCATAGCAAAGTCATAGCAACATCAATCTCAGAACATAGTGGATACTAGGGATCAAACCTTAACAAAACTAACTCGATTACATGATAGATCCCATCCAACCCATCACCGTCCAGCAAGCCTACGATGGAATTACTCACGCACGGCGGTGAGCATCATAGAATTGGTGATGGAGGAAGGTTGATGATGACGATGGCGACGATCTCCACTCTCCGGAGCCCCAAACGGACTCCAGATCAGCCCTCCCGAGAGATATTAGGGCTTGGCGGCGGCTTCGTCTCGTGAAACGCGATAATTCTTTCTCCTTGATTTTTTCTCCCCGAAAGTGAAGATATAGGTTCTGGGGGTACTTTGGTGGAGCACCAGGGGGGCACGAGGCAGGGGGCGCGCCCTGGGCAGGGGGGCGCACCCCCCACCCTCGTGGACAGGGTGTGGGCCCCCTGGTGTGGATCTTCTTGCAGATATTTTTTATATTTTCCAAAATAATTATTCGTTGATTTTCAGGCGATTCCGAGAACTTTTTATTTCTGCACAAAAACAACACCATGGCAGTTCTGCTGAAAACAGCGTCAGTCCGGTTTAGTTCCATTCAAATCATGAAAGTTAGAGTCCAAAACAAGGGCAAAAGGGTTTGGAAAAGTAGATACGTTGGAGACGTATCAGTGACAAGCCTGCTGCAGGAGCAACCCCGGATGTTATGAATGTCTGGCAAGCTTGTTCCGATGACTACACGATAGTTCAGTGTGCCATGCTTTACGGCCTAGAACCGGGACTTCAATGACGTTTTGAACGTCATGGAGCATATGAGATGTTCCAGGAGTTGAAGTTAATATTTTAAGCAAATGCCCGGATTGAGAAATATGATATTTCCATTACGTTCTACAGCTGCAAGATGGAGGAGAACAGTTTTATTAGTGAACACGTGCTTAAAATGTCTGGGTACTACAATCATATGACTCAACTTGGTTGCTAAGTTGACGAAGATAGTATTATTGATAGAGTTCTTCAATCAGTGCCACCAAGCTATAAAGGCTTCGTGATGAACTATAACATGCAAGGGATGTATAAGACAATTCCCGAGCTCTTCGCTATGCTTAAAGCTGCGGAGGTAGAAATCAAAAAGGAGCATCAAGTGTTGATGGTTAACAAGACCACTAGTTTCAAGAAAAGGGGCAAGGGAAAGAAGGGGAACTTCAAGAAGAATAGCAAGACAGTTGCTACTCCCACGAAGAAACCCAAGTCTGGAACCAAGCCTGAAACTGAGTGCTTCTACTTCAAAGGGACTGGACACTGGAAGCGGAACTGCCCCAAGTATTTGGCGGATAAGAAGGATGGTAAAGTGAACAAAGGTATATGTGATATACATGTTATTGATGTGTACCTTACTAATGCTCGTAGTAGCACCTATGTATTTGATACTGGTTCGGTTGTTAATATTTGTAACTCGAAACAAGGGCTATGGATTAAATGAAGATTAGCTAAGGACGAGGTGACGATGCGCGTGGGAAATGGTTCCAAAGTCGATGTGATCGCCGTTGACACGCTACCTCTACATCTACCTTCGGGATTAGTTTTAGACCTAAATAATTGTTTTTTGGTGCCAGCGTTAAGCACGAACATTATATCTGGATCTTGTTTATTGCGAGACGGTTATTCATTTAAATCCGAGAATAATGGTTGTTCTATTTATATGAGTAATATCTTTTATGGTCATGCACCCTTCAAGAGTGGTCTATTCGTGTTGGATCTCGATCGTAGTGATACACATATTCATAATATTGAAACCAAAAGATGCAAGGTTAATAATGATAGTGCAACTTATTTGTGGCACTGTCATTTAGGTCATATTGGTGTAAAGCGCATGAAGAAACTCCATAGTGATGGACTTTTGGAATCACTTGATTATGAATCACTTGGTGCTTGCGAACCATGCCTCATGAGCAAGCTGACTAAAACTCCGTTCTTTGGAACAATGGAGCGAGCAATAGATTTGTTGGAAATCATACATACTGATGTATGCAGACCGATGAGGGTTGAAGCTCACAGCAGGTATCGTTATTTTCCAACATTCACCGATGATTTGAGAAGATATGGGTATATCTACTTGATGAAGCACAAGTCTAAAACATTTGAAAAGTTCAATGAATTTTAGAATGAAGTAGAGAATCATCGTAACAAGAAAATAAAGTTTCTACGATTTGATCGTGGAGGTGAATATTTGAGTTATGAGTTTGGTCTTCTTTTGAAACAATGTGGAATATTTTCACAACTCACGCCACCCGGAACACCACAGTGTAATGGTGTGTCCGAACGTCGTAACCGTACTTTATTAGATATGGTGCGAGCTATGATGTCTCTTACCGATTTACCACTATCGTTTTGGGGTTATACTTTAGAGACAACTGCATTCACGTTAAATAGGGCACCATCTAAATCTGTTGAGACGACACCTTATGAACTGTGGTTTGGCAAGAAACCAAAGTTGTCGTTTCTTAAAGTTTGGGGCTGCGATGCTTATGTGAAAAAGCTTCAACCTGATAAGCTCGAACCCAAGTCGGAGAAATGTGTCTTCATAGGATACCCAAAGGAGACTATTGGGTACACCTTCTATCACAGATCCGAAGGCAAGATATTCGTTGCTAAGAATGGATCCTTTCTAGAGAAGGAGTTTCTCTCGAAAGAAGTGAGTGGGAGGAAAGTGGAACTTGATGAGGTAATTGTACCTTCTCTCTAATTGGAAAGTAGTACATCACCGAAACTAGTTCCAGTGATTCCTACACCAATTAGTGAGGAAGCTAATGATGATGATCATGAAACTTCGGATCAAGTTACTGCTTAACTTCGTAGATCAACCAGAGTACGTTCCGCACCAGAGTGGTACGGCAACCCGGTTCTGGAACTCATGTTACTAGACCATGATGAACCTACACACTATGAGGAAGCGATGATGAGCTCAGATTCCGCAAAATGGCTTGAGTCCATGAAATCTGAGATGGGATCCATGTATGAGAACAAAGTATGGACTTTGGTTGACTTGCCCGATGATCGGCAAGCCATTGAAAATAAATGGATCTTCAAGAGGAAGACCGACACCGACGGTAATGTTACTGTCTACAAAGCTCGACTTGTTGCGAAAGGTTTTCGACAAGTTCAAGGAGTTGAGTACGATGAGACTTTCTCACTCGTAGCGATGCTTAAGTCTGTCCGAATCATGTTAGCAATTGCCGCATTTTATGATTATGACATCTGGCTAATGGATGTCAAAACTGTATTCCTAAATGGATACCTCAAAGAGGAGTTGTATATGATGCAACCAGAAGGTTTTGTCGATCCTAAAAGTGCTAACAAAGTATGCAAGCTCCAGCGATCCATTTATGGACTGGTGCAAGCATCCCGGAGTTGGAATATACACTTTTATGAGGCGATCAAAGCATATGGTTTTATACAGACTTTTGGAGAAGCCTGTATTTACAAGAAAGTGAGTGGGAGATCTATAGCATTTCTGATATTATATGTGGATGGCATATTGTTGATTGAAATGATATAGAATTTCTGGATGGCATAAAAGGATACTTGAATAAGAATTTTTCAATGAAAGACCTCAGTGAAGCTGCTTACATATTAGGCATCAAGATCTATAGAGATAGATCAAGATGCTTAATAGGACTTTCACGCATCACATACCTTGATAAAGTTTTGAAGAAGTTCAAAATGGATCCGTCAAAGAAAGGTTTCTTGCCTGTGTTACAAGGTGTGAAGTTGAGTAAGACTCAATGCCCGACCACTGCAGAAGATAGAGAGAAAATGAAAGTCATTCCCTATGCCTCAGCCATAGGATCTATCATGTATGCAATGTTGTGTACCAGACCTAATGTGTGCCTTGCTATAAGTTTAGCAGGGAGATACCAGGATCACTAGACAGCGGTCAAGAACATCCTGAAGTACCTGACAAGGACAAAGGATATGTTTCTCTTTTATGGAGGTGACAAAGAGCTCGTCATAAATGGTTACGTCGATTCAAGCTTTGCCACTGATCAGGATGACTATAATTCACAAACCGTATATGTATTTTTATTGAACGGTGGAGCTGTCCGTTGGTGTAATTCCAAGCAGAGCATCGTGGTGGGATCTACGTGTGTAGCGGAGTACATAGCTGCTTCGGAAGTAGCAAATGAAGGAGTCTGGATGAAGGAGTTCATATCCGATCTAGGTGTAATACCTAGTGCATCAGGACCAATGAAAATCTTTTGTGACAACACTAGAGCAATAGCCTTGGTGAAGGAATCCAGGTTTCACAAGAGAACAAAGCACATCAAGAGAAGCTTCAATTCCATCCGCGATCAAGTCAAGGCGGGAGACATAGAAATTTGCAAGATACATACGGATCTGAATGTCGCAGACCCGTTGACTAAGCCTCTTCCACGAGCAAAACATGATCAGCACCAAGACTCCATGGGTGTTAGAATCATTACTATGTAATATAGATTATTGACTCTAGTTCAAGTGGGAGACTGAAGAAAATATGCCCTAGAGGAAATAATAAAGTTGTTATTTGTATTTCCTTATATCATGATAAATGTCTTTTATTCATGCTAGAATTGTATTAACCGGAAACTTAGTACATGTGTGAATACATAGACAAAATAGAGTGTCCCTAGTATACCTCTACTAGACTAGCTCATTGATCAAAGATGGTTATGTTTCCTAGCCATAGACATGGGTTGTCATTTGATCAACGGGATCACATCATTAGGAGAATGATGTGATGGACAAGACCCTTCCGTTAGCTTAGCAACTTGATCGTTTAGTTTTACTGCTATTGCTTTCTTCATGACTTAGACATGTTCCTTTGACTATGAGATTATGCAACTCCCGAATACCGGAGGAACATCTTGTGTGCTATTAAAAATCACAACGTAACTAGGTGATTATAAAGATGCCCTATAGGTGTCTCCGAAAGTATTCGTTGTGTTGGCATAGATCAAGAATAGGATTTGTCACTCCGAGTGTCGGAGAGGTATCTCTGGGCCCTCTCGGTAATGCACATCATAATAAGCGTTGCAAGCAAAACGACTAATCAGTTAGTCACAAGATGATGTATTACGGAACGAGTAAAGAGACTTTCCAGTAACGAGATTGAACTAGGTATTGAGATATCGATGATTGAATCTCGGGCAAGTAACATACCGATGACAAAGAGAACAATGTATGTTGTTGTGCGGTTTGACCGATAAGGATCTTCGTACAATATGTAGGAGCCAATATGAGCATCCAGGTTCCGCTATTGGTTATTGACCGGAGATGAGTCTCGGTCATGTCTACATAGTTCTCGAACCCGTAGGGTCCGCACACTTAACGTTCGATGACGATCGGTATTATGAGTTTATGAGTTTTGATGTAAACGAAGGTAGTTCGGAGTCCCGGATGAGATCACGAACATGAAGAGGAGTCTCGAAATGTCTGAGACATAAATATTAATATATTGGACGACTATATTCGGACATCGGAAGTGTTCCGGGTGTTATCGGATAAAACCGGAGTGCCGGAGGGGTTTATCGGACACCCCCCCCCCCCTCCCGAGAGAGTATGGGCCATAGTGGGCCAATAAGGGAAAGTGAGAGGCAGCCCATAGGGCTGGCCGCGCCCCCCTAGGGATCCTAGTTGGACTAGGAAAGGGGGGAGGCGCGCCTCTCCTTCCTTCTCCTCTCCCCCTTCCTTTCCTACTCCTAGTAGGAATAGGAAAGGGGATTCCTATTCCTACTAGGAGTAGGAATCCTACTCCTATGGCGCGCGCCTTGGGCCGGCCGCACCTCCCCCTTTCTCCTTTATATACGGGGGCAGGGGGCACCCAAAGACACACAAGCAACATCGTTTTAGCCGTGTGCAGTGCCCCCCTCCATAGAGACACACCTCGCTCATACCGCTGCAGTGCTTAGGCGCAGCCCTGCGCCGTTAGCTTCATCATCTCCGTCACCACACCGTCGTGCTAATGAAACTCTCCTGTGAAGCTCAACTAGATCAAGAGCTCGTGGGACGTCATCGAGCTAAACGTGTGCTGAACGCGAAGGTGCCGTACGTTCGGTGCTTGGATCGGTTGGATCGCGAAGACGTTCGACTACATCAACCGCGTCACTAGACGCTTCCGCTTTCGGTCTACGAGGGTACGTAGACACACTCTCCCCTCTCGTTGCTATGCTTCTAGTAGATAGATCTTGCGTGATCGTAGGGAATTTTTTGAAATACTACGTTCCCCAACAATTGCCCGTTCAAAAGCCCGTATAGTATGTATCCGAGGTTCTGACACCATGTAAGTCACGGTACCCCCACTATCAGAAAATTGCCTATGCGGTCTTCATGTCGTCACGGAAACTCCAACACTACTTTCAAGAGTGTTCGATCACAGTGGCATCCGAGGTACTACTCAATGATATTATCAATTATAAAGACTCCACGGGACGCATAGGCAAATGGGCCATTGAGCTCTCACCGTTCGAAAGATCCTACAAGCCGCGCCGGACTATTAAATCCCAGGTGTTGGCCGAATTTGTCGCAGAATGACCGAAGCCGAACTCCCTAAAGAGTACGGCTCATACTCCCACTGTACAAGGTACTTCGACGGTTTCAAAATGCTAGCCGGGTTGGGGGCCGGCGTAATACTAACATCTCCAACACGGGATACGGTTCGATACGTTTTACAGATTATGTAAACGGACTCGAACAATGTGGCCGAATACGAGGCCATATTGCATGGTCTCTGACTAGCTGTATCCATGGGCATACAACGCCTCGAGGTACGCGGAGACTCAAACCTCACCATCTCCCAAATCAACGGGGATTTTGATGCGAAGGGTTCAAAAATGGCAGCTTATCGCAACTCCTTGATGGGCCTCTAACCCCTCGTTGGTTACCTCAAGTGGAAGGTGTGAGATGCAGTGTTGTGGAAGTTTTTCCCTTGGCAAGATACCAAGGATCGAATCCCCAGAGACTCCTAGGTTCAACAAGTAGGTGTCAACTGCTAATGGCGCCAGATACTAGCAATCAACGTGGACCTGCACACAGATACAAATAACTTTGCTCCCAACGAGTACAGAGAGGTTGTCAATCCCTCCGGCCTTGTAGTTCACAAAGGATTAAACACAAATGATAGTAGTGATAGATAATGTTTGCAATAGTAAATAATAGCGAAAAGTAAATAGCGGATGTGATCAATGATGGTAATATGGACCGGAGTCTCATGATGTTCACTAGTGATGTCTCTCTCCCAAAAGACGATAAAACAGCTATGTGAGGTGAACGAATTACAGCTGGGCAATTGACAGGACCACGAACGCAAACCAATGCTGACTACATTGCAAGAAAGGTTGAGGTTCAAAGCATGGGCGGTAGGCCAAAGTAAGTAGACCGAAATCCATCAATATCTACTACTAATCATCCACCTTGAGATATCTATCCAGAACATCTCGCTGGTATTAAGTTGCGAGCCCCACCCATAGTGTAAACTCAATGCAACAGACAACTGCATTAAAAGAACTTTGCGTAAAGTAAACAATCCTTGCACCCGCGGGCACAAGCACCGTTGTTTTCCCCCTTGTGGCAACAGCACATCCCCTAGACTCATGTTTCTGTCACTCATCGAGGGGCATGAACCCACAATCGAGCATAACGTTCCCTCTTGGAGTCACTACGTATTACTTGGCCAAAGCAATAAATAACAACGGAGAACATGCAAGAATTACTTATGAACATAAATATAAAAGAGGTAGATCAAATATATTACTCAATCACAATCTGAACATAATCTCATAATCCATCGGATCCCAGCAAACTCATCATAGCAACGGCATAAGGATTACATATGTACCTCGATCATGTAGGGCAGCTCACGAGGACTAATTAGTGAAGCACAAGAACGGGAGGAGAACATCACATAGCTACTGGTCATGGACTCATGGTCCAAGGGAGACTACTCACAACTCATCCGGGAGGCGTCCATGGTGGTGGAGAGGCTCCCGATGATGATCCTTCCCTCCGGCAGGGTGCCGGGAAGAGTTCTCCTGGTGCTCCCGATCTTGGAAGCGGCGGGGGCGGCAGAACAGAGATGAGATCGCGAAAAAGAGTTCCCGTCCCGAGGGTTTCGAAGGACGCTCTAAATATATGCCAAAGGGGGGCACCAGACGGGGCTCGGGGGGCCCAGGCGCCCCCCGGCGCGGCCCAGGGGGGCGCCGCCAGGGCGCCTGGAGCCCTGGTGCCCCCCCCCCCCCGGCTGTCCTTCGAGCGCAAGGTAGGTTCTGGAACGCTGATTTTTTATATAATTTTTCTGGATTTTTCCTGGCAGTTCTCGTAATGTGAAAACCTGAAATACAAAAACAGCCGAAAACAGAAACTGGCACTGGGGTGCACTGGATTAGTAGGTTAGTCCAAATATGATCAAAAGTGTATGGAAGTGTATAAATATCATAGCAATATCACCCAAAAGTGGCATGGAGCAAGCAGAAATTATAGATACGTTTTGGACGTATCACAACGCCATATTGAAAATGCCGGCTCGATTTGAGGGGTTGGAATTCCATCACGTAGCCTGGGATAATAACCGGGCCGCTGACGTACTCGCACGCATGGGAGCTAAACGCGACCCCGTCCCACCGAACACATTTGTGGAACGGTTGTTTAAGCCATCAGTAACAAGGCAGGACGCGAGCGGCGATACAAATACAGACTCAAACACACCCCTAGCCGAACTCAATCACGATATCATTGGAGACCCAAGCATGGAGATAACTCCTTAGGCTCACGAAATCATGGCTGTCATAGCCCCCTGGACAGAGCCTTTCCTAGCTTACCTTAATAGGCAGGAACTCCCCGATGATCAAAATGAGGCCCGCCGCATGGTCCAGCGCTCTAAAGCCTACAAAGTTCACGAAGGTGAACTATACAAGAAAAGCACAACCGGTATTCTCCAAAGGTGCATCTCCGAAGAGGAGGGAAGGCGAATTCTCACTGAAATACATGCTGGAATGGGCGGTCACCATTCCGCAGCAAAGGCGCTCATAGGCAAAGCTTTTCGCGCTGGCTTTTACTGGCCTACTTCCCGAGCAGATGCCCAAACCTTAGTCCAACATTGCGTTGGCTGCCAGCTCTTTGCAAATCAAAGTCACATGCCTCCCACCGCACTGAGAACAATCCCCATTACTTGGCCTTTTGCGGTCTAGGGACTTGATATGGTCGGACCCCTTAAAGGGGGAAGTCATAAAAGAAAATACTTACTGGTGATGGTAGACAAATTCACTAAATGGATAGAAGCCAAGCCAGTAAAAACAACTGAAGCAGGGCCCGTGTTAGATTTTATATCCAGCGTAGTACACCTTTATGGTGTCCCGCACAGTATTATCACATATATTGGCTCCAATTTCACAGCTGATGAGGTAAAGAATTGGTGCACAAAGTTGGGTATAAAACTCGATTACGCTTCCGTATACCATCCTCAAACAAATGGTTAGGTCGAATGGGCTAATGGTCTGATTATGAGCGGCATTCAACCCCAACTAGTGCGCTCCCTATGGGAGTCTGATAAACACTTGGTCGAAGAGCTCGACTCCGTACTCTGGGGGCTTCGGACCACTCCCAATCGTACGACCGGATATGCACATTTTTTCATGGTGTACGGCGTAGAGGCTGTTCTGCCCTGCGACATTATTGATGACTCACCTAGAGTGCGCATGTACGAGGAGAGGGAGGCTGAGTTAGATCGGCGGGACGACCTAGATGGACTTGAAGAGGAGCGTGATACAGCGCTAGCACGTTCCGCAGAGAAGTGTGGGCCAAGACATACAACATCGGCGAACTCGTTTTACGCCTCCCGGAGAAGAAAAAGGACAAACTCAAACCAAAATGGGAGGGGCCCTTCATTATTGACGAATTACTCACCGGTGGAGCGTATCGCCTTCGCAATGCACGGGACAACCGCCTTGAGCTGAACCCTTGGAATGCTACCAGGCTTCGACGATTTTATGGATAGTTCGGTAGCAATTTCTTCCTCTTTATAAGTTAGGTCTTGTCTTCTACTTTTTTGTTTCTCCCCTTTTTTTCTTTACATTTTCTTGGCAAGTATTCGGCTCACCCGAACTGCCACATGGCGAGTACGTCCTCAAATATAACTGGGGGCTTCTTAACGAAGCCCATTACCAATAAAGCTTCTTGCCTAAAAATGTCACCTGTTTTAACAGTTCATCCTTGCCATTATATGCACCGATATGACTTAAGTTCTGGCCAAGCTGGGTTGCCTGGCTCCTATGCTTACCCCTACGTTTCCGATTGTTCGTCTAGGAAGTAAAGGGAGCACCTCTGCTATTGTTACAACCGGGTAATCCGGATATGTACCTCAGACTGGGTGAAGCCGAAAGCTAGCGCCCTTAAGGGAATAATTGGTCGGCGAACACACGACATATCGCATTCTAAAGCGTGTCTTAACTATCACAGGAGATGGCTTCCTACCATCCTTCTCATAGGATCGATAAGCCTAGGGCCGCATCTTCATGCATGCCGACCGAGGGAAAGGAACCCCTAATGGAACTATTCTCTCTGGAAGATGTTTCTTACGTTAAATAGTAATATAACATAACTCCCCGAACTCAGTTTGTCTATTCAAGCAATTATGACCGGAATGCCTAGTTTCCGAACATATCACGTGCATTACCACAGATATAGTATTCGGAAACACTCCAGCCTTTGGGTTTATGGAGGTCGAAGCAGATTTTCGGCCATGACAAACTTTATATAAATTCGGCCGGAGATAAGTTTGATGGTCAAACTACATTAATACATAGAATCAAATGACTACTCATTTTCTATTCCCTCTATCAGGCTGTCTAGCTTACAGTCCCGTTGGGAAAGTTTGGCAGCTATCTCTACTTGGTTATAGACCAAACAGGAAGGAATTTCCTGTCCATCGGACCCTCGAGGTCCCACACGGGCCATGTGATTTGGATCAAGATGAGTGTAGCGCGTCATCACCATAGCCCATGCTTCTCGAGCACCCATGCGGCATGCTAATGCTTTCCATAGTTCGAAGCGGCACCGAGCCCCTTTGAACAGGTCCACCAAATCCTCCATAGATTCTGGAGGGGAGTCGCTAGGCCATAAAGCTCTGGCCATACTCTTCATGGCCTTCCGAGCCCGCTCATGGATACCGGATACTCCGCCTTCAGACTGACCAGTCAATAAACCTGCAGGAAAAGTTTTTATAATAAACTTTCAAACTAAGAGACTATAAGGAGAGCTAGGTATAAGAGACATATTGAACATGCCGCTTTTTAGTCTTCGGTTCTCTTCCAAGGCGCTTGAGAGTTGGGCCTTTACGCCCTTTAGCTCTTGTTCGAGCCTAATATTCCCATCATGCGCTTGGTTCCTTTTCTCCATAGCTTGTGTTAATGCACGCTCGCCAGCTGCGTTTTCCTCTTCGGCAAATTTCTTGTCTGCTAGGGCAGCTCTTAACTCCCTCTCCGGTTGCTCGGTCGATCCTGGTGATGTATTACACATTAGTATATATATCATAGTAATAAGCAGAACTGTTATAGCTTCCGGACACAATTATTCTTACCAACAACATCCTTTTCGGATTCTTTTGAATTTTTCAATTCGGCGAGCTGAGTCCAGCACTCTTCGAGTTCCTTGTAAAAAGAGTTATTCTTTTCTCGAATGGCCGATAAAAATACAACGATCCTTAAATCAGTTGTACCAACCGCTTTAAGTCTCGGGGGCTACTAGCATGGGAATATTCAAACTAAAAACTTACTCTCATATCTTTTGAAAGCTGATAAGTGGCTCCGGCGAGTCCGTCTTGAGCGGCTCGGAAATAGGCATCTGCAGAATTGAGGGCGTTAAACGCCTCCTTAGAAAAAGCAGGGTCACGCTGAAGGAAATATGCCCTAGAGGCAATAATAAAGATGTTATTTGTATTTCCTTATATCATGATAAATGTCTTTTATTCATGCTAGAATTGTATTAACCGGAAACTTAGTACATGTGTGAATACATAGACAAAACAGTATGTCACTAGTATGCCTCTACTAGACTAGCTCATTGATCAAAGATGGTTATGTTTCCTAACCATAGACATGAGTTGTCATTTGATCAACGGGATCACATCATTAGGAGAATGATGTGATGGACAAGACCCATCCGTTAGCATAGCACTATGATCATTTAGTTTAACTGCTATTGCTTTCTTCATGACTTATACATGTTCCTATGACTATGAGATTATGCAACTCCCGAATACCGTAGGAACACCTTGTGTGCTATCAAACATCACAACGTAACTGGGTGATCATAAAGATGCTCTACAGGTGTCTCCGAAAGTATTCGTGGTGTTGGCATAGATCAAGATTAGGATTTGTCACTCCGAGTGTCGGAGAGGTATCTCTGGGCCCTCTCGGTAACACACATCACAATAAGCCTTGCAAGCAAAAGACTAATGAGTTAGTCACGAGATGATGTGTTATGAAACGAGTAAACAGACTTGCCGGTAACGAGATTGAACTAGGTATAGAGATACCGACGATCGAATCTCGGGCAAGTAACATACCGTTTGACAAAAAGGAACAACGTATGTTGTTATGCGGTTCTGACCGATAAAAGATCTTCGTAGAATATGTAGGAGCCAATATGAACATCCAGGTTCCGCTATTGGTTATTGACCGGAGATGAGTCTCGGTCATGTCTACATAGTTCTCGAACCCGTAGGGTCCGCACGCTTAACGTTTGATGACGATCGGTATTATGAGTTTATGAGTATTGATGTACCGAAGGTAGTTCGGAGTCCCGGATGAGATCACGGACATGACGAGGAGTCTCGGAATGTCCGAGACATAAAGATTGATATATTGGACGACTATATTCGGACACCGGAAGTGTTCCGAAAAAGTTTCGGATTTATCGGGATTGCCGGAGGGGGTTACCGGAACCCCCTACGAGAGGGGATGGTCCATAGTCGGCCTAAAGGGAAAGAGAGAGGCAGCCCATAGGGCTGGCCGGCGACCCCACCTAGGGTTCCTAGTTGGACTAGGATTGGGGGG
>LR738709.1:75585926-75652737 GCA_902687465.1 Secale cereale
GGGGGGGGGGGGGGGGCGCCACCTCTCCTATTCCTTTCCCTCTTCTCTCTTTTGGTGAATCCTACTAGGAATAGGATTGCAATCCTATTCCTAGTAGGACTCCTTCCCTAGCCGCACCAGAAGAGGTTGGCCGGCCTCCCTCCCTTGCTCCTTTATATACGGGGGCAAGGGGGCACCCAAAGACGCACAAGTTGAATTGTTTTAGCCGTGTGCGGTGCCCCCCTCCATAGAATCACACCTCGGTCATACCGTCGCGGAGCTTAGGCGAAGCCCTGCGCCGGTGAACACATCATATCCGTCACCACGCCGTCGTGCTGACGAAACTCTCCCGTGAAGCTCAACTGGATCAAGAGCCCGTGGGACGTCATCAAGCTAAACGTGTGCTGAACGCGGAGGTGTCGTACGTTCAGTGCTTGATCGGTTGGATCGCGAAGAAGTTCGACAACATCAACCGCGTCACTTGACGCTTCCGCTCCCGGTCTACGAGGGTACGTAGACACACTCTTCCCTCTCGTTGCTATGCATCTGGTAGATAGATCTTGCGTGATCGTAGGGAAATTTTAAAATACTACATTCCCCAACAGTGGCATCAGAGCCAGGTCTATGCGTAGATGATATGCACGAGTAGAACACAATGAGTTGTGAGCGATACTAGTCATACTGCTTACCAGCATGTCATACTTTGCTTCGGCGGTATTGTGAGATGAAGCGGCCCGGACCGACAGTACGCGTACGCTTACGCGAGACTGGTTTCACCGTTACGAGCACTCGTTGCTTAAAGGTGACTGGCGGGTGTCTGTCTCTCTCACTTTAGCTGAATCAAGTGTGGCTACGCCCGGTCCTTGTGAAGGTTAAAACAGCACATACTTGACGAAACATCGTTATGGTTTTGTATGCGTAGGTAAGAACGGTTCTTGCTAAAGCCCGTAGCAGCCACGTAAAACTTGCAACAAACAAAGTAGAGGACGTCTAACTTGTTTTTGCAGGGCATGTTGTGATGTGATATGGTCAAGACATGATGAGTTATACGGTTTTTGTATGAGATGATCATGTTTTGCGAAGGTGATCATGACGGTGCTTTGGAGATGGAGATCAAAAGCACAAGATGATGATGGCCATATCATGTCACATATTTTGATTGCATGTGATGTTTATCTTATTATGCTTCTTATTTTGCTTAGAACGACGGTAGCATTATAAGATGATCCCTTACTAAATTTCAAGGTATAAGTGTTCTCCCTGAGTATGCACCGTTGCGAAAGTTCGTCGTGCCGAGACACCACGTGATGATCGGGTGTGATAAGCTCTACGTTCAAATACAACGGGTGTAAGCCAGTTTTGCACACGCAGAATACTCGGGTTAAACTTGACGAGCCTAGCATATACAGATATGGCCTCGGAACACTGGAGACCGAAAGGTCCAGCGTGAATCATATAGTAGATATGATCAACATAAGATGTTCACCATTGAAACTACTCCATCTCACGTGATGATCGGACATGGTTTAGTTGATTTGGATCACGTGATCATTTAGATGACCGGAGGGATGTCTATCTAAGTGGGAGTTCTTAAGTAATATGATTAAATTGAACTTTAATTTATCATGAAGTTAGTCCTGGTAGTATTAGCATATCTATGTTGTAGATCAATAGCTCGCGATGTTGCTCCCCGTTTATTTTTTCATATGTTCCTAGAGAAAACCAAGTTGAAAGATGTTAGTAGCAATGATGCGGAATTGTTCCGTGATCTGAGGATTATCCTCATTGCCGCACAGAAGAATTATGTCCTTGATGCACCGCTAGGTGACAGACCTATTGCAGGAGCAGATGTAGACGTTATGAACGTTTTGACAAAAGCTCGATATGATGACTACTTGATAGTTTAAGTGCACCATGCTTTACGGCTTAGAACCGGGACTTCAAAAACGTTTTGAACGCCATGGAACATATAAGATGTTCCAAGAGTTGAAATTAGTATTTCATACTCATGCCCGTGTCGAGAGGTATAAGACCTCTAACAGTACTTTGCCTACAAGATGGAGGAGAATAGCTCAACCAGTGAGCATGTGCTCAGATTGTCTGGGTACTACAATTACTTTAATAAAGTGGGAGTTAATCTTCCAGATAAGATAGTAATTGACAAAGTTCTCTAGTCACTATCACCAAGTTAGTAGAACTTCGTGATGAACTATAATATGCAAGGGATGACGAAAGGAATTCCCAGCTCTTCGCGATACTGAAGTAGGCGAAGGTAGAAATCATGAAAAAGCATCAAGTGTTGATGGTTAACAAGACCACTTGTTTCAAGTAAAGGGCAAAGGGATAGAAGGGGAACTTCAAGAAGAATGGCAAGCAAGTTGTCACTCCCGTGAAGAAACCCAAAGCTAAACTCAAGCCTGAAACAAGTGCTTATACTGCAAAGGAAATGGTCACTAAAAGTGGAACTGCCCTAGATACTTGGCGGATAAGGAGGATGGCAAAGTGAACAAAGGTATATTTGATATACAAATTATTAATGTGTATTTTACTAGTGTTCATAGCAACCCCTCGGTATTTGATATTGGTTCAGTTGCTAAAGAGTAGTAACTCGAAGTGGGAGTTGCATAATGAACATAAACTAGTTAAAGGATGAAGTGACGATGTGTATTGGAAGCAGTTCCAAGATTGATATGATCATCATCGCACACTCCCTATACTTTCGGGATTAGTGTTGAACCTAAATAACTGTTATTTGGTGTTTGTGTTGAGCATGAATGTGATTTGATCATGTTTATTGCAATACAGTTATTCATGTAAGTTAGAGAATAATTGTTGTTCTGTTTACATGAATAAAACCTTCTATGGTCATACACCCAATGAAAATAGTTTGTTGGATCTCGATCGTGTGATACACATATTCATAATATTGAAGCCAAAAGATGCAAGGTTAATAATGATAGTGCAACTTATTTGTGGCACTGCCGTTTAGGTCATATTGGTGTAAAACGCATGAAGAAACTCCATAATGATGGACTTTTGGAATCACTTGATTATGAATCACTTGGTGCTTGCGAACCATGCCTCATGGGCAAGATGACTAAAACTCCGTTCTCCGGAACTATGGAGCGAGCAACAGAGTTGTTGGAAATCATACATACTGATGTATGCAGACCAATGAGTGTTGAAGCTCGCGGCAGGTATCGTTATTTTCTGACCTTCACTGATGATTTGAGCAGATATGGGTATATCTACTTAATGAAACACAAGTCTGAAACTTTTGAAAAGTTCAAACAATTTCAGAGTGAAGTAAAGAATCATCGTAACAAGAAAATAAAGTTTCTACGATCTGATCGTGGAGGAAAATATTTGAGTTACGAGTTTGGTCTTCATTTGAAACAATGTGGAATAGTTTCACAACTCACGCCACCCGGAACACCACAGCATAATGGTGTATCCGAACGTCGTAACCGTACTTTATTAGATATGGTGCGATCTATGATGTCTCTTACCGATTTACCACTATCATTTAGGGTTGTGCATTAGAGACAGCTGCATTCACGTTTAATAAGGGCACCATCTAAAAATCCGTTGAGACAACGCCTTAAGAATTGTGGTTTGGCAAGAAACCAAAGTTGTTGTTTCTTAAAGTTTGGGACTGCGATGCTCATGTGAAAAAGTTTCAACATGATAAGCTCGAACCCAAACCGGAGAAGTAAATCTTCATAGGATACCCAAAAGAGACTGTTGGGTACACCTTCTATCACAGATCCGAAGGCAAGATATTCGTTGCTAAAAATGGATCCTTTCTAGAGAAGGAGTTTCTCTCGAAAGAAGTGAGTGGGAGGAAAGTAGAACTTGATGAGGTAATTGTACCTTCTTCCGGATTGAAAAGTAGTACATCACAGGAAATTGTTCTAGTGATTCCTACACCAATTAGTGAGGAAGTTAATGATAATGATCATGAAACCTCGGATCAAGTTTCTGCTGAACGTCGTAGATCAACCAGAGTACGTTCCGCACCAGAGTGGTACGGCAACCCAGTTCTGGAAATCATGTTACTAGACCATGATGAACCTACGAACTATGAGGAAGCGATGATGAGCCCAGATTCCGCAAAATGGCTTGAAGCCATGAAATCTGAGATGGGATCCATGTATGAGAACATAGTGTGGACTTTGTGTAGGATCGAAAGTATGTCTAGAGGGGGGGTGATTAGACTACTTGACAATATAAAAAATCTGCCTTTTGATCATGCAATGTTTTTGGCAGTTTCACAATTAAGATCAATTCAAGTAACACCCTACACATGCAATTCTAGAGTATAAGCAGCGGAAAGTAAATTGCACATGTAGTAAAGAGAGGTGGAGAAGATCAAACGTAGTTTGGGGACACGAAGATTTTTGTCGTGGTTCCGATAGGTGGTGCTATCGTACATCCACGTTGATGGAGACTTCAACCCATGGAGGGTAACGGCTGCGCGAGTCCACGGAGGGCTCCACCCACGAAGGGTCCACGAAGAAGCAACCTTGTCTATTCCATCATGGCCTACGCCCACGGAGGACTAGCCTTACTCGGGGTAGATCTTCATGAAGTAGGCGATCTCCTTGCCCTTACAAACTTCTTGGTTCAACTCCACATCTCAACGACGGAGGCTCCCAAGCGACACCTAACCAATCTAGGAGGCACCACCCTCCAAAAGGTAAAAGATGTTGTTGATGATGATGAACTCCTTGCTCTTGTGCTTCAAATGATAATCTCCCCAACACTCAACTCTCCTCACTGATATGGCTGTGGTGGAAGAAAGGATTGAGTGGAAAGCAACTTGGGAAGGCTAGAAATCAAGTTTCATATGGTAGGAATGGAATGACTTGATCTCAACACAAGGGTAGGTGGTTCTCTTCTCAGAAAGTGTATGGTAGAAGTGGTGGTACTTTCTGATGGCTCTCCTCACGAATGAAGAGGGGGTGGAGGGGTATATATAGCCTCCACACAAAATCCAACCGTTACACACATATTTGACCAATCTCGGTGAGACCGAAGTGAAAACTAGGTCAGACCGAAAGTTCAAATATAGTGAACGTTGGGATTTTCGGTGGGACCGAAAATAACATCTCGGTGTGTCCGATGTGAGTCAAAGGTAGGAACTTGCCATCTCGGTGGGACCGAAATTAACAACTCGGATATTCCGAAGTGATGTCAATTGGTTACAGAAGGTTGGCAGTCCAGTTTCGGTGAGACCGAAACTCAAAATCGGATGGACCGAAAAGTTAGGGTTTGGAAGAATAACTGAGGTGGTTCATCTCGGTGGGACTGAGTTTGCAGAATCGGTTTGTCCGAGATTACTTATGAGTGTGTTAAGTAGTGAAGAGTGCTGATAGTTGAGGGAGCTAGATCACTAAGCACTTGAGCAACCAGATCATTAACACAACCTCATTCCCTTTTAATAGTATTGGCTTTTCCTATGGACTCAATGTGATCTTTGACCACTAAACCAAAAATAGAGTCTTGAGCTTTTGCCAATGCTTGTCTTAGCATTTTGAGGGGTCCACTTCTTCAGACATTTCCATACCCATATCATCGAACTTCTCTGAAATGATTCTCAAGTAAATATTAGTTCAATGATATATATGTTGTTATTAATTACCAAAACCACCCGGGGATTAGTTGCACTTTCAATCTCCCCCTTTTTGGTAATTGATGACAACATATAGATCAAAGCTTCGACAAAAGATATAATCAAAGAATAATATCGTCGCTTTGAGAAGTATGTGATAAACAAGAGCTCCCCCTAAATTTGTGCATTATTTAAAATTTGCGTTTGAATGCAAATGCACAATCGATTAGGATTATGGGTCACTCTTCCATGTCACATACATCTTGGTGGAGCGCACAAAATGATAAGAATGAATAACATGCACTCAATCACCAAGACAAGAGTAAATAGCCATACAATAAGGAATAGCATATGATAAGCATTAAGCACACATTAAAGCATAGTATGACCAAGCACTCATTAAGGTAGCATCAAACGTAGTAGCAAGCACACTGAAAGTATCGAAAGACCAAAAGAAACCAATGTATCTCAAAGAAACCGACAAAAGAACGAAAGAGCACTCTCTCTCTCTCGAAGCCCTATGATCTATACAATTTCTCACCCTTTGGCAACAAGTTACCAAAAAGTTCGAAAAGGTATAGAGCTAAGCGTCACTGCGGGCTCTGCTGGCGGCTCCCGTCTGGGTAGATGTCGGTGTAGAGATGACTGCATCGGCGAAGACTTCTGCTGATGTCTGCGCTGGAGGAGTGGATGCTGGAGCTGGAGTAACTGCTGGAGCTGTGGATGGTGCTGAAGTGGTAGCCCTGGAGTCAGTCACTTGGATAGCTGCAGATCTGGATCCTCTGGGAACCGGAGCAGTCTGGCGATGAGAGTCCTGGACTAGATCATCCTGCATGAGCTCTGCTCTCTCCTGCCTTGCTTCTTCCATGTCTGCCTCAAGCTTGTTGACAGACACCTGAATCTCAGTCAGCTTCACGTCCAGAGCGTGGATCTTGTCCTCAACAATCCTCTCTAGGCTTTCCTGAGATTGCTCAATGCTGGCCAGGCGTTGTTCAATCCTCTGGGTAGCTTCAAGAATTTGTTCTCCAAAGCTCTTTGGCTTAGCTGCTGCTGCTGCTGCCTCTTTGTCAGCTTTAGCTTTCTTCGTAGCTTCAATTTTGGCCTGTCCTTCAACTGAGGTTGGATCCTCCTCATCCATCACAACTACGTTGTCCTCATGCTCTGGCTGCAGTGGCAAGTGCTTCCTATCCAACATGAATTTGCCCGTGCCAAACTTGGCATTGATGAGCATCTGAATCTGCGGGGTAAACCCACATGACCTCTTCTGGTCAGCTGCAGTCCTCTTAATGGTCTCTACCATTAAGTCCATCACCTTGAAAGGTGCCTTCTCATCGAGAATGTGCAGCATGTTGATAGAATAGCCTCGAATCATGCGGTGGTCTCCAGACTTGGGCATCAATGTATGCCTCAAAATAGTGTTAGTGGTGGTCAGACCTGCCTGGAGATAGTACACTGAGCCAAGCTTCCATCCTTCCAAATCAGCAGCGGGGATCTCCTTGTACATGTTCTTCATTGAATCATGACTCTTCTTAGGAATCCCATAGACATCAATGTCGTCCTCTCTCTGCACTGGAGCGTTCAGAAGTTCTGCCCATTCTTCAACAGACGAAGAAAACCTTTGACCTTCAGTCATCCAGGTGATCTTGCCATCAGGATAGAAGTGGGCTGTGGCGTAGAACTGCATGATCATCTCGTCATTCCAAGCTGTCAGCTCTTGACCCACAAAATCAGCAACTCCACATGCAGTAAAGCTCTCATGCACATGGGGAAAGAAGTCTCGGTGCTCTTCACTGTCAATGTACTTCTAGTCAACATACCTGGTGTCAGCAACAATGGGCTTCTTATCCATCAGCACGGTCTCATAGAAATCTTGTTGCTCTCTGGTGTGGAATCTGGGGTCCACAGCAGTCCTTCTCCTTACAGCATATGGATCCGACTGTCTCCATAGCCTGAGACCTTTATCCTTCCTTGACTTCATGTCCTCAGCTTGAGGATGAGCATCATTGTGGAGTGGCAACTTAGGACGGAGCTTGAGCAACACATGCTCTTCATCTGATTCAGACGGTGGCATCTCACCTTTGTTCTTCTCAGAAGCTGGAATGCTCCTGGTTGTTCTCTTGGGCTTGGCTGGAGCTGCCTTTGCTTGAGCAGGCTTCTTGGGCTTAGAGGAGGCTTGAGCCCGAATAGCATCACCCTTGAACTTAGCTTTCTGAGGAGGAGGCTGGGGTGCATCTTCTTCTTCTTCTGCTTCAGCAGCTGCATCAACTTGAGGTTCAGCATATACTACCCTCTTCCTCTTGGAAGTTTTCTTCACCTTACTTGGAGCTGGCTCTTCCAAGTTGAGCTTCTTTGCAACAGCTGACTGCTTTACTTTGCTTGTGCCTTTCCTTGAGTGCTGCCCTTGGTGCTCTTTGGCAACCACATTCCTCTTGGGCTTGGAGGTAACTTCCTCAGCAACGAAGTCGGAGTCCTCATCATCAGAATTTCTCTTCTTCCTGGTTCTGGTGGCCGCAGGAGGCAAACCACTAGGGGTGCTCCTCTCACCATCATCACTGGAACTGCTAGCCTCAGGACTTGTATCTGCCTCTGGAATCTCAGCAAAAGGAGACTCAGACCTGTTCTGGCTGTCACTGACATCTGACATGGCTGAAAACCTGTGAAAAGATAAGGTATAGGCAGAGTAGAAGAGTTATCACAACTGCAGAGGTTTTTGCAAAAAAAAATGAGTTCAAAACTTAGTTTTGAGTTTTCACAGAATGTATTTCGGTCAAACCGATTTTAAGTTTCGGTGAATCCGAAGTGTATACAGAGGCCTACACACCACTTTCGGTCAGACCGAAATGGGTTTCGGTCCTACCGATAACCTAGGGTTTCACTGAAACTAAGTTTCGGTCACACCGATTTGCACAATTCGGTTAGACCGAATGATGCAGTGCAATGGCCAGAGGCCAAATCGGTCATTCCGAGTTTCAAAATCGGCTTCACCGAGATGCGTTCCGTGGAAACCTAAACCTAAGAATTTCGCTCGAAACAAGAGGATCTGATCTAATGTATAGGGAATATCTCAAACGTGGATTGATTCATGGCAAGCCTATCGTGCAAGAATCAGATGGGGAGCACGAAAGGGATCGGGACTCACCCTAACTTGGTGGAGTCCCTCTATGGCGGCAACGGTGCGGAGAGGATTACCGTTGACGGCGGCGGAGACCTGCGGCGAGGGCGCACAGGCGACGACGGCGACGATCCGTAGACCAGGGCGACGGCAGCAGGGGACTTGGGGGCGAACGGTTTGAAGAGTTAAATCGCGCGCAGCCCTCAGGTATATATAACCCCATGCTGTCGGTGGGACCGAGTTGAAAAACTCGGTGTCACCGAGATGTATAACTGCTGTGCAGTTACGCATATCGGTCAGACCGAGATTTTGAACTCGGTTTCACCGAGATGAAACCTAGATCAGTCTAAGCGTTTCGGTTGGACCGAGATTGAGAAGCTGGTCAGACCGAAATGGACTTAGAAGGTTTTGGAAGTCAGCCTTAGACGAATCGGTGGCTCCGAGTGCTCCTCACTCGGAGAGTCCGAAAAAGACTTGTTCAGAGTTGTGATATGAGCATGAATAGAATTTGAGACAAGAAAGCATAGATAGCTAGGGAAGGTGCTTAGGCATTCTTGTCCATCCATTTGGCCAGAAAAATCAAAACAATCAAAACAACAAATGGATGTCCTTGAATGGATAAAATCATGCATTCAACATGCTTACACAATAAGATAGCAACTGAAATATGTGTCAAACATGCACAACCAACACTCTAGCTACTAGCACACAATTTGTCGATGACTAGGTCATCTATATATGAGTATATTGACTTAGGAGCCAAATGAGAACATTTGATCATAGGTCATACTCATCGTTTAAGCACAAGTGGGGTTACCACTTTTACATAAAGCATTGATGTGTTCACATCATTTGGAGATGCTTTAGCTCAATTTTTAGAGCAAAGCTCCCCCTAGATGTGAGAACCCCTTTTAAAGGGTCAAACTAACCTTGGGTTGTCGTAGAAGACTTCATGTAGATGTTGAAGATGTGGAAGCTCAATGTTGATGTAGATCATCAAGAGTTGGGAGCTATCCTTTGGATTATGGCACTTTCAATACCTTGTCCCTTGACTTACCAACAAGAGGGTTTGTGACTCCATGAACTAGTGCATGATGTGGAAGTTGATTGCACAAGTTCTTGCCAAAATGAATATGAGTGAAGTATGTTGGCGGAGTCACCCTCAAGAACCTTCTAGTTCTTCTTCTTTGGGATCCACATCATCTTGATGGGAATCCTTGGTGTTGTAGTTGAGCTTGACGAAGTAGAACTTGATGTGTCCTTGGGAACCCACTTGACCATGGCTTGAGGTGCTTCAATGAATGCATCAATCTCCTCTTGAAGCTTGTCCTTGGCCTTTAGCTTGTGGTCTTGTGGTGGAAGGTCATCTTGAGCTTGTTCCACATTGGAAGAAGTAGGATCATACTTCTCCTTTTGTGAAACAAACTGTGGAGTAGGGTATTGACCTTCTTCCCACTCAACACCTTCGGCGTTGAACTTTCGCTCAAAACCAATCCCTTGATTCTTCCGGTGTCTTCCTTGTTTGCGAACAATCTCCTCAAAGTTCCTGCTTCCGGCAAGACTCTTGTAGACACCTTTCTCTATGATTTCCTTCAATAAGCTATTTTCTTGCTCAAGTGTAACTTGGCTTGAAACATTGTTAGTGGAATCAAGAGAACTACTAGAAGCAACAATATTGGATTTAACATTGTTATTGTTACTACTAGAGGAAGAATTTTTCTTATGCTTGTCATGCTTAGTCTTAATAGGTGGCAAGAAATTAGACAAGAGAAGTCGTTTGGCAAGATATGAAGAACTCTTCTTTCGAAGATCGTCATTGATCGCTTTTAGAAACTCACGTTCTTGCTCTAGAGTGAGCTTCTCGAAGCGTAGCTTCTCATGAGATCTTAGGAGCTCTCTATGATCTTCTTGAGTTGTTTCATGAGCTAACTTAAGAGTGTTTAGTTCTTTAGTTAGACGCTCAATCTCCTTCATAGCATTGTCATTCGACTCTTCTCGACTATAAAGACTACTAGCATTTTCATCATTACTAAGCTCACTAGATTTATCATGCAAGAGCTCATCTTCACCAAGCAAGTCATCCTCATCACTATCAAAGTCAATGAATTCAGGGTGTGTTACTGTCGGGGGAAACTGTCCGCCACGAACACCTATGGGACTGGAGCCCCTTGTCTGTGCGGTACGAGGGCGGAGGGAGCACGAAGAGCAGATCGTAGCGAGCACGCGGGCAGTTTTACCCAGGTTCGGGCCGCGGTAGACGCGTAAAACCCTACTCCTGCTTGGTTGTGTATTGAGTTTGAGCGCTCGGGAGCTTGAAGAAGCAGCTACACCAAGCGCGAGAGTGATCTAGGTTCCGAACCCCCTCCACGTTGTGCATGGGCCTCCTTTTATAGTGCAAGGGGTCACCGACAGGTGTCAACGTAGGAGAAAGGGGTAAAAATGTAAAAGAGGTGGTAGTTGTAACAGTGCAGGAACAGTGGAGCTACAGTGTGGAACAGTGGTCTATACCTACTTTTAACAGTGGGGGACAAGGGCATTTAATGCCCGTCGCCGTCGACCCCAAAAGCTCCCGCCCTGGCGTCTCCGTCTGCCACGGCGATGGATCCATCACCGTGGAGTGCCACCGTGTACCCCAGGCTGCACAGCCATCCGCCACGCGTCCCTGGATAGGCCCCAGGGCGACGCGTGGGCCGATGAGCTGGAGCGCGGGCACACAGCGCAGCCTTCCCGGCAAGCACCTTGCCGGGGCCTTGATCTTGCTGGGCCCGGGAGCTTGCCGCTCCCCGGGCCCTTGCCGGGGCGCATATAGCGCCGAGGCGTGTCTTCTATTCTTCCTGGCAAGCTCCTCTTGCCAGGGCCTTGTGCTAGTGAGGCGGTCTTTGAGCCTGGTACGGCCTTCCCGGCAAGCTCCTCTTGCCGGGGTCTCGGTCTTATGTCTTGTATACTTTGTTTTTGAATGGTTTAATAGGGAGCAGGAAGGTCTCCGGCGAGCACGCGGTAAACCCTGCCGCGGGAAGCTGCAACTGCCCGTGCACAAGTTGGGGTACTGAGGTACCCCTACCTTAGTACACCGACAGGAGCCCCCGGGCCTGGGCCACACACGGTGCCGAGCGCTGTTGGGCCAGGCCCAAAACAGTGCACGGATACCCGCGGCCTGCGGCGCGCCGAATCCACTTCCGTATCCGCCGCACCCCACTGTAACGGCACGCGTCGATCGCGGCGTTGTGGGATGGGACGTGCCCACGATCTCTTAATGGAAAGGGCGAAATGCCCCCCACTCCCCCATAAAAGCAGAGGAAGCGGGCGCGGTTCCCCTCCTTGCGCTTTCATTGCATCATCTTCCTCCTCCAAAGATTCTCTCTTGCGCTCTGCCTCCACATCTCCGCCGCCGCCGAGCTCTTCGTTCCCCTCCTTCCGCCGCGTCCGCCATGGCCCCAAAGACCGACAAGGCGAAGGCGAAGAAGTCCAAGAGAGAGAAGTCGGAGCAAGCGGCGAAGCTCATCGCGTACCGGAAGAAGCACCTCGTCTTCCCGCCGAAGCTCGGCGTGCGGGAGCTCTGGAACAAGTATTACTTGTTCTGGGCCAAGGAAACCACCGCGCATCCCCGCACGCGAGCATATCCGGCCGCCGCCAAGGACAGCTATCCCGGCGGGTACTACTTCTTCGCAGCCTTTTTTCACTGTGGTCTCTGCCCTCCTTTCTCAAACTTCTTCTGCGACATTATGAACACATACGGCCTCCATCTGCTTGACTTCACCCCCAACGCCATCCTCACCATGGCGGTTTTCGCACACATGTGCGAAAACTTCATAGGAGTACACCCAAACGTAGCCCTCTTTAGGCACTTCTTCACTCCTAGAGCCGAGGCCGATGCCCCCCTCTCTGGAGGAATTTCTTGGGTTTTCCGTCTGAATAAAAAGGGAGCGTACTTGCCGGGGGAGCTCCGCGGCAAGTGGGAGGAATGGCGAGCGGAGTGGTGCTGGATTGTTGAAGACCAGCCGCAAGCCTTCACCGCGCCGCACACAACGCCCATCGTGCGCGGCAGGGACTGGAGTGAGCTAGATTCTGACGACATCAAGCTCGACATCGCCCTCGTCCGGATTCTTCGTCTTCGGATGGCCAAGTTGTCAGTTGCAGAGGTGGGCGCAGATTTCCTCCGCCGGCGCATCGCCCCTCTCCAAGACCGGAAGAGGTCAGCCTGGGAGTACGGCGGCCCGGCAGACATAATGAGGCTGCGCCCCGGGCTCAACTTCAACTTCACCACGCTGGAGCTGAAGGGGATGGTCCGGGAACTCTTCAAGTACGACCCGGCACACCCTGAGTGGTTCAGGCCTCCCCGGGAAGTGGTGCCGCTCTGCAACAACATCGTCCGGGACCGGATCCTCGCCATGATGCCCATGTGTGACTCGCACGGCGTGGACCGCACGTGGATCGCTCCGAAGCCCATCGACGTTCTCAACTTCTACGACAACCTCGCAGAGGTGGCGAAGAACAAGAACGACCTCAAGGAGCACACGCGGGACACCACCGACCAGGAGATTGCCTATATGGCTTCTCGGGCTGAAGAGGCCGCCGCAGCCGCGGCGGCAGGAATTTTTGGATACTCGCCGGAAGAGGCGGAAGTTGCGGATGCGACCGCCCAGGCGGAGGAGGCGGAGATCCGCAGGTTGCTGCAGCTTCCTCCCGACGCGCTCGCCGGGGTCCCCTCGCTGAGGCACTCCGGGATCCACGGGATCGCGGCCGAGGCCGCGGCAATGGAAGGTACCGCCGGAGGGAGCAGAGGCGCCGCGAGGGGCGGAGGCGCCAAGGGAAAGGGGGCCGCAGCGCAGGACGCTGGGCCCAGTGAGCCGGCCGGGGAAGAGGAGGAGGAGGAGGCCGAGGACTCCGGCGGATCCACGGAGCTCTACGCCGACGACCTCTCCTCGTCGGAGAGCTCCCCGCCCCCGGCAAGTCCAAGGCAGTCCCCGGCGAAACGTCTCCGCAAGGCGGCGACGGGGGAGAGGGCGCAGGCGCCCCGGCAACAGCCAGCTCGCCGGGCAGCTCCCCGGGGGAGCCAAGCCGCGCCAAGGCCGTCCGGCGCACCAGCCACAGCGGAGGCGGCCCGTGCGCGGACCACGACGGAGGCGCCTCGCAGGCCGGCGGCGAGCCGGCAAGGGTCTTCTCGGAGCGGAGCAGCGGCTCCGCCCGCTCCTCGGGCGCCGGCTACCACGGGGGCTGGGTCTTCGCAGCCCCCAGCCCCGGTGAACACCAAGCGCGCGAGGGAGTCTTCGTCTTCCGCTCCTCGCGCCGACGCGCCCACGGTGGAGTACGACTTCTCCGCCCTGAGCGAGGACGACGAGGAGGGCCAGGAGTAAGGATTCAGGACCTTACACCTTTTCGATTTTTGTCTTGGTTTTTGTTGATGTTGACTTCGTCTGTTGCTTTGATTTCAGGACCTTGGCCCATCGCGCGGCGAAGAAGGCCAAGGCGCCCGAGGTCGAGGTCGCGGAGGACTCAGCAGCCGCGGAAACAGGGGGTGTGCCGGAGCCGAGCCTGCCGGACCCGAGCGCTGCTCCGAGGAGCAGCCCCCAGCGCAGCCCCCAGCGTAAGTCTGGGGTTTATTCTTTCGCTTGTCGGGGTACGCCTGAGGAATTGGTCTTGTCTTCATATCTTAATGTTTCTTGTCTTGTTCTGTGCAGGGGTGGAGCCACAGCGGGAAGAGCGCCCGGAGACCGTCGTAGAGGAGCCGCGGGTCCCGCCGTCCCCGCCAAGGCAGAACTCTCCGGCAAGGGAGAGTGCTCCGCCAAGGGTGGGTACTCCGCCAAGGCAGAGTACCCCGCCAAGGGCGAGCAGCCCGGCGAGGGTGGCCACTCCGCCAAGGCCGAGCTCCCCGGCGAGGGAGCCCGCCGCCGAGGACTTCCGCCAAGGTATGTTCTGTGACTTGTCTTCTTGGCTTGCCTCTTTTTGGATATTTGCTTGAATCTTGAACTTCTTTTTCTTCTTCTTCTTTTTAGATCTTCCTCCTCCTGAGCCCATGGAGACGGAGGTTATCAACCTCGAGGAGGAGGGCGCGCAGGGCGGCGGCGGCGACGCTCCTGTCGTCGAGGAGATGGCCGAGGCCGCCGAGCCGGCCGCGCAGGAGACTGCCCCGGCTGCGGACGCAGCGGCTGGGGAGGGGGACGGCGACCGCACCGCCGGCCCGGAGGCGGCGGGAGCATCGGATGCTGCACCGGCCACCGGCCCCTCCGCCAGCAAGGAGCAGGGGTACTATCTTGAGGCCCCCAACGGCGTCTTCATCCAGATGCCTTGGGGGTCTTCATCACGAGCTCCTGCGGAGGGCGAGGCGTTCGACGGAGAAGTCCTCGCCTCCGCAGGCCTGAAGATCGTCGAGGCGCCCGGCGGGAGTGAGGGGCCCGAGGAGGAGAGGTTGCTCCACCAGCTCCTGGCCCTTTACCGGGCCAGGCAGGCGAAGCTCGCCTCCCGGGAGGCCCTTGCCGCCAAGGCCGCCGCGGAAATGGAGAAGCGTGCGGCGGAGCTCAGCGCCGCCAACCAAGCGGCCCTCCGCGAGGTGGCGGAGGAGCGCGAGCGTCTCGCCGGCGAGTACCAGGAGTGGGTGCTCGAGAAGGCTGAAGCTGAAGAACAGCAGCGGCTCGCCGGGGTGGAGATGTCCCGGCGAGAGGGAGAGCTCGCGCAGCGGAAGGTCGAGCTCGACTCCCACGAGGAGGACCTTGCCGCTCACGAGGCAGCCCTTGGCGGGGAGCTGAAGGAGGCGAAAGCCGCCGCGGTTGCCGCGGAAGACGCCAAGAAGGAGCTCGCCGCCAAGGTTGTGCAGCTGGAGAAGGCGCTGAAGGTGAGCGCAGAGAAGGTTGCCGCGCTCATCTTGGAGCGCGAGAAGGACGCTCACACAAACTCCGAGCTTCAGGTGAGTCTCTCCAAGAGGGGCGACGAGTTGAAGGCCGCCAAGGACTCCATCGAGGACTTGGAACTGAAGGTCACCACTCTGAAGGATTCGCTCGACGCTGCCCGGGCTCAGGAGAACAAGCTGAAGGAGGAGCTCCGCAAGGAGCGGACCTTGGTGGACAGCGTCAACAAGGCATCCGAGCTCTTCCGCCAGACCATCGAGGTATGGACCGAAGACCTGGTTTCTTCTGCGTCCAACATTGACCAAGAGCTGCTGGCGCTGAAGGTCGAACACCTCATCTACTCGCCGGATCCGGATCTCCCGCACAGCGCCAAGCTCAGCCTCTTCTTCAGAGGGATCGCGCCGGCCCTTGCAGGTCTCCGGAACCGCATCCCCGCGCAGCTGGCCGAGGAGTCGCGCCTGCTCTGCGCGGGAACTCTGGAGCGGGTGCTGACGAAGATCGTGTACCGCAACCCGGGGATCAATCTCACCAACGTTCTTCGCAGCTTGCCGGGTGATGCAGACACGGAGGCCCTGAAGGAGCAGGTCGCCCACATCATCGCCAAGGTGGCTAAGCTTGGCAGGAAGGAGGGCGACCGCGTAGACTAGGGCTCCGTTATCTTTATCTTTTTGTTGCTGCACATTATGTCATGAACTCATTAGTCCATCGCGACAAGTTATCCTTTGTAAGATATTTACTTTATTTTGATCAATCAGTGCAATGTTATCTTCCTTGTCTTAATCCTTGACTTTGTATGTTTTTCACCCTACGCTCCCGGGAAGCTTGCCGGTAAGGAGCCTTTGCCGCGAGCGCTGAGTGCTGGACTCGGAGCAGCCTGCTGGCCAAGGTCTTCGTCGGCAAGCAACCTTGCCGCAGCTAGTCGCAACACACTCAGCTTGCTGAGCGTACTCGGAAACGAAGCAAGGGCGCGACACTTGTCGCAGCTCACTTAAATCGTTGAGCGAACTCGAAAACAAGATAAGGGTGCGGCAAGCTACGGATAGGTTCCTCCGCGCACAGGTTTTCCATACAAAGTGTGATTGTTCAAGGAAGACAACTAAGATCTAAAATTTGAACCGGTCAAATTCTAACAACTTATCTTTCATGTTGCTTGCTTATATTGCTTGCTTTCCGGTAAGGCTTCTCTTTCTTGAACAGCACTTGGTTCCTCCTCCACCTCCTTCCCCCCCCGGCAAACTTGTGCGCGAGGAACGTTCCTTCTGCTTAAGAGGAAAGAAAAGGGAGAGGGAAACAAGCATATGGCCTTTCGGCGTGCTAGTGCTTACCGTATATCTGAGTGTTGCACCAAATGCCAAACAGAACATGCAAATAGCAAAGAAAAGCATGCAAAAGGCGATCGGTGCGAGAAACACAAAAACTTTTACTGATGCACGGGGTCTGCGCCCGGCTTTGTACAAAGGGTTACATGCAACAGCGGCAAAGCTTGTACAAAAGGTGGTTGCCGGAGCGGATCACGGCAACCGCGCCTTAGGGGTGAAACTTGCGAAGATGCTCTATGTTCCAGGAGTTGCTCACCGGTAAGCCTTCTTCGGTCTCGAGGCGGACAGCGCCGGCCTCGTAACTTGTCTCACCCGATAAGGGCCTTCCCACTTCGGCGTCAACTTGTTGGAATTCTTGGCGGACTGAACGCGCCGAAGAACAAGGTCGCCTTCCTCGAGACTCCTGGCCTTGACTTTGCGGCTATGGTAGCGGCGCAAAGCTTGCTGGTATCGAGCAGCTCGTACAGCAGCCTGGAGACGTCCCTCCTCGAGGAGCAATGCGTCATCTTGCCGCAGTTGCTCTTGCTCGAGCTCATCATAAGCGAGTACTCGAGGAGATCCGTATACGAGTTCCGTGGGGAGAACTGCCTCTGCTCCATAGACTAGAGCAAAGGGTGTCTGTCCGGTGGCTCGACTTGGTGTCGTTCTGATTGACCAAAGAGCCGCCGGTAGCTCCTCTATCCAATTTCTTCCGCACTTGCGCAGCCTGTCAAAGGTCCTCGTCTTGAGTCCGCGCAGCACTTCAGCATTTGCCCTCTCCGCTTGACCGTTGCTCCTTGGGTGAGCAACAGAAGCGAAACAGACCTTGGCGCCAAGGTCTTGGACGTACTGCATGAAGGTGCGACTAGTGAATTGCGTACCGTTGTCGGTGATGATCCTGTTAGGGATCCCGAAACGGCAAACAATCGACCTGAAGAACCTGACCGCTGACTGTGCTGTCACCTTTCTCACCGGCTCCACTTCTGGCCACTTTGTGAACTTGTCGATTGCAACGTACAAGTACTCAAAGCCCCCGACAGCACGAGGGAAAGGGCCGAGGATATCGAGCCCCCAGACCGAGAAGGGCCAGGACAAAGGAATTGTTTGGAGAGCTTGAGCTGGCTGATGAATTTGCTTTGCATGAAACTGGCACGCTTCACATTTGGTTACTAGTGCAGTTGCATCTTGGAGGGCTTCTTGCCAAAAGAACCCTTGCCGGAAAGCTTTCCCGGCAAGCGCCCTAGCGCCAATGTGGTGGCCGCATATGCCTCCGTGTATTTCCGCCAACAGCTTCTGTCCATCTTCTCTGGAGATGCACTCCAGTCTGACACCATTGAGTCTTCTTCTGTACAGCTCGTTATCCACGAACTGATACATACTTGACTGCCTGGTTATCTTCTCTGTCTCTTGAGGGTCGTCGGGAAGTTCTCCAGTTTGCAGAAAACGGACTATCTGCTGTGCCCATGCCGGAGCCCGAGGCTCGACGGCAAGGACTAAAGGCTCGAGGGCCGCTGCGGGAACCTCAGCTTCTACGGCAAGGACCTCTGGTTCTGCCGGAGCTGACGGTCCCCCGGCAAGCTCGCCGGGGCGAGGCTTGCCGGGAACGCTTGCTTCAACTGTACAAGCCCGAGGACTTGCAGGAGCAAACTGTTCCTCAGCGTTCTGGTTGTTGATCTTGGGGACTTTGGCGGCGGTTTCAGGAAGATCCGCCGGCAAGTAGTCGCCGGAGACCAACTTTCTCTTCTTGGACTGCCCAATTGATGGTGTAACGGATGGTTGAGTCAGCTTGAGCAAGAAGGTCCCTGGTTCCACAGGTAACTTCATCGAAGCGCACTTTGAAAGGCCGTCTGCAATTTCATTTTGAGCTCTCGGGACGTGCTCCATCTGCAAACCTTCAAAGTGCTCTTCAAGCTTTCTCACTTCATCGACATAGGCTTCCATCAAAGGGCTCTGATAGCTCTTGTTAACTTGTCGGACCACCAACTGAGAATCTCCCCGCACAATCAGCTTTCTGATCCCAAGTTCGGCCGCAATCCTGAGGCCGGCAAGCAAGCCTTCATATTCTGCAGTGTTGTTTGTCGCTTGCTCCCTGGGAAAGTGCATCTGGATAACATATTTGAGGTGCTCTCCGGTGGGCGCGATGAGTACTACGCCAGCACCGGCGCCTTGCAGCGAGAAGGCGCCGTCAAAATACATTACCCATTCACTTGTCGCTTCTTGTACGGGTGCGCTTGTTTCTTGAACTTCTTCATCTGGTGTTGGGGTCCACTCAGCTATGAATTCTGCCAAAGCTCGGCTCTGTATGGTCGAAGTACTTTCAAACTTGAGTCCAAAGCTCGACAGCTCCAGTGCCCACTCAACGATCCTGCCTGTTGCTTCCGGATTGTGCAATATCCTCTTCAGCGGAAAGCGAGTGACCACTGTTATCTCATGGGCTTGGAAGTAATGGCGCAGCTTTCTCGAGGCCATGAGGAGGCCAAAAAGCAATTTTTGCACACCGGAGTATCTTGATCTAGCCCCCTGGAGAAGGGAACTTACAAAATACACTGGGCGCTGCACCATCTTCTTCCGCACCTCATCCTGTTCCTGCGCAGAGTCTTCCTTGTCGGGGCCAGAGCTTGCCGGAGCAGCCCCCTGCTTGTCGCTGGATTCGCTTGCCGGTGGTGCTGACTCCTCGTCGGACTCCCTCTCCGCTACTAACGCAGCACTAACCACCTGGTTGGTTGCTGCTAAGTATAGCAACAACTTTTCCTGTGGTCTAGGTGCGACAAGTATAGGAGTGGAGGACAGGTACCGTTTCAAATCCTGCAGCGCCGCCTCCGCTTCCGGAGTCCACTTCATGGGACCTGCCTTCTTCAAGATTTTGAAGAAAGGTAGGGCGCGTTCTGCAGACTTTGAAATGAACCTACTGAGGGCGGCCACACAACCAGCAAGCCTCCTGACATCCTTGACGCGCTTTGGGGCCTCTATCTGCTCAATGGCTTTGATCTTGTCGGGGTTGGCTTCAATCCCCCTCTGCGATACAAAGAACCCGAGAAGCTTGCCGGAAGGGACTCCAAAGACGCACTTCTCGGGATTCAACTTGAGCTGTATCTTGCGCAGGTTCTGAAATGTTTCTTCCAAATCTTGGACCAAGGTTTCCTTGCTCTTGCTCTTTACCACGATGTCATCCATGTAAGCTTCTACATTTCTGTGGATCTGTGGCTCAAAAGCAGTGTATACTACCCTTGCAAAGGTTGAGCCTGCATTCTTCAGTCCAAATGGCATGCGAATGAAGCAATAAGTGCCACATGGAGTGATAAATGCAGTCTTCTCTTCATCTTCCTTGGCCATGAAAATTTGATGATAACCTGAGTATGCATCCAGAAAACAGAGTAGCTCACATCCGGCAGTGGAGTCAACGATCTGGTCAATGCGCGGCAAAGGGAATGGATCCTTGGGACATGCTTTATTGACATCGGTGAAGTCTATACACAGTCTCCACTTCCCGTTGGCCTTGCGCACGACGACTGGGTTTGCCAACCACGTCGGATGGATCACACCTCTAACTAGGCCTGCTGCTTCTAGCTTCTTGATTTCTTCGTTGATGAACTCTTGGCGCTCCACGGCTTGCTTCCTCACTTTCTGCTTGATGGGCCGCGCATGAGGACAGACAGCAAGCTTGTGCTCAATCACCTTCCTGGGAACACCGGGGATGTCAGATGGTTGCCAGGCAAACACATCGACATTCGCCCGCAGGAAGGCAACGAGCGCGCTTTCCTATTTGCTGTCAAGAGTGGCGCTGATGGTGAAGGTACCACCAGTGCCGTCCTCCTTTGCGGACACTTTCTTGGTTGCCGGAGGAGCAGCCATTCCTTTCTTACTCTTGCCGGTGGAGCTCGATGGAACGTCCTCGACGGCAGCGCAGCACTCCGAGGAGGTGCGGTTGCCGGAGTGGGTCCCAGAGCACTTGCCGGACTTGGTCTTCGTCTTCTTCCCCCCGGGAGCTTCAGCGGCAAGAGTATCCTTCTCGGCCGCAACTGCCGCGTCCCGGTAGATCTTGTCGGCGCAGATAAGTGCATCCTTCTTGTCGCTGTGTACAGTGATGACGCTTATCGGCCCCGGCATCTTCAGTACGTTGTAGGCATAATGGGAAGCTGCCATGAACTTGGCGAGGGCAGGACGGCCGAGTATTCCATTGTAGGGCAATGGAATATCGGCGACATCGAAAGTGATGCGCTCAGTCCTGAAGTTGAGCTCCCCGCCAAAGGTCACCGGCAGAGTGATTTTTCCCTTGGGCTTGCTCCTTCCTGGGTTGATTCCTTGGAATGAACCGGTCTCTTCGAGCTCGCCATATGGTATCTGGAGTTTCTTGATCACAGCAGAGGAAATCAAGTTCAGCCCGGCCCCGCCGTCAACCAACATTTTGGTGACCTTGAGGTTGCGGATGGTGGGAGAAACCAGCATCGGCAAGCACCCGACCGCAGTGGTGCGGTCAGGGTGATCCTCAAGATCAAAAACGATGGGCGTGCTGGACCATTTAAGGAGCCTGCGCGACTCCACTGGCGGCTCCGCTGCGTTTACCTCACGCACCCACTGCTTTAGTTGGCGGTGGGAGGTGTGCAGGGAGGCGCCACCGTCGACGCACAGGACCTCCGTGGCTTTCTGGAACTCCTGCTCGCTGTTCTCCTCGTCCTCCATGTCTTCATCGTCGTCTTCTTCGTCCTTGTCGCGGCCCCGGGGAGGTCGATCTCCTTGCCGCTGCTTGGCCTTGCCGCGGCGCCCTCCCCGGCCGTTGAACGGCCGCTTCTTGCTGGGCTCTTCCCCGCCACCTTGGGCCTTCTCCTTGTCGCGCCTCTCGTACTCAGCTTTCTGCTGCTCGACGAGGTACTCGACGCGCTTGCAGTTGGAGAGATCGTGACCCTTGGTGCGGTGGATCTTACAGTATTGCTTGTCGGAGCTACCCGGCTTGTCGGCCGCCGCTGCAGGGGCAGGCTCCTTGCCGGAGCTGCCAGCCTGCGCTTGCTTGGCGGGGGCCTCCTTGCCGGACTTCTCAACGGCAAGCACCTCCTTCTTGCCCTTCCTTCTGTTGTTCCGCCGCCGGCTCTTCTTTGCCGGGGCGGCGTCGTCGCTGTCGCTTCCTCCCGCGCCAGTATCCTCCCCGGGGAGTCTCCTCCCCTCTTCTGCGCGTGCGCACTTGTCAGCAAGAGCATAGAGCTCGCTGACATCCCGAATCTTCGTCATCGCCATTTCCTCACGCATGCGGCGGTTATGCACGTTCTGATGGAACGCGCTGATAACCGCGGCAGGGTGGACATCAGGGATGTTGTGCTGCACACGGCTGAAGCGTTGGATGTACTTGCGCAGGGTCTCGCCTTCCTTCTGGGCCAAAATGTGGAGATCGCTCTCCTGGCCGTGGGGTTTGTGGCCGCCGGTGAAGGCGCCAACAAACTGGTGGCAAAGATCGGCCCAGGAAGAGATAGAACTTTCCGGCAAGTGCATAAGCCACGAACGGACGTTCGGCTTTAGCACGAGCGGGAAGTAATTCGCCAAGATCTTCTCGTCGCGCCCCCCGGCAGCTTGCACTGCGATGGTGTAGACGCTGAGAAACTCCGAGGGGTGCGTCTTGCCGTCGTACTTCTCCGGTACGTCGGGCTTGAAATTCTTCATGCTGGGCCACTGGACGCGCCGCAGCTCGCGGGTGAACGCAGGGCAGCCTGCCGCGTACGGCAAGTCGCCTGGCTCACCGGGCGCGTGCGCGTCGACAGTGTTCCCAGCTCTCTTGTCTGATTGTCGCCGAGCTTCTCGGCGGCGCTCGATGGTGGTCCGAGCGTCTTCTTCTCGCCGGTCGTCGAGGACTTGGCGCTGGTCCCGACGAGCCCGCGGGTCCGACGAGGCAGTGGAGCCGTCGTCGGCGTTGTTCCGGCGGGGCGGCGTCTTTTGCTTCTGCGGTGGGGAATGCACGCTTGTCGCACCCCCGGCAGTCTTGTCGCCGTCAGGCTTCGTCTTCTCAGCTTGCCGCGGCCGCGAGGTCGACGGCTGCTGTGGAGAATCGTTGTTGGCGAAGTCTATCAGGCTCCGGATGGTGGCCCTCCATTCTTCGGCCTTGTCGGCCGCTGGAGGAAAGTCGAGGAGCAGTTGCGCCCTTGCGAGCGCTTCTGCTGGAGTGGATGGGAACGCGGGCGAGCGGTGCGAGGAGCGGGATACGCTCGGACTTCTAACAACGTTAGAAGGAGCGGGGTCCCGCGCCGGCGCCTTTGCTTTACTTGTGCCCGGATGGGGGTCCGGGGCGTCCCGCGAGCCTCCGGTTTGGCCTTGCCCCAGCAAGCGGATACCACCTCCTGTGGTATGGCGCTGCTGGGTCGTCGTGTGCTGAGATGGACGCGGCGCGTCCACGGAGACCGAGGTTCGGTCATCCGTCCTGTTCTTGGATCTGGTGGCGCCGTGAGTGTCCTCACCGGCGGCCACCCTTCCGACGGCATCTCCCCCGCCCACCGTTGGCTCTGGTGGCGGCGGGTGAGACGCAGACGGGCCTCCGACCTCCGAAGCCTTCTTCTTCGGGGCCATGGAGTTGTCGCTGGTGAAGTTGCTGATGAAGCTGGAGAGGTTGATGAAGAATGCGCCCGCGCGAACGCCGGATCAGGTTCGCACAACCTCGACGCCCCCTACCTGGCGCGCCAAAGATGTCGGGGGAAACTGTCCGCCACGAACACCTATGGGACCGGAGCCCCTTGTCTGTGCGGTACGAGGGCGGAGGGAGCACGAAGAGCAGATCGTAGCGAGCACGCGGGCAGTTTTACCCAGGTTCGGGCCGCGGTAGACGCGTAAAACCCTACTCCTGCTTGGTTGTGTATTGAGTTTGAGCGCTCGGGAGCTTGAAGAAGCAGCTACACCAAGCGCGAGAGTGATCTAGGTTCCGAACCCCCTCCACGTTGTGCATGGGCCTCCTTTTATAGTGCAAGGGGTCACCGACAGGTGTCAACGTAGGAGAAAGGGGTAAAAATGTAAAAGAGGTGGTAGTTGTAACAGTGCAGGAACAGTGGAGCTACAGTGCGGAACAGTGGTCTATACCTACTTTTAACAGTGGGGGACAAGGGCATTTAATGCCCGTCGCCGTCGACCCCAAAAGCTCCCGCCCTGGCGTCTCCGTCTGCCACGGCGATGGATCCATCACCGTGGAGTGCCACCGTGTACCCCAGGCTGCACAGCCATCCGCCACGCGTCCCTGGATAGGCCCCAGGGCGACGCGTGGGCCGATGAGCTGGAGCGCGGGCACACAGCGCAGCCTTCCCGGCAAGCACCTTGCCGGGGCCTTGATCTTGCCGGGCCCGGGAGCTTGCCGCTCCCCGGGCCCTTGCCGGGGCGCATATAGCGCCGAGGCGTGTCTTCTATTCTTCCTGGCAAGCTCCTCTTGCCAGGGCCTTGTGCTAGTGAGGCGGTCTTTGAGCCTGGTACGGCCTTCCCGGCAAGCTCCTCTTGCCGGGGTCTCGGTCTTATGTCTTGTATACTTTGTTTTTGAATGGTTTAATAGGGAGCAGGAAGGTCTCCGGCGAGCACGCGGTAAACCCTGCCGCGGGAAGCTGCAACTGCCCGTGCACAAGTTGGGGTACTGAGGTACCCCTACCTTAGTACACCGACAGTTACCTTGGGGCCTTTAGCCATGAAGCATCTTCCAGTTCCCTCATTTGGTGAATCAAATAAGTCGTAGGAGTTGGAGTTGGAGGATACGAGTGCAAGTCCGGCAACACCTTCATCTTGACTATAGTCGGAGTCGGAGTGATAGCTTCCATCGGATTGATTGTCGGAGTCGGAGCCGGAGACCCATTCTCCTACATGAGCTTGATGTCTTCTTCTTGTGTAGCTCCTTGATGACTTGTCTTTCCTCTCCGAATCCTTGCTTCTCCGAGAGGGTCTTCGTTCATAACGATCATCTCTACTCCTTCTCTCTCTCCGAGGTGACTCATCTCTTGCTCTTCTTCTTGGAGATTCTTCTCTTCTCTTGTGGGGAGCCGTACACTCATTTGAGAAGTGTCCGGGTCTTCCACAATTGTAGCAGTTTCGATCACGACTAGAAGATCTCTTTTTGTCATATGATCTAGACTTTGAGCTTCTTTCTTTGCCTCTATTCTTGTAGAACTTGTTGAAGTTCTTGACCATTAGGCTTATCTCTTCATTGGAAATTAGCTTGTCACTTGAGGTAGTAGGAGCATCACTTGTAGCTTTGTAAGCACCACTTGACTTATTGTGAAGCTCTTCCTTATCCTTAAGTGTCATCTCATGAGCAACAATTCTTCCAATGACTTCAGTTGGCTTGAGAGTCTTGTAGTTTGGCATCATTTGGATCAAAGTGCACACGGTGTCATACTTTCCATCCAAAGCTCTTAGAATCTTCTTGATGATGAATCGGTCGGTCATTTCTTCGCTTCCTAAGCCGGCAATCTCATTTGTGATGAGAGCAAGCCTAGAGTACATTTCAGCGACTCCTTCACCATCCTTCATCTTGAACTTGTCAAGTTGTCCTCGAAGAATATCTAGCTTTGATTCCTTCACAGATTCAGTACCTTCGTGCATTTCAACCAAAGTATCCCAAATCTCTTTAGCATTCTCAAGACGGCTGATTTTGTTGAACTCCTCGGGACACAAAGCATTGAAGAGAATGTCACAAGCTTGAGCATTGTTTTGCAACATCCGCAACTCTTCCGGTGTAGCTTCGCGATCCGGAACTTTTCCTTCTTCGAAGAAATCACCTTGCATACCAACACAGATAATGCCCCATGCGGCTGGGTTATGACCAAGAATATGCATTTTCATTTTATGCTTCCAACTAGCAAAATTTGTACCATCAAAGTAAGGACCTCTACGATAATTACCCTCACTAGACGCCATACTCTCCTAGGTTGTGAAACCAAGCTTATGGAGTCCAATGCAATGGAAACCAAAACAATGGAAACCTGGCTCTGATACCACTTGTAGGATCGAAAGTATGTCTAGAGGGGGGGTGATTAGACTACTTGACAATATAAAAAATCTGCCTTTTGATCATGCAATGTTTTTGGCAATTTCACAATTAAGATCAATTCAAGTAACACCCTACACATGCAATTCTAGAGTATAAGCAGCGGAAAGTAAATTGCACATGTAGTAAAGAGAGGTGGTGAAGATCAAACGCAGTTTGGGGACACGAAGATTTTTGTCGTGGTTCCGATAGGTGGTGCTATCGTACATCCACGTTGATGGAGACTTCAACCCACGGAGGGTAACGGCTGCGCGAGTCCACGGAGGGCTCCACCCACGAAGGGTCCACGAAGAAGCAACCTTGTCTATTCCATCATGGCCTACGCCCACGGAGGACTAGCCTTACTCGGGGTAGATCTTCACGAAGTAGGCGATCTCCTTGCCCTTACAAACTTCTTGGTTCAACTCCACATCTCAACGACGGAGGCTCCCAAGCGACACCTAACCAATCTAGGAGGCACCACCCTCCAAAAGGTAAAAGATGTTGTTGATGATGATGAACTCCTTGCTCTTGTGCTTCAAATGATAATCTCCCCAACACTCAACTCTCCTCACTGATATGGCTGTGGTGGAAGAAAGGATTGAGTGGAAAGCAACTTGGGAAGGCTAGAAATCAAGTTTCATATGGTAGGAATGGAATGACTTGATCTCAACACAAGGGTAGGTGGTTCTCTTCTCAGAAAGTGTATGGTAGAAGTGGTGGTACTTTCTGATGGCTCTCCTCACGAATGAAGAGGGGTGGAGGGGTATATATAGCCTCCACACAAAATCCAACCGTTACACACATATTTGACCAATCTCGGTGAGACCGAAGTGAAAACTCGGTCAGACCGAAAGTTCAAATATAGTGAACGTTGGGATTTTCGGTGGGACCAAAAATAACATCTCGGTGTGTCCGATGTGAGTCAAAGTTAGGAACTTGCCATCTCGGTGGGACCGAAATTAACAACTCGGATATTCCGAAGTGATGTCAATTGGTTACAGAAGGTTGGCAGTCCAGTTTCGGTGAGACCGAAACTCAAAATCGGATGGACCGAAAAGTTAGGGTTTGGAAGAATAACTGAGGTGGTTCATCTCGGTGGGACTGAGTTTGCAGAATCGGTTTGTCCGAGATTACTTATGAGTGTGTTAAGTAGTGAAGAGTGCTGATAGTTGAGGGAGCTAGATCACTAAGCACTTGAGCAACCAGATCATTAACACAACCTCATCCCCTTTTAATAGTATTGGCTTTTCCTATGGACTCAATGTGATCTTTGACCACTAAACCAAAAATAGAGTCTTGAGCTTTTGCCAATGCTTGTCTTAGCATTTTGAGGGGTCCACTTCTTCAGACATTTCCATACCCATATCATCGAACTTCTCTGAAATGATTCTCAAGTAAATATTAGTTCAATGATATATATGTTGTTATTAATTACCAAAACCACCCGGGGATTAGTTGCACTTTCACTTTGGTTGACTTGCCCGATGATCGGCAAGCCATCGAAAATAAATGGATCTTCAAGAGGAAGACCGACGCAGACGGTAATATTACTGTTTACAAAGCTCGACTTGTTGCGAAAGGTTTTCGACAAGTTCAAGGAGTTGACTACGATGAGACTTTCTCACCTGTAGCGATGCTTAAGTCTGTCCGAATCATGTTAGCAATTGCCGCATTTTATGATTATGAAATCTGGCAAATGGATGTCAAAACTACATTCCTGAATGGATATCTCAAAGAAGAGTTGTATATGATACAACCAGAAGGTTTTGTCGATCCAAAAGGTGCTAACAAATTGTGCAAGCTCCAGAGATCCGTCTATGGACTGGTGCAAGCATCTCGGAGTTGGAATATACGCTTTGATGAGGTGATCAAAGCATATGGTTTTATACAGACTTTTGGAGAAGCCTGTATTTACAAGAAGTGAGTGGGAGCACTACAACCTTTCTGATATGTATATGTGAATGACATATTGTCGATCGGAAATGATGTAGAATTTTCTGGAAAGCATAAAGGAATGTTTGAAAGGAGTTTTTCAAAGAAAGACCTCGGTGAAGCTGCTTACATATTGAGCATCAAGAATCTATACAGATAGATCAAGACGCTTAATAAGACTTTCGATGAGTACATACCTTGATAAGATTTTGAAGTAGTTCAAAATGGATCAGTCAAAGAAGAAGTTCTTGCCTGATCTGTAAGGTGTGAAGTTGAGTAAGACTCAAAGCCAGACCACGGCAGAAAAATATAGAGAGAATGAAAGTCATTCCCTATGCCTCAGCCATAGGTTCTATAAAGTATGACATGCTGTGTACAAAACACGTTGTGTACCTTGCCAAGAGTTTGACAGGGAGGTACAATAGTGATCCAGGAGTAGATCACTGTACAGCGGTCAAAATTATCCTTAGTTATTGGATGACTAAGGAAATGTTTCTCGATTATGGAGGTGATAAAGAGTTCGTCGTAAAGGGTTACGCCAATGCAAACTTTGACACTAAATTCAGATGACTCTAAGTATCAATCTGGATGCATATTGAAAGTGGGAGCAATTAGCTAGAGTAGCTTTATGCAGAGCATTGTAGACATAGAAATTTGCGAAATACATACGGATCTGAATGTGACAGACCCGTTGACTAAACTTCTCTCACAAGCAAAAACATGATCACACCTTATTACTCTTGGGTATTAATCACATAACAATGTGAACTAGATTATTGACTCTAGTAAACCCTTCGGGTGTTAGTCACATGGCGATGTGAACTATGGGTGTTATTCACATAACGATGTGAACTATCAGTATTAAATCACATGGCGATGTGAGCTAGATTATTGACTCTAGTTCAAGTGGGAGACTGAAGGAAATATGCCCTAGAGGCAATAATAAATATGTTATTTGTATTTCCTTATATCATGATAAATGTCTTTTATTCATGCTAGAATTGTATTAACCGGAAACTTAGTACATGTGTGAATACATAGACAAAACAGTATGTCCCTAGTATGCCTCTACTAGACTAGCTCATTGATCAAAGATGGTTATGTTTCCTAACCATAGACATGAGTTGTCATTTGATCAACGGGATCACATCATTAGGAGAATGATGTGATGGACAAGACCCATCCGTTAGCATAGCACTATGATCGTTTAGTTTAACTGCTATTGCTTTCTTCATGACTTATACATGTTCCTATGACTATGAGATTATGCAACTCCCGAATACCGTAGGAACACCTTGTGTGCTATCAAACGTCACAACGTAACTGGGTGATCATAAAGATGCTCTACAGGTGTCTCCAAAAGTATTCGTGGTGTTGGCATAGATCAAGATTAGGATTTGTCACTCCGAGTGTCGGAGAGGTATCTCTGGGCCCTCTCGGTAACACACATCACAATAAGCCTTGCAAGCAAAAGACTAATGAGTTAGTCATGAGATGATGTGTTACGGAACGAGTAAAGAGACTTGCCGGTAACGAGATTGAACTAGGTATAGAGATACCGACGATCGAATCTCGGGCAAGTAACATACCGTTTGACAAAAAGGAACAACGTATGTTGTTATGCGGTTCTGACCGATAAAAGATCTTCGTAGAATATGTAGGAGCCAATATGAACATCCAGGTTCCGCTATTGGTTATTGACCGGAGATGAGTCTCGGTCATGTCTACATAGTTCTCGAACCCGTAGGGTCCGCACGCTTAACGTTTGATGACGATCGGTATTATGAGTTTATGAGTATTGATGTACCGAAGGTAGTTCGGAGTCCCGGATGAGATCACGGACATGACGAGGAGTCTCAGAATGTCCGAGACATAAAGATTGATATATTGGACGACTATATTCGGACATCGGAAGTGTTCCGGAAAAGTTTCGGATTTATCGGGATTGCCGGAGGGGGTTACCGGAACCCCCTACGAGAGGGGATGGTCCATAGTGGGCCTAAAGGGAAAGAGAGAGGCAGCCCATAGGGCTGGCCGGCGCCCCCACCTAGGGTTCCTAGTTGGACTAGGATTGGGGGGGGGCCACCTCTCCTATTCCTTTCCCTCTTCTCTCTTTTGGTGAATCCTACTAGGAATAGGATTGCAATCCTATTCCTAGTAGGACTCCTTCCCTAGCCGCACCAGGAGAGGTTGGCCGGCCTCCCTCCCTTGCTCCTTTATATACGGGGGCAAGGGGGCACCCAAAGACACACAAGTTGAATTGTTTTAGTCGTGTGCGGTGCCCCCCTCCACAGAATCACACCTCGGTCATACCGTCGCGGAGCTTAGGCGAAGCCCTGCGCCGGTGAACACATCATATCCGTCACCACGCCGTCGTGCTGACGAAACTCTCCCGTGAAGCTCAACTGGATCAAGAGCCCGTGGGACGTCATCAAGCTGAACGTGTGCTGAACGCGGAGGTGCCGTATGTTCGGTGCTTGATCGGTTGGATCGCGAAGAAGTTCGACAACATCAACTGCGTCACTTGACGCTTCCGCTCCCGGTCTACGAGGGTACGTAGACACACTCTTCCCTCTCGTTGCTATGCATCTGGTAGATAGATCTTGCGTGATCGTAGGAAAATTTTAAAATACTACGTTCCCCAACACACGCATGGCCGCTTTCCGCCACCGATGAATCATCACGACCTCCACTTCGGAATTGGTAGCTGATACTTCATCTGAATCCTCCTGGAGAGGACAATCCGGCACTAGTTTAGCATTCACCCTTGACGGGCCTGATGTCGGATTGGCTGGAGCTTAGCATGCGTCGCCTCCGGGGACAGTCCGGCTTGAATTCCTCCTAAAAGGAAGAAACAATGCGGAAAGTTATAATAACAATTTCACCACCCAGTGCATGATAAAACAAACATACCTCTTTGAAGGTGCGCTGGTGTTCGCGGTCCTTTTCCGCTTCAAAGCCTCGCCCGACGCGAGCGCCGCCCTCTGGGTTGGCAATCTATGCGCAGTTCGGCATGAGGAGCGTTGTCCCTGTTTAAGTATGATAGAATATGGTGGGTAAATGCGCACTAGGAATCTTATCGTTGGTGAGATATCCCATAAAATTACTTACACGGGAAGAAGGAATGAGGCCTGGATAATCGGCTACTATATCCACCAAGGTGCCCTCACGGCAGGCCTGATAGAAGACTCCATGTTCTAACTCTACGCCTATATCCGGGTCCTCTTCATATCCGGGGCCCGTCTTTTGGAACGGGTCCTCTGGATGTGAGGCGGGATTGTTAATCCCCTTGACCACCTTCCTCCACTCCTGTTGGGAGAAGCCGAATACAGTTCGGTCAATACATCCTAACAAAGAAAAATGGAGTGATCAAAGAGAGGGACTCACCTAGTCGGGAAGATTGTACATAGAAAATCCTTCCTGACACGTTAAATGGATGAAGTCCTGCTTCTCTCCTTTGTAGAGACCTTCCAGGACAGCGCCTAGAATGGCAGGGTCATCTAGATCCAGGCGTAGGCGGCGTGAGGCATCATTCTGACCATTATAATGATCCATTGGAAGTCCTCTGGCTTGGAGCAGCTGCACGTGCCGCTTCAATGAAATGGCCATCACTTCGATTATAGTTAATCCCGAACTGGCAAGCAATTTAATCTTGCCGGCCAGTTGGCTAACCTCCGCTTTCTCTTATTCCGAAGGACCGCGGGGACACCAGTTGAAAAGCTTCTTTGGCGAAGCACTAGAATACCTGGGGAGTCCGCGCCGAACTAGATCCGGCAAAGCGACGTCTTCAATGTAGAACCACTCCGAGGGCCACTCTTCGGATGCCTTCTTTGGAGTACCGGAGAGATAGCATGTCCCGGCTATGCGCCATACTTCGGCGCTCCCAACTTCAAATATGGATCATTCTTCCGATCGAGGGACAAGGCAGAAATACCTTCTCCACAGCTCAAAGTGAGGCTCGTGGCCCAAGAACAGTTCGCATAAAGCGACAAAACCCGCAATGTGCAGAATTGACCTTGGAGTAAGATTGTGCAGTTGGAGGCCGTAGAACTCTAGGAGTCCCCTAATAAAGGAATGGACAGGGAACCCCACGCCTCTTAAAAGGTAAGGGACGAGACATACCCACTCTCCATCGAAGGGAATGGGAAAGCTCTCTGCCAGGGCTTGGTTGTCGACAGACGTTAGTCCGGCCCGGACGGGGACTAGATCCTCTGGAGGGAGATACCCCTACACTTGCAGTGTCCGCGGATGCGCGTGAGACACAAAGCAGCTTTTCCAATCTCCTGCACGAGGGCCATGAGGGCGCGAGGAGGAGCTCAGGGCACAGGCCATGTTTGAAGATTTTTTGCAGGCACTAGGGTTTCTTCCGCGTGTAATGAGATGGAAAGGCAGTTGGATCTATTCTCTTATATAGACGCCTCCCTTGAACAGTTAAGGGGGTATTTGCAAAAGACGCCCAGACGATTCGCATTCATTGGACACGTGGAAGACGAGACGACGACGGCGAGGAATCTGCAGATTATAATATTTGAAGAAGCCGAACTATCATCTAGGAGGACTCACCTTGCAAGACCGAAGACATGAAGTTGGATACAATCTTGTCCTCGAAGGCAAGTCCGGAGGCTACTGAGGGAGTTCTGTATTCAGGGGTCCTCAGTCATCCGGGTCGTTGAAGCTGGGCCGCATTGATGGGTCGCATGAAGAAGAAGCAGAAGGCCCTCCCCCGTATTCGGTTAGGACTCCTATGTACGTAGAAAGGCAGGTGTAGAGTCCAGATGTATCAATTAATTCCTCCCCAAGTCACCCTTGTAACCCTAGGTCCCCTCCGGTGTGTATATAAGCCGAGGGGATTAGTCTGTAGAGGGGATGATCTCTACAATATCGTCATAGGCTAGACCTAGGGTTTAGCCATTACGATCTCGAGGTAGATCAACTCTTGTATACATATTCATCCATACTAATATAGCGAGAAGTAGGGTTTTACCTCGATCGAGAGGGCCTGAACCTGGGTAAACATCGTGTCCCCAGCCTCCTGTTATGATCGATCCTCTAGACGCATAGCATGAGCCCCCCCCCCCCTACCCGAGATCTGCCAGTTTTGACACCGACAGGCGCCTTCCCCCCTCCTCACTCCTAGTCCAACTAGGATTCCCTAGGAGGGGTGCGGCTAGCCCTAGTGGGATGCCTCTCTCTTTTCCCTCATGGCCCACTTTGGCCTATACTCCCGTGGGGGGGTTCCGGTAACCCCTCTGGCACTCCGGTTTTATCCGATCACACCCGGAACACTTCCGGTGTACGAATATAGTCGTCCAATCTATCAATCTTTATGTCTTGTACATTCCGAGACTCCTCGTCATGTCCGTGATCTCATCCGGGACTCCGAACTACCTTAGGTACATCAAAACTCATAAACTCATAATACCGATCGTCATCGAACGTTAAGCGTGCGGACCCGATGGGTTCGAGAACTATGTAGACATGACCGAGACTCATCTCCGGTCAATAACCAATAGCGGAACCAGGATGCTCATATTGGTTCCTACATATTCTACAAAGATCTTTATCGGTCAAACCGCATAACAACATACGTTGTTCCTTTTGTCATCGTTGTGTTACTTGCCCGAGATCCGATCGTCGGTATCACTATACCTAGTTAATCACGTTACCGGCAAGTCTCTTTACTCGTTCTGTAATACATCATCTCGTGACTAACTCATTCGTCATTTGCTTGCAAGGCTTATTATGACGTGTATTACCGAGAGGGCCCAGAGATTCCTCTCCGACGCTCGGAGTGACAAATCATATTCTCGATCTATGACAACACCACAAACACCTTCGGATACACCTATAGAGCATGTTTATAATCACCCAGTTACGTTGTGACGTTTGATAGCACACAAGGTGTTCCTCCGGTATCCGGGAGTTGCATAATCACATAGTCATAGGAACATGTATAAGTCATGAAGAAAGCAATAGCAATAAAACTAAACGATCATAATGCTAAGCTAACGGATGGGTCTTGTCCATCACATCATTCTCTAATGATGTGGTCCCATTCATCAAATGACAATGCATGTCTATGGTTAGGAAACATAACCATCTTTGATCAACGAGCTAGTCAAGTAGTGGCATACTAGGGACACTCTGTTTTGTCTATGTATTCACACATGTACTAAGTTTCCTGTTAATACAATTCTAGCATGAATAATAAACATTTATCATGATATAAGGAAATAAATAATAACTTTATTATTGCCTCTAGGGCATATTTCCTTCAGTCTCCCACTTGCACTAGAGTCAATAATCTAGTTCACATCACCATGTGATTTAACACCAATAGTTCACATCCTCATGTGATTTAACACTTTGTAGTTCACATCGCCATGTGACCAATATTCAAAAGGTTTACTAGAGTCAGTAATCTAGTTCACATCGCCATGTGATTAACACCCAAAGAGTTCTAAGGTGTGATCATGTTTTTCTTGTGAGAGAGGTTTAGTCAATGGGTCTGCCACATTCAGATCCGTATGTATTTTGCAAATTTCAATGTCTACAATGATCTGTACGGAGCTACTCTTGCTAAATGCTCCCACTTTAAATATGTATCCAGATCGAGACTCAGAGTCATCCAGATCGGTGCCAAATCTTGCATCAACATAACTCTTTACGACAAACTCTTTATCACCTCCATAACAGAGAAATATTTCCTTAGTCCTCTATGGATAATTTTGACCGTTGTCCAGTGATCTACTCCTAGATCAAAATTGTACTCCCTTGCCAAACTCAGGGCAGGGCATACCATAGGTCTGGCATACAGCATGGCATACTTTATATAACCTATGGCTAAGTCTTAGGGAATGACTTTCATTCTCTCTCTATCTTTTGTTATGGTCAGGCTTTGAGTCTTACTCAACTTCACACCTTGCAACACATGCAAGAACTCTTTCTTTGACTGTTCCATTATGAACTACTTCACAAACTTTTCAATGTATGTACTCATTGAAAAAACTTATCGAGCGTCTTGATCTATCTCTATAGATCTTGATGCTCAATATGTAAGCAGCTTCACCGATGTCTTTCTTTGAAAAACTCCTTTCAAACACTCCTTTCTGCTTTCGAAAAAATTCTACATCATTTACGATCGACAATATGTCATTCACATATACTTATCAGAAAGGTTGTTGTGCTCCCACTCACTTTCTTGTAAATACAGGCTTCACCGCAAGTATGTATAAAACTATATGCTTTGATCAACTTATCAAAGCGTATATTCCAACTCCGAGATGCTTGCACCAGTCCATAGATGGATCGTTGGAGCTTGCACATTTTGTTAGCACCTTTAGGGTTGACAAAACCTTCTGGTTGCATCATATACAAATCTTCTTTAATAAATCCATTAAAGAACACAGTTTTGTTATCCATTTTCCATATTTCATAAAATGCAGCAATTGCTAACATGATTCGGGCAGACTTTAAGCATCGCTACGAGAGAGAAAATCTCATCGTAGTCAACACCTTGAACTTGTCGAAAACCTTTCGCAACAAGTCGAGTTTTGTAGACAGTAACATTACCATCGGCGTTAGTCTTCCTCTTAAAGTTCCATTTATTTTCAATGGCTTGCCGATCATCGGGCAAGTCAACCAAAGTCCACACTTTGTTCTCATACATGGATCCCATCTCAGATTTCATGGTATCAAGCGATTTTGTGGAATCTGGGCTCATCATCGCTTCCTCATAGTTTGTAGGTTCATCATGGTCTAGTAACATGACTTCTAGAACTGGGTTACCGTACCACTCTAGCACGGAATGCACTCTGGTTGACCTACGAGGTTCAGTAGTAACTTGATCTGAAGTTTCATGATCACCATCATTAGCTTCCTCGCTAATTGGTGTAGGAATAACTAGAACTAGTTTCTGTGATGTACTACTTTCCAATTCGGGAGAAGGTACAGTTACCTCATTAAGTTCCACTTTCCTCCCACTCACTTCTTTCGAGAGAAACTCCTTCTCTAGAAAGAATCCAATTTTAGCAACGAATATCTTGCCTTTGGATCTGTGATAGAAGGTGTACCCAACAGTTTCCTTTGGGTATCCTATCAAGACACATTTCTCCGATTTGGGTTCGAGCTTATCAGGTTGAAACTTTTTCACATAAGCATCGTTGCCCCAAACTTTAAGAAATGACAGCTTAGGTTTCTTGCCAAACCACGGTTCATACGGTGTCGTCTCAACGGATTAAGATGGTGCCCTATTTAACGTGAATGCAGCTGTCTATAATGCATAACCCCAAAACAATAGTGGTAAATTGGTAAGAGACATCATATATCGCACCATATATAATAAAGTGCGGTTACGACGTTCGGACACACCATTACGCTATGATGTTCCAGGTGGCGTGAGTTGTGAAATTATTTCGCATTGTTTTAAATGAAGGCCAAACTCGTAACTTCAAATATTCACCTCCGCGATCTGATCATAGAAACTTTTATTTTCTTGTTACGATGATTTTCCACTTCACTCTGAAATTCTTTGAACTTTTCAAATGTTTCAGACTTATGTTTCATCAAGTAGATATACCCATATCCGCTCAAATCATTTGTGAAGGTCAGAAAATAATGATACCCGCCGCGAGCCTCAATACTCATTGGTCTGCCTACATCAGTATGTATGATTTTCAACAAGTCAGGTACTCGCTCCATTGTTCCGAAGAACAGAGTTTTAGTCATCTTCCCCATGATGCATGGTTCGCAAGCACCAAGTGATTCATAATCAAATGATTCCAAAAGCCCATCAGCATGGAGTTTCTTCATGCGCTTTACACCAATATGACCTAAATGGCAGTGCCACAAATAAGTTGCACTATCATTATCAACCTTGCATTTTTTGGCTTCAATATTATGAATATGTGTATCACTACGATCGAGATCCAACACACTATTTTCATTGGGTGTATGACCATTGAAAGTTTTATTCCTTTAAATAGAACAACAATTATTCTATGACTTTAAATGAATAACCGTATTGCAACAAACATGATCAAATCAAATTCATGCTCAACGCAAATGCCAAATAACATTTATTTAGGTTCTACACTAATCCCAGAAGTATAGGGAGTGTGCGATGATGATCATATCAATCTTGGAACCACTTCCAACACACATCATCACTTCACCTTTAACTAGTCTCTGTTCATTCTGCAACTCTCGTTTTGAGTTACTAATTTTAGCAATTGAACCGGTATCAAATACCCAGGGGTTGCTATGAACACTAGTAAAGTACACATCAGTAATCTGTATATCAAATATACGTTTGTTCACTTCGCTATCCTTCTTATCCGCCAAGTATCTAGGACAGTTCCACTTCCAGTGACCATTTCCTTTGCAGTAGAAGCACTTAGTTTCAGGCTCAAGTTTAGCTTTGGGTTTCTTCACGGGAGTGACAACTTGCTTGTCATTCAAATGCCCTAGGTCTTCGTGAGCAAGCAAGTTGGATGCACACCCACTAGTTTCTTTTGTTGAGCTTTCATTCATATTTAGCTCTAGTGCATCCGTTGCATGGCAATCCCTACTCACTCACATTGATATCTATTGATGGGCATCTCCATAGCCTGTTGATACGCCTAGCCGATGTGAGACTATCTCCCTCTTTTTGTCTTCTCCACAACCACCTCTATTCCATCCATAGTGCTATATCCATGGCTCACGCTCATGTATTGCGTGAAAGTTGAAAGGCTTGAAAAGATAGAGTATGAAAACAAGTGCTTGGCTGAAATCGGGGTTGTGCATGATATGAATATTTTGTGTGATAATAAGGGAGCATAGCCAACACTATATGATTTTGTAGGGATAACTTTCTTTAGCCATAGTATTTTGAGAAGACATGATTGCTTTGTTAGTATTGCTTGAAGTATTGTTATTTCTTATGTCAATATAGACTTTTATCTTGAATCCTTCAGATCTGACAATTCATGCCACAATTAAGAGAATTACATTGAATAACTATATTGGTTAGCATTCCACTTCAAAAATTCTTTCTTTATCATTTACCTACTCGAGGACGAGCAGGAATTAAGCTTGGGGATGCTTGATACGTCTCCAACGTATCTATAATTTTTATTGTTCCATGATATTATTTATGAAGTCTTGGATGTTTAATGGGCTTTATCATTCACTTTTACATCATTTTCGGGACTAACCTACTAACACAAAGGCCCAGTCCAGATTGCTATTTTTTTGCCTATTTCAGGGTTTTGCAGAAAAGGAATATCAAACAGAGTCCGAACGGAATGAAACCTTCACGAGAGATATTTTTGGAGGAAATCACGCTCGGGAAACGTCAGGACCAAGTCAGGGGACGAAGGGCCATCCCTCGAGGGTGGGGGCGCGCCCCCCTTCCCAGGGCGCGCCCCCTGCCTCGAGGCTGGCCCACACGGACCCCGATGCCCTCCTTCTTCCTATATATACCTATGTACCCCAGAAACTCCATACACAGAGAGAAAACCCTAATTCCACCGCCGTAGCTTCTGTTCCCGTGGAGATCCCATCTTGGAGCCTGTTCCGGGAGGGGGGTCCATCACGGAGGCCTTCATCATCATCATCATCGCCCTCGCCATGAGTTGTGAGTAGTTTACCACAGACCTTCAGGTCCATAGCTAGTATGTAGATGGCTTCTTCTCTTTCTCTGGATCTCAATACAAAGTTCTCCTCGGTCTTCGAGGAGATCTATTCGATGTAATCTCTTTTTGCGGTGTGTTTGTCGAGATCCGATTAATTGTGAGTTTATGATCAAGGTTACCTATGAAAGATATTTGGTTCTTCTCTGAACTTTTTATGTGTGCTCATAATATTCTTGCAAGTCTCTTCGAATTATTGGTTTGGTTTGGCCTACTAGATATATAGTTCTTGCAATGGGAGAAGTGCTTGGCTTTGGGTTCAATCTTGCGGTGTCCTTTCCCAGTGACAGTAGGGGCAGCAAGGCACGTATTGTATTGTTGCCATCGAGGATAAAAAGATGGGGTTTTCATCATATTGCTTGAGTTTATCCCTCTACATCATGTCATCTTGCTTAAAGTGTTACTCTGTTCGTATGAACTCAATACACTAGATGCATGCTGGATAGCGGTCGATGTGTGGAGTAATAGTAGTAGATGCAGACAGGAGTCGGTCTACTTGTATCGGACGTGATGCCTATATACAATGATCATGCCTAGATAGTCTCATAATTATTCGTTTTTCTATCAATTGCTCGACAGTAATTTGTTTACCCGCCGTAGAATACCGCTATCATGAGAGAAGCCACTAGAGAAAACTATGGCCCCCGGGTCTATTCTCAACATATCAATCTACATCTACTTTACTTTTCTTGCTTTTATTTGCCGTTTTATTAAACTAAAAATACCAAAAATATAATTATCATCTCTATCAGATTTCACTCTCGTAAGTGATCATAAAGGGATTGACAACCCCTTATCGCGTTGGCTGCGAAGTTCTTATTTGTTTGTGCAGATGCGAGGGACTGGCGCGTGGTCTCCTACAGGATTGATACCTTGGTTCTAAAAAACTGAGGGAAATATTTACGCTACTGTGCTGCATCTCCCTTTCCTCTTCGAGGGAATACAACGCAAGCTCAAGAGGTAGCAGCTACCGGCGCAGGGCTTCGCCTAAGCACTGCAACGATATGACCGAGGTGTGTTTCTGTGGAGGGGGCACCACACACGGCTAAAACAATGTTTCTTGTGTGTCCTTGGGTGCCCCCTGCCCCCGTATATAAAGGAGCAAGCGGGGAGGTGTGGCCAGCCCTATAGGGCGCACCAGGAGTAGGTTTCTACTCCTAGTAGGAGTAGGAATCCCCATTTCCTATTCCTATTAGGAGTAGGAAAGGAAGAAGAAGGGGAGAAGGAAGAAGAGGGGCGCCTCACCCCCCACTCCTAGTCCAACTACGTTTCCCTAGGAGGGGTGCGGCTAGCCTCTCTCTTTTCCCTCATGGCCCACTATGGCCCATACTCCCCCGAGGGGGTTCCGGTAACCCCTCCGGCACTCCGGTTTTATCCGATAACACCCGGAACACTTCCGGTGTCCGAATATAGTCGTCTAATATATGAATATTTATGTCTCGGACATTCCGAGACTCCTCGTCATGTCCGTGATCTCATCCGAGAATCCAAACTACCTTTGGAACATCAAAACTCATAAACTCATAATACTGATCGTCATCGAACGTTAAGCGTGCGGACCCTATGGGTTCGAGAACTATGTAGACATGACCGAGACTCATCTCCGGTCAATAACCAATAGCGGAACATGGATGCTCATATTGGTTCCTACAGATTCTACGAAGATCTTTATCGGTCAAACCGCATAACAACATATATTGTTCCCTTTGTCATCAGTATGTTACTTGCCCGAGATTCGATCGTCGGTATCACTGTACCTACTTAATCTCGTTACCGGCAAGTCTCTTTACTCGTTCCGTAATACATCATCTCGTGACTAACTCATTAGTCATTTGCTTGCAAGGCTTATTATGATGTGTAGTACCGAGAGGGCCCAGAGATACCTCTCCGACGCTCGGAGTGACAAATCATATTCTCGATCTATGCCACCACCACAAACACCTTCGGAGACATCTGTAGAGCATCTTTATAATCACCCAGTTACATTGTGACGTTTGATAGCACACAAGGTGTTCCTCTGGTATTCGGGAGTTGCATAATCTCATAGTCATAGGAACATGTATAAGTCATCAAGAAAGCAATAGCAATAAAACTAAACGATCATAATGCTAAGCTAACGGATGGGTCTTGTCCATCACATCATTCTGTAATGATGTGATCCCATTCATCAAATGACAATGCATGTCTATGGTTAGGAAACATAACCATCTTTGATCAACGAGCTAGTCAAGTAGAGGCATACTAGGGACACTCTGATTTGTCTATGTATTCACACATGTACTAAGTTTCCGGTTAATACAATTCTAGCATGAATAATAAACATTTATCATGATATAAGGAAATAAATAATAACTTTATTATTGCCTCTAGGGCATATTTCCTTCATATAGCACTATAGGTGGAATAGAGTGGTGGTTGTGGAGAAGACAAAAAGGAGGAAGATAGTCTCACATCAACTAGCCGTATCAATGGGCTATGGAGATACCCGTCAATAGATATCAATGTGAGTGAGTAAGGATTGCCATGCAGCGGATGCACTAGAGCTATAAGTGTATGAAAGCTCAAGTAAAGAAACTAAGTGGGGGTGCATCCAACTCGCATGCTCACGAAGACCTAGGGCATTTTGAGGAAGCCCGTCATTGGAATATACAAGACAAGTTCTATAATAAAAATTACCACTAGTATATGAAGGTGAAAAAACAAGAGACTCTCTATCATGAAGATCATGGTGCTACTTTGAAGCACAAGTGTGGAAAAAGGACAGTAGCATTGCCCCTTCTCTCTTTTTCTCTCATTTTTTTTACTTTGGGCCTTTCCTCTCCCTTTTTTTTCTCTTTTTTATGGCCTCTTTTTTTATTCCTTTTTTTCGTCCACAGTCTCATCCCGACTTGTGGGGAAATCATAGTCTCCATCATCCTTTCCTCACTCGGACAATGCTCTAATAATAAATATCATCACACTTTTATTTACTTACAACTCAAGAATTACAACTTGACGCTAGAACAAAATATGACTCAATATGAATGCCTCCGGAGGTGTACCGGGATGTGCAATGAATCAAGAGTGACATGTATGAAAAATTATGCATGGTGGCTTTGCCACAAATACGATGTCAACTACATGATCATGCTAGGAAATATGATAATGATGAAGCGTGTCATAATAAACGGAACGGTGGAAAGTTGCATGGCAATATATCTCGGAACGGCTATGGAAATGCCATAATAGGTAGGTATGGTGGGTGTATGGTACCGGCGAAAGTTGCGCGATACTAGAGAGGCTAGCAATGGTGGAAGGGTGAGAATGCGTATAATCCATGGACTCAACATTAGTCATAAAGAACTCATATACTTATTGCAAAAATCTACGAGTTATCAAAACAAAGCACTAAATGCATGCTCCTAGGGGAAGGGTTGGTAGGAGTTAACCATCGCACGATCCCGACCTCCACACAAAGGAAGACAATCAATAAATAAATCATGCTCCAACTTCGTCACATAACGGTTCACCATACGTGCATGCTACGGGAATCACAAACTTTAACACAAGTATTCCTCAAATTCACGATTACTCCACTAGCATGACTCTAATATCACCATCCTCATATCTCAAAACAATCATCAAGTATCAAACTTCTCATAATATTCAATGCACCTTATATGAAAGTTTTTATTATACCCATCTTACATGCCTATCATATTAGGACTAATTTTTTTAGCCAAAGCAAATTACCATGCTGTTCTAAAGGACTCTCAAAATAATATAAGTGAAGCATGAGATATCAACAATTTCTATAAAATAAAACCACCGCCGAGCTCTAAAAAGATATAAGTGAAGCACTAGAGCAAAATTATCTAGCTCAAAAGATATAAGTGAAGCACATAGAGTATTCTAATAAATTCCGATACATGTGTGTCTCTCCCAAAAGGTGTGTACAGCAAGGATGATTGTGGTACACTAAAAATCAAAGACTCAAATCATACAAGACGCTCCAAGCAAAACACATATCTTGTGGTGAATAAAAATATAGTCTCAAGTAAAGTTACCGATAGACAAAGACGAAAGAGGGGATGCCTTCCCGGGGCATCCCCAAGATTAGGCTTTTGGTTGTCCTTAAATTTTAAATTGGGGTGCCTTGGGCATCCCCAAGCTTAGGCTCTTTCCACTCTTTATTTCATAGTCCATCAAATTCTTACCCAAAAACTTGAAAACTTCACAACACAATAACAGAAAATCTCGTGAGCTCCGTTAGTATAAGAAAGCAAACCACAACTTTAAGGTACTGTATTGAACTCATTATTTATTTATATTGGTGTTAAACCTAATGTATTCCAACTTCTCTATGGTTCATACCCCCCGATACTACTCATAGATTCATCAAAATAAGCAAACAAGACACGAAAAACAGAATTTGTCAAAAACAGAATAGTTTGTAGCAATTTGTAACTTTCGAATACTTCTGTAACTCTAAAAATTATGAAATAAATTGGTGGACGTGAGCAATTTGTCTATTAATCGTCTTAAAACAGAATCAACCTAAAAGCACTCTCCAGTAAAAAAATGGCAGCTAATTTCGTGAGCGTAAAAGTTTCTGTTTTTTACAGCAAGATCGCAAAGACTTCACCCAAGTTTTCCCAAAGCTTCTACTTGGTACAAACACAAATTAAGACACAAAACCACATCTAACCAGAAGCTAGATGAAATATTTATTACTAAATAGAAGTAAAAGCAAAGAAAATAAAATTGGGTTGCCTCCCAACAAGCGCTATCGTTTAACGCCCCTAGCTAGGCATGATACAAGAATAGATCTAGGTATTGCCATCTTTGGTAGGCAATTCTTCAGTTGAACACTTATAACCCTTAGGATTTGCCTTATTTTCAACAATAATCAAACTCCGAGGCAAGAAATCAAGAAATTCATTTGTAGCAAAAGGTTCCTTAATGATGGTGAGAAAGTTGGGGTGAACACATATTGATTTGAGATCCGCAGTTTCCTTACTAGAAGATTCACCCTTATTTTTAGGAACATACATAAATTTGGCCATTTCGGTAGTAGAAGGGTTTGAAGTATTTCTCACAACAGAAAAAGCAGACCCAACGTTGGTAATAATATCCTCAAGCTTATCAATTCTGATGGAATCTTGATCTATTTTTTCATTAACTATGGGTTCTTTTTCTGTAAAATTTTCCAGAGTGACTCCTACCTTAGATCCATATTGGGTAATTTTGTTATGGATCTTTTTATCCAAGCTTTCAATCAACTCCATAGTGGCAACTTTATTTACAATAGTTTCAAGCCTTTGCATTACGTGTTCTAAAGTTAAAATAGTTCCATTAACCAAAAGAGGTGGTGGGCCAAACAAATCTATCATAGCATTATAAAAATCAAAAGTATGGATACCCAAATTCCCTCCAGTTATGGTATCAAGAATATATCTATTCCAAGGAGTGATGCCTACATAAAAATTGCGAAGAAGCGCAGAAGTGGATTGCTTCCTAGTAGATCTATTCTGAGCATTGCAAATTCTATACCAAGCATCATTTAGATTTTCTCCCTCCCTTTGTTTATAATTAAGAACTTCATTATCGGGAGTATTAATAATGATAGAAGGGCTGGCCATGACGGCGAAACAAACGATCTAACACACGAACATGCAAGAAGTAAACAGAGACTAAAGAAAAAGGGCGAATAAAACGGCAAGGGTTAAGTGGGGGAGAGGAAAACGAGAGGTGAATAGCAAATAATTTAATGCGATGGATAAGAGTTTATGATGGGTACTTGGTATGTGACTTGCACGTAGATTTCCCCGGCAACAGCGCCAGAAATCCTTCTTACTACCTCTTGAGCATGCGTTGGTTTTCCCTTGAAGAGGAAAGGGTGATGCGGAAAAGTAGTGTAAGTATTTCCCTCAGTTTTTGAGAACCAAGGTATCAATCCAGTAGGAGACTACATGCAAATCCCTAGTACATGCAAAAACAATTAAGAACCTTGCAACCAACATGATAAAGGGGTTGTCAATCCCTTCACGGCCACTTACAAAAGTGAGATCTGATAGAGATAATAAGATAAATATTTTTGGTATTTTTCTTGTATAGATTGAAAAGTAAAGATTGCAAAATAAAAGATAGCTAGTTGACGGGAAACTAATATGATGGAAAATAGACCCGAGGGCCATAGGTTTCACTAGTGGCTTCTCTCAAGATAGCATATTCTACGGTGGGTGAACAAATTATTGTCGAGCAATTGATAGAAAAGTGCATAGTTATAAGAATATCTAGGCATGATCATGTATATAGGCATCACGTCCGTCATAAGTAGACCGAAACGATTCTGCATCTACTACTATTACTCCACACATCGATCGCTATCCAACATGCATCTAGAGTATTAAGTTCATAAGAACACAGTAACGCCTTAAGCAAGATGACATGATGTAGAGGGATAAACTCATGAAATATGATATAAACCCCATCTTTTTATCCTCGATGGCAACAATACAATATGTGCCTTGCTGCCCCTGCTGTCACTGGGAAAGGACACCGCAAGATTGAACTCAAAGCTAAGCACTTCTCTCATTGCAAGAAAGATCAATCTAGTAGGCCAAACCAAACTGATAATTCGAAGAGACTTGCAAAGATATTAAATCATGCATATAAGAATTCGGAGAAGAATCAAATATTGTTCATAGGTAATCTTGATCATAAACCCATAATTCATCGGATCTCGACAAACACACTGCAAAAAGTATTACATCAAATAGATCTCCAAGAAGATCGAGGAGAACTTTGTATTGAGATCCAAAGAGAGAGAAGAACAGTGGCGATTCTACCGTCCGGGCACCCTGGGCACGTGCCCGGGCTCGATCGCTACAAAATTTACGAGCAGGCAGAGTCATAATCTCGTATAACGTATGGTGGACAATAAGAAATACAATAGCCTCGTGATGAATTGGCTAGTTTTGGGCTTAATTACGCCAACAGACAGGCCCACCCCTTAATTAATTTACGTGGGCCACAATAGGGTAGTCAACTGGTGGCCTTTGAAAAGAATGTGAATCCATCGATCGATCACGAGGCTGCATCGGCGCATTGCTCACCTTGCTGTGTGTCGTGCCGCACTACGTGCAGCCCTATCTACTCCAACGCTGGAGGTGGCGGCAGGCGACGTGGACTGGCAGAGGCGAGCAACATCATAGCTGGCAAGAACGCGGGAGATGGTGCACGGCCGGGTCTCCAATCCGGCTACTACTCCCATTAGCGGTGATCGGGATCGGAACCATGGGAGTCAAAGTGGCAGCATGGTGGGAATACCACCCCGGCTGTGAAGGACGGTAGCTACGCGTGCAGCACAACGGGTGCCCAATCTGTGCAAAGCCTGTTAGGAGGCAGCAATTGGCAGCAAACTGCCAATAACTAGGGCTACCGGCGGCAAACATTTTCCTAGAGGTTCAATTAGCACATTATTGGTATGATTTATTCTCATTAATGTGTTTTATTTGAATTGAAATTATATATTTTGTTAATGTGTCATATCTTGTAGATCCTCGTGTGTGCACAAGGATGAACATCAGAGATTTGATTTTTGTCATCATGACGTCGAAATATTTGGTTGTGTGGTCAATTTTTAGCAAGTTAATTGGTATTATATCTCATGTTTTTATTTACTTCTATGATCTATGAAACATTAGTGTATATATTGCACATGACATTTATTCCAATATATGATACTTGTGGCATTAGATAGACTAAGCTTAATTCTAGCTTACGTCGTGCCCAGGCTTTGGCAATTCGCTAGCTCCGCCCCTGGAGAAGAAGCCATCTAGCTAATAACTATGGACCTGAAGGTCTGTGGTAAACTACTCACAACTCATCGGAGAGGCTATGGTGTTGATGTAGAAGCCCTCCGTGATCGATTCCCCCTCCGATGGAGCTCCGGAAAAGGCCCCAAGATGGGATCTCACGGGTACAGAAGGTTGTGGTGGTGGAAATAGGGTTTCGTGGTGCTCTCAAATGTTCTCAGGATATATGAGTATATATAAGAGGCAGAGGCACGTCGGTGGAGCTACGAGGGGCCCACGAGGGTGGGGGCGCGCCTACCCCCCTGGGCGCGCCCTCCTACCTCGTGGCTTCCCAGGCATGTACTCCAAGTCTTCTGGATTGTGTTTGTTCCTAAAATGATCCTCGCAAAGGTTTCATTCCGTTTGGGCTCCGTTTGATATTCCTTTTCTGCGAAACACTGAAATAGGCAAAAAACAGCAATTTGCACTGGGCCTTGGGTTAATATGTTAGTCCCAAAAATAATATAAAAGTGCATAATAAATCCCATTAAATATCCAAAATAGATAATATAATAGCATGGAACAATCAAAAATTATAGATAGGTTGGAGACGTATCACCTCCCACTTAGGGTTTCTCATTCCCAGGCGCATGGCCTTCTGGGGGCTGGTGCGCCTAGCCCAATAAGGATAGGGCGCCCCCTACAGCCTATGCACGCCCTAGGGGATGGTGCAATCCACTTGTGGACTTCCTGACCCCTCCGGAATCCTTCCGGAACTCCCCATGATGTTCGGGATCTCATCCGAGACTCCAAACAATATTCGGTTCATGCCATGAATATCTCAATACTACCCTAGCGTCATCGAACGTTAAGCATGCGACCCTACGGGTTCGAGAATCATGCAGACTTGACCGACACTCCTCTTTGATCAATAACCAATAGCGTGACCGGGATGTTCATATTGACTCCTACATATTCAACGAAGATCTTTATTAGTTGAATCACTATGTCAAGGATTCAATTAATCTCGTATACACCCGTATACAATTCCCTTTGTCGAGCGATATGTTACTTGCCCAAGATTCGATCGTCGGTATCTCCATACCTAGTTTAATCTCGTTATCGATAAGTCTATTTACTTTTCTCATAATACAAGATCTCGTGACTAAACTCATTAGTCACATGCCTGCAAGCTTCTTGTGATGTTGTATTACCGAGAGGGCCCATAGGAATTTCACCGTCATACAGAGTGAAAAATCCCAGTTCGATCTGTGCTAACCCAACAACCACCTTTGGAGATACCTGTGCTCGCACCTTTATGATCACTACTGCAGGATGCTGCTAACACGACACTACGATCAGAGACCCTTCGACGAAATTGTGTGCGATGCAATAATCGCAAACGGTGATGTAAAATAACTGTAAAAAAAGATGCAAAACATCTGCGTTGAAGGATACATCAAACACGGTTCAGATTTCAGTTACGTGTGCGATGCGGGGCATACGATTCAATTCAATTAAATGTTTGCGATGAGGTAGAACAAAAGAAACGGGCAGCCGGATGAAGGTGTGTGTTATATACGACATACAATTCACTCGGATAAACTGTTTGTGATGAGGCGGAACAACAGAAACGGACAGCCAGATGAAGGTGTGTGTGATATACGGCATATAGTTCACTCGGATGAACTATTTATGATTAGGCAACACAAAAAAACGGTCGGTCAGCTCAAGGTGTGTGCGATAGACGACATACGGTTCACTCGAATAAACTATTTTCGGTTAGGCAACACAACAGAAACGGTTCAGCCAGATCAAGGTGTGTGCAATGAAGGGCATACAGTTCATTTGGATAAACTGTTTGTGTTGAGCAAGAGAACAGAAACGTTTCACATAAACAAGTTGTGTGTAATATGCTCCAAACATCCAATTACATAGGTGGCTAGTACACACATGACATTTTCACACACCAAAGTAAACTATTACATGCATAATTAATTAGGATAAACGATCATCTAATCATCATCTACTTCTTGTGCTAGCTCGATATTCCTTCTATGCTAAGTATCCATTAATTGATGGCGTTTTATGAACATGCCACAGTTTCCCGCCATTTCCTCGCCGGTTTCTCGCCACCCAGCGATATTGCGCATAAACCTAGGCGGCGCGCGACACATGGAGGCAACAAGCGCAACCTGTAGCACAACAACTTTTCCAAGCATGCCAACCCACCAAAGCGCCGCCTCTGCCATCAACCTCGTTGACGAGAAAAACGAGAAGGCGCCATGGCCTGCTGAGGCCGAGGCGCTCCCCGGCAAGGCGATGGACGACGCCGTGATGCGTGTAATCGCCAGGGTTGAGCAGAACCTTGGCGCATGGCGCTTCAGCGGCGCGGACCAAGATAGGCATGTCAGCGTCGAGAGGCGGCAACTCACCGCACAACATGATCGATGGTGCGCTGTAGAGCAAGCTACGCATGTCCGCGTTGATAGGTTGTGGCTCGCCGCACGGCGCCACTGTTGGAGCGCTGCAGAGCGAGAAGCACAGCATGACGCACAACAAAGAGCGGATCCATCGGCGCTTGCCTGTTGTCGACTCGGCGTCGCAGGTGGTACACGTCCCGTCAGTACCCCCATTCCTCGCCATGAGTGGGCAAAGGCCATCTGCACCGTACTTTTACCAAAGGTCGGCCGCGCCATACTTGCACCGGACGCCTGTCGCGTCATTCGTGTGGGTTGCGTTGTTCGCCTTGTCCGCGGCCTGCTCGATTCCAACACGCTGGTCGCTAGGCTCGACCGCCTCCTTGGCCCAGGTGTCCACCTGGGCGTAGTAGAGGAACATGGCCGTCGCATCCTCGAGCTGGTGATGTCTGATGAAGTAGCCAACTTGGAGCTCGATATCGCGCTCCAGATGTACCGTGAGCGTGTCGACCGCGTGGACGAACGCCTGCACGAGTTCCGGCAGAGCCAAGAGCTACCGTAGGCAAGGGTTGCTTGTCATGGTCTCATGGACGCGTTTTATTTTGTTGAGCCGTTTCGACGTGGATCGCTATATATTCACAGCAATCATAATATTGCTCTGTTTCAATGTGTGTACTCTGTTTTCCGTTCTTATATGTTCTGTTTCAATGTGTGCGTATATGCTTTCCATTAAGTATATGTGGATGATAACAACTATATACAAATTAGTATACAAAAACAGATAGAAAATGGAATTCATAATATATATATTAATTGTTCATTAGTTCATCACAGAATATATATAATATCATCACATATACGTGATGATACTTAACTACTAGGTACAATGCATAAAATTGAAAACGAACAATACTAACACTAATAATCCCTCCTGGGGGCAGTATTCTGGCAGCCCCTCACCAGCAGCTCCCTGGTGCGTGGCGTCTTCCCAGCGCGGAGGTAGTACTCTGCCTCCTGTGCCTCGCAGCGCTTGACGTACCGATCAATCTCTTGCTGGCAGACGAGCGCGAACGATCTTGTCATTTCATTAGGCCCCACCGGAGCTCCTCGTCGGTGGCATGCTGGATCTTATCGGTCCACCTCCACGCATCGATGAGGCGCCTAGCGCCTTTGACAATCCTCGCGAAGTACCCGTCTTCGTGCACCTCCTCCACACAACGACGCGCCCTCCCCCAAAGCTCCATCGCCTCCTTTTTCCGGGCGGCATCTCGGGCTTCACAGGCCGCCTGGTACCTGGCTTTCTCCTCCACCATCTCCTTGTTGAACGCCACTTGTCGGGCTTTCTGAGCCAGCGGCAGCGACATCCACAGACAAAGATTGTACTGGCCCCAAAACTAATCCAAAGTTGGGGTGTCCGGCGCAACCTCGTCCGGCGGCGCGTAGGGGTCCTCCTCGCCGCCATTCATAGATAGTGCATTAAAATAAGCTTTCCGCCAATTACTATCCATTATTACACCACGAGAAATTTGGGGTTTAAATTACTTATAAAATTTGAATTTTGAATTTTATTAAGTACATCCATATTTGAGAGAGAATGAAAGAATGCCGACTAGGAACTAGATATGAAATGTAGGCGAAAAGATGCACAAAGAGGACAATAAATATTTCCCTATTGTAGGGTCTACACATTGGTAGCAACCCCATTCGATCTCACTATTGATCAAAACATGCCATATGAGAATGAATTCGACTACATATTACTACCGTGCCCATCACTTTTTTTTTACTTACGAAAAGAAAAAATACATTCTTATGAAAAAATAGATCAGACGGTTTACCTAATTTGTTAAATCATTTAATGTTTGTTACATGCCTACGTAGATCATGGGGTAAAGATAGAATTAATATTCTTCTTTTTATTTTATTTTCTCACGTGATACATGGCGTTTTCTTGCTTATTTTCGTAAAATACAAACGGAATCGATCACGGACACGTCGTGCGCCGCGCTTCTTCGGCGCTGATATTAATAAAGGACAGTGGGTTGTTGCCTTGAAGTAAATAGTTAAAAAATATAATGCTCTAATAAACTTCTCGGTAGTGGGACACACCGATACAAATAGGGATGTGGGAAGGGCGTCCTCCAACAAATAGGATCATTTCCATCCAAAGGACGGCGGATTAGGTGTCATGTTTTTCTGCCCTCCAACATGGATGAAACGGCATGTAACCTGTTTGATTGGCATAGTCCCCGACAGTTTTTGTGCCCTCTTAAGTGTCTTCTCCCGGCAGATTACATGTTGTTTCATCTGTGTTGTGGTGTACTGAGTTTAGGGGTGTAATTGTTAAAACGTCCAACTTTTACAAGCCCAATACCGCTCACCGAAACAGGTTTCTTCCACATGGACCTAATATTTTCATAGGCACATAATTTACACCCCGTTTTGTGTCAAAATTGTATACGCACCTTACCTAAATCATGAGGCTGGAAGCTAACCGGCTACGCCGAGGGAATATCTGGTGGAAATCATGTTTAAAAGATTTTACATTTCGCAAATTACCGTATCTTAAGAGGGTGATGTTCTATTTCTCATGGAAACCACGTTCAAACAGAAATTCATTTAGGCTGTACTCCCTCCTTCCTCCTCCTTGCTGAAATATGGCCCACAATACTTCAAACTCACATACCAAGCAGAAGTTTTTTTTTTTGCGGGGGAAGCAGAAGTTAAGAGAGGTTTCTTAGGGATGACGCATGGGCTCACGAAGTTTTTGATTGTAAATGTGTCCACATGCATAGGCTCGTAATGCATCGGTTTCCTAATATGCGTTACAATATCTGCCAAAAGGTAAAATAAAACTGACAGCATTTGTATTCAGAGGTGGAGGGAGTATAAAGAAAACAAATTCAATGATGAATAGTAGTATTTACTGTTCGACACTATGTCACACCCTGATTTTCATGCCACAACACTTAAGCTAATAATCATGCTAAAATGTGGTTTGGCAAAAAAAAATTGAGTGTTTTTGACTTTGCTTGATTGATTTTCTGTCTGCTGTTTGCTACTGCTCTACAAATCAAATAAATCCTCCAACTCTTATACTTCATATCCTTGCTCCAAAACCTTTTCCCAATGATCATGCCATGTGTATAGAACAGTATAGTATTTTCTTATAAAAATATTTTGGCCAAATAGTATTTTCTAAAATTAGTTTTCCAAAAACCCCTGAATTAAGGTTTGCACTGCAAGTACCTTATTTAGGGTGTGAAAAATCTTTCAAAAGGTATATTTGAATCCTATTAGGTATAGGACTCCCATAAACCACAAAATTATAATTTTCAAGGTTATTTTTATATTTTATTTAAAAGCTTTTTCTTAAGGCCAGAAATGGTCTTTAATAGGGAAAAATTATTTAATTATTTCAAAAATATTTGCCAAAATTCAGGGAAACTCATAGGACATATATTGTCCGTATATAAGAGTTTCAACACATGGTCATGTTCAAAATATTGGACAAATCCTTCTAAAACCCTTTTTGGATATTTCAAGCTTTTGAAATATTTACAAAGGAAATGTTCTCCAAAAATTCAAGGGAAATTCCATCATGTCAAATATGACATATGTGATGATCTTACAAGGCCTCATGCCTTGAAGATCAATGAAACATCATCTAATCCCCTCAAAACCATTTCTGTCCATTTTGAAGTTTGAGCAGCTTTACATTACCAAACTAGTCCAAATGCTCTCAAACTTGGTGCACATGCTAAAATGATGTAAATATGCATCTATGCCAAATGGCACAAGTTTTGGAGAAGGACAACTTGATCTAAGTGCCCCAAAATCCTTTCTGACCAGATCCAAATTTGAACAACTCTACATTGCCAACTTTTTACTTGGGGCCTCAAATTTTGTGGACATGTTCACAACCCCAAATGATGACACTACACCAAGTGGTGCATCAAGGAGAGATGATTTGCTTAACCTAATCTTGAGAAATCCATTTCTGTTGATTTCTAGGGTTCACCAAAGTTACATTGGCAACTTTGCCCAAATGAGCTCAAATTTGGTGAAAGGGCCTAAATGTATGTGCCATTTGGTCCTGTTAAGTCTCATGTCAATTGGAAGTCAATTGCTTGCCCAAAACCACATCAAACACCTTCCGCCATTTTACCAAAACCATTGTTTTGACCCCTTTCACTATTCCCCTTTACCTCAAATTCTTACCACAGCATCACCTAGTCACCTTCTACCTCCAGTAACTCTCCCATGACCAGAACTCAATGATTGAGGGGTGAAAACCCTCATTTTACCTCACTGGACAGCCCCTCTCTCCCTCTTCTTCTGCCTCTCTCTTCTCCTACTTGCTCCCCAGGGCATCCCAGGCCGTCTGTGCATTGTTTATTAACCCCTAGAGTTGTTGGACACCGGGGGACACGGCCAGGGTGCAAGGGACATGACCATGCCGGCCAAAGACACGCTCTGGAGCGCGCTACAGTGCGCCAATGCACTGTAGCTCGGCCCTCCCGAGGTACCCAGGCGGCATTGGGCAGAGCGAGCGTGTCCATCGAGGTCGCCTCGACGTCCACGACACGCCTCACTGCCGGGCCCCTCCTCGCTTGTTCCCCTTATCCCTCCGTGACCTCGCCCGAGCGCGTCCATGGACGTTGCTCACGGTGCACCGCGGCCACGCCTATTTAAGTCACCCCCGACCCTCTCTCTCGTCTTGGTTAGGACCCCCTCTCTCCCGTGAACCTCCCGGACAAGCCCCCTCTCCCCCTGGTGCTCTCTTTCCCTCTCCATGGCCGACGTGTCGCCGTCGGCCTCCTCCTAAATTCACGCCATGTGGCCTCCCCCTCCCATTTTAGACTCCACTAGGACACCTACAACCTCACCGCCGATCGTGACCTCGACCGCCCCAGGGCCTAGGACCCATCTAGGTGGTCGCGCCCCTCTCCCCCGAGCTCGATGGTACTCAGGGCGCCTGCACCGGTGCCCCTACTCGCTGGGACGGGCCTGGCCTCACTCTTTTATTCCTGCGGCACGGGGAGGCCGCGCGAGGAAGAAGAAGCCGGCCGCTGGACCGGCGACCCCATCGGTCAGCCTCTGCTGACCTGTCCAGCCGGACCCGCTCAGGTTAAGTGGAGGCGGGAACCCACTGGAACCGCCTCCCCTGCAGGAAAGCGCACTCCCATAATGCGCCATCGGCGTGGCCTTCCTTAGCCGCGTTCGGCCGAGCCGCTGGGCCGGCCCAGTGGCGCCCTACTACTAAACCTCGACCAGTGCGCGCCGCCGCCTCCTAGATCCGGCCCATTTCGGTAAATCCTTTGTCTTTTTATTTTCTGTAAACTTCAGAAATCCATAAATAAATCAAATGGATTCCAAATTTGGTTATTCAAATTTCTAGGAGTTTCTAAAACCCTGATCTACCTGTTGGAGCAACATGCACATTTTTTCATAGACCTTTTCTTCACAAATATTATCAAAATGCCATTTTTCTATTTCTGTGATAAACTTTAGAAAATCACAGAGAGCTCAAATTTGATCCAAATGCAATGGTTCAAATTCCTAGATGCTTGTAATATCCAAACTTAGGTTTGGAACATTTTTATTAATACTTTCTGTACCCCACCAAATAATGAGCCATTTCTTCATATTTATCAACTTTGCAAAATCCTAGGAAATTCATTTGAACTCCAAATCTAGTGAAACCAACTCCTAGATGCTTCTAAAATCATGATATGTTAAATAGGTGCCTTTGCTCATTGTTCAAAAATATATTTCTGTACACTTCTTTCAAATCCATAAACCCCTTGATTCCATCATATTGAAATGTGCCAAACCATCCATTGATCATACTCCAATGAAACCACCTTGGTTATTTTTCATATGACCAGAGGTATCCTAGAAAAGTCAAACTCCTATTTTTAGAGCACTTTTATTTTTGCTTTGTTGTGTTGCTTATTATGATTGTTTCCATCGATTAGTTGACGAAATAAATGGAGTACTCAGAGATGGACCAGAAGGTTTGAAGACTCAGAAGGATAAGGCAAGCAGCCCTTTGACCATGTTTGAGAAACCTTTTTATGCATGTCTCATAGCACCTTATTATCAATGCATCGGAATCATGTAGAGGTGGCGACCACTTTGGTTGGTACCTTCTTTACTATTGAAACTTCCATCAAACATGACCCTACCTTCCTATGAGGGTTATGTGGGTGGGAGTAGATAGATATATGCTATAGTAGTTGGCTACGCAAAAATGGGTCAGGGTTATGCATGGAAAGAAACAAGTGTGGTTTGACATACTTGCAAATGACCCAGTGGGTGCCACTAATGCCTCTGGGAGACGATGAGGAACTAGGGCACTACTTGGTGAAGAAGTAGTGTACCGAGGCTTGATGAAAGTGTTGTTTACAGAGATGGATTAGATTTATGTGTGACTACCGTCCCAACCAAACATGCGCAACCACTCTACCCTTATATGGGAAAGGGCATTATTGATTACCTAGGACGATACTAGCATGGTGCCTGCATTACTAGTGACGGGGGTGACATGAGGTCACTCTCGGGACGAGGTCGTGCTTGGATAGGCGGCCATGTCTGTTTTCACAGGGCACCGAACACACCGTTGGTACCCCGTGTCAGTGGTATGAGATGAATATGGGAGCAAGGCTCCACAATTTTTAAGATGAGAAATGTTTGGCACGGGGCTGTTACCAATCGAGTGGACTCTGTGTTAGTGTCGTCTAGGGAAAGATAGTGATCGGGTGCTTACCTCGGGTACTTGAGGTACCGCGGGTCGTGAATGACACGGAAGTTCCCCAGATCTTGTGGGTAAAGTGTGCAACCTCTGCAGAGTGTAAAACTATTCGAATAGTCGTGTCCACGGTCAAGGACAGTTGGGTGGTGCTACTTAGACTATGTCCATAAGTTTCTGGAAAACAACACGGTTTGGGTAAATCTGTTGATGTGATTGTGAGAAAATCACGATGAGCGTGAGCAAGAGTTGTTCATGACTCTTTCTCGATATTGATGTCTGAAACCTCCAGATACTTCTTGCAGACACATACATGTCCATGTTATATGTTGATCATACTTGCATATGAAAAACTAGCTTTCCGCAAAACTGCCAATTTAGCAGTAGAGCCTTGCATAATTATTCTGTCATCACACTTGGGTTGCTTGCGAGTACATTCAAAGTACTCATTGGCTTGCCACTGGTTATTTTATTGGCCAAGCATGAGAGAACAGGATATGATGAAGATTTCTTGGTGACGAGCATGCGAGCTAGGACGCTTCCCAGTCAGAATGCCTGTAGGCTTAAGGCAGATGGCATGGGTCCAAATTATTATTGAAGATTTCCGCTGCGATGATATACTCAAGACTTGACCATAATGGTCCTATTTGTGTAATACGGTATGTATGGATGTAAGACTCTCGTTATTCAGCTTCTGTGTGTTCAGTGAGCATTGATCTCTCGGATCACTGTACACGTGCATTCGGTGATCACGACTTATGAGTCGGGGTCCCCACAGAGCTGGTATCAGAGCCATCCTGACTGTAGGAAGCCTTAGTTAGCATGGTCGTTAGTTATGGTAAAACTATTTCCAAAACTATTACTAGTTTTCAAAACTATATATATACTTCTCTCCCTTCTCAGTTTTTCAAAAACTAGGCTATACTTGATCTCTTCCCCTTCAAAACTTTTGGTCGTTAGAACCCCTATGCCCCTGACCACTGGATTTTCTGTAATCCGTGTGGAGTACACCTTGCCAAACACTCACCCACCTCTTCTGAACGCAAGAGTGGCGACACCATGACAAGACGATACCAACAGAAAATCCATCCTCGAGGAATGAGGACATGAAGACCCAGAAGATGGTGGCACCCTTGACAGTGCCTCAGGATGATGCAACATTGGCCTACGATGACCAGGGTATGGGTTATGCAAGACCGTGATATACCTCGCTAATAGAGTAACCTTGTCACTACCGTTGTTGTATCGGCAACCACCGGTGGATTAGAACCTCACCATTTGGTCCGCCTCACTATAGTGAGCAGGAAAACGGTTCTCTTCGTCCCCCGCTCTTGGTGTCGATGTTGTCACCAACGAAACCGACATGTTGGACCTCTATTACGCCTTGTTATTGTCATTGCATACGGATTGCCTACCTGGTACCCTCGACGCCCCAGAAGGCACAAGGGATCGTCATGATTAAAAAGACAAGAGAAGACCAAGTCAATGCCAGCTACAAGGAGGCACCTTCATCACATCACCTCATCATGCGAGAAGTTGTTGAAGATTCTTTAGGCTCAACCCGGATCATTCATCAAGCAACTACAAGGGACATAGCAACACCTGAGGAAAACTCAGAAGACTGCACGAGGCACAAGTCACGACTGCTGAGTCCGAGAACCCCTAGGGTAGGATGAGTCGTGTACCCCCTATGCGCAGTCGAGTCCGTGTGATGGTTCGAATAGAACCATGATTGTGTGTTGCTTGATTTTATTTGTTTGTGCTTTGATATAGTCGCACTTTTGCCCTAGGTAACAAGTGCATGGCTATATCATCTTCCTTGCCTTGTTTCTTTTGTTACGGTCTTTTTGCACCTATTTGTTTGCACCTGCACTATAGAACCCCCTTTAGGCATTCCCCTCCTCTATGCTACTTTTTCCCTTTCTTCTCTCTCCTCAACTGAAGACTTCTGCTACAACCTCCACGACCAAGTGCAACACCGTAGAATTATGTTTAACACTCCAGACTAGTAACCCATTCCTAGACCCTTTAAGACTTCATGAGATACTCCAGCACGAACCCTTAACCATGTGCCTAACCCATAGAATTACAAGAGAACCAGTTAAGCCTCTACAACCTTGCACAACACTGGGTTCGTAATGGAACTAGTGGACACAGTGAGTGAGTACATTTTCGTCCTAATATAGCACAAGAACTGACGATGCCATAGATAGACCAATTTGAGGATATAAGACAGATGACTTGGTGGCTTTATATCAGTGACTTCGAGGAATTATCTAAGACCTTGATAGATTGTGAGGTTTTCATGTTGGTGGGATCATGATTAATGGGGTGGCGTAACTTTCATCACCCCGGAATAACTTGGGTTTGCAGGGCAATTGTGGTTGCAAGATGAAATTCCTGGAGGTGTAAGGATTTGACTTGATCAGATAATATTGATGGGAGATAGTTGACATTTTGAGGATGACTTGGGGAAAATGTAGGAGTACTCATTGGACATGAGATTTGGATTTAAGTAGGTGATTCTGGTTGGGTATAGATGCTAAGTATGTCTACATGGTTCGGAGTAAATTGGATTTAGACCGATGATCCTGATCATGATACCATGCTTCTCGGTGGACAATAAACTAGGAGATTGGATTATTTGTCGGAGTTGATTTAGGGATCTATATAATCATGACCTTGGAGTTTACTTGACCCGGATGTTGGGAATTTGGTGGACTTACTATCGTGATGCATAGCCCTTCCAAGTATTTGGGTATTATGGGGACTTGAGATCTTGTGGAACACCGTAGACACCGGATTTGTAGAATTATTGGATTATGTGGTGATTGATGGAAATTACCGGGCTATTGGAGTTGATCTATAGGAAGGAAACAAGATCTTGGAGTGGCATATGACGTGTTTCCTTAGAATAGAGATGCATTATCTTGAACCTTGCAAGAATAGGTTGAGTGCTTGGATTCTGGTGTTTAATTCAAGTTTAGCCGCATGTATGATCTACCCATGGATTTTAGGGGTAGACATACATATGGATTTGGGGATTGTAGACAAGTATAATTTTGTTAGACCTCCTTTTGGGAGATGTGAGGATATGTATGGCATGAGTGGTGATTGAAGTTGGTCCACACGAGAGGATGCATTTAGTAGTATAAGGTTGTTCGTTTGGAGTGCTAGATGGAACTATTGGCATCTCAGAAACCGTGCTTAAGGATAAGATAATAAACGTTCACTCACTCACTAGAATCCTTGAAACCCTTAAGCCCCACCGAGCCACAACATGGTCAGATCCTGACCACAGCCTTGACTCTGAGTCAAGAAGACCTCTACCAATACTCAACTGAGACCACCACCAATATCACAGCCTACCTTGCGTACCCCATAGACTTCATGGAGTACTTGGACAAGTTAGTTGTCATCTTTATTGGCCACATACTTGACTACCCGAAGACGAAGGAAGAGCAGTGCAGCTGGTTAGAAGACGATTGAAGACCGACATGTCAAGAAGGAAGACCTACATCCACCACCATCATCAAGAGATAAACTTCCGCGTCGAAGACCGGGCGTATCTGCAAACCACTCTTCTCGAAGAAACCAAGCATTTCCATGTCGAAGGAACGCTCACACCAAGATTTATCGACCTTCTTCAAGACCACTGCAAGTCAAATAGTAGATGGCTACCAGCTAGATTTACCACCTGAGATACCCACCGTACACCAAATATTCCTCGGGTCACCACTCTGGAAGTACTTCTTACTTCCTAACTAGCCCGGTCCCCGCAAGGACATCGATCACCGAGCCTTTGACAACTAACTCAACCTAACCTATACAAGAGACCCCTCAGCAACCTGCATCAAAGAGGGCAACAAGCAAGAAGCCACACCGCCAAGTACTTTAAGATTCCATGGAGCACCACTCGGAAGCAGAACCAACAAGAAGAAGTGAAGACTACCCCGTATCCAAGACTCCATATTCCTTTCCACGCCTAGTCTGGGAATCTCGGGGACGAGATTCTTGTAAGGGGGGTAGGTCTGTCACACCCTGGTTTTCATGCCACAACACTTAAGCTAATAATCATGCTAAAATGTGGTTTGGCAAAAAACTTTTGAGTGTTTTTGACTTTGCTTGATTGATTTTCTGTCTGTTGTTTGCCAGTGCTCTAAAAATCAAATAAATCCTCCAACTCTTATACTTCATCTCCTTGATCCAAAACCTTTTCCCAATGATCATGCCATGTGTATAGAACAGTATAGTATTTTCTTATAAAAATATTTTGGCCAAATAGTATTTTCTAAAATTAGTTTTCCAAAAACCCCTGAATTGAGGTTTGCACTGCAAGTACCTTATTTAGGGTGTGAAAAATCTTTCAAAAGGTATATTTGAATCCTATTAGGTATAGGACTCCCATAAACCACAAAATTATAATTTTAAAGGTTATTTTTATATTTTATTTAAAAGCTTTTTCTTAAGGCCAGAAATGGTCTTTAATAGGGAAAAATTATTTAATTATTTTAAAAATATTTGCCAAAATTCAGGGAAACTCATAGGACATATATTGTCCGTATATAAGAGTTTCAACACATGGTCATGTTCAAAATATTGGACAAATCCTTCCAAAACCTTTTTGGATATTTCAAGCTTTTTAAATATTTACAAAGGAAATGTTCTCCAAAAATTCCAGGGAAATTCCATCATGTCAAATATGACATATGTGATGATCTTACAAGGCCTCATGCATTGAAGATCAATGAAACATCATCTAATCCCCTCAAAACCATTTCTGTCCATTTTGAAGTTTGAGCAACTTTACATTACCAAACTTGTCCAAATGCTCTAAAACTTGGTGCACATGCTAAAATGATGTAACTATGCATCTATATCAAATGGCACAAGTTTTGGAGAAGGACAACTTGATCTAAGTGCCCCAAAACCCTTTCTGACCAGATCCAAATTTGAACAACTCTACATTGCCAACTTTTTACTTGGGGCCTCAAATTTTGTGGACATGTTCACAACCCCAAATGATGACACTACACCAAGTGGTGCATCAAGGAGAGATGATTTGATTAACCTAATCTTGAGAAATCCATTTCTGTTGATTTCTAGGGTTCACCAAAGTTACATTGGCAACTTTGCCCAAATGAGCTCAAATTTGGTGAAAGGGCCTAAATGTATGTGCCATTTGGTCCTGTTAAGTCTCATGTCAATTGGAAGTCAATTGCTTTCCCAAAACCACATCAAACACCTTCTACCATTTTACCAAAACCATTGATTTGACCCCTTTCACTATTCCCCTTTACCTCAAATTCTTACCACAGCATCACCTAGTCACCTTCTACCTCCAGTAACTCTCCCATGACCAGAGCTCAATGATTGAGGGGTGAAAACCCTCATTTTACCTCACTGGACAGCCCCTCCCTCCCTCTTCTTCTGTCTCTCTCTTCTTCTACTGGCTCCCCAGGGCATCCCAGGCCGTCTGTGCATTGTTTATTAACCCCTAGAGTTGTTGGACACCGGGGGACATGGCCAGGGTGCAAGGGACATGACCATGCCGGCCAAAGACACGCTCTGGAGCGTGCTACAGTGCGCCAATGCACTGTAGCTCGGCCCTCCCGAGGCACCCAGGCGGCATTGGGCAGAGCGAGAGTGTCCATCGAGGTCGCCTCGACGTCCACGACACGCCTCGCTGCCGGGCCCCTCCTCGCTTGCCCCCCTTATCCCTCCGTGAGCTCGCCCGAGCGCATCCATGGACGTTGCTCACGGTGCACCGCGGCCACGCCTATTTAAGCCACCCCCGACCCTCTCTCTCGTCTTGGTTAAGACCCCCTCTCTCCCGTGAACCTCCCGGACAAGCCCCCTCTCCCCCTGGTGCTCTCTTTCCCTCTCCATGGCCGACGTGTCGCCGTCGGCCTCCTCCTAAATTCACGCCCTGTGGCCTCCCCCTCCCATTTTAGACTCCACTAGGACACCTACAACCTCACCGCAGGTCTCTCCCGAGCTCCATTCGCTCCTCCCGGCGGCCGTAGCACTGAACCCATCATCGGCATCACCATCTTCCGCCATGGCCAACGCCGATCGTGACCTCGACCGCCCCAGGGCCTAGGACCCATCTAGGTGGTCACGCCCCTCTCCCCCGAGCTCGCTGGTACTCAGGGCGCCCGCACCGGTGTCCCTGCTCGCTGGGACGGGCCTGGCCTCGCTCTTCTGTTCCTGCGGCACGGGGAGGCTGCGCGAGGAAGAAGAAGCCGACCGCTGGACCGGCGACCCCATCGGTCAGCCTCCGCTGACCTGTCCAGCCGGACCCGCTCAGGTTAAGTGGAGGCGGGAATCCACTGGAACTGCCTCCCCTGCAGGAAAGCGCACTCCCATAATGCGCCATCAGTGTGGCCCTCCTTAGCCGCGTTCGGCCGAGCCGCTGGGTCGGCCCAGTGGCGCCCTGCTGCTAAACCTCGACCAGTGCGCGCAGCCGCCTCCCAGATCTGGCCCATTTCGGTAAATCCTTTGTCTTTTTATTTTTCTGTAAACTTCAGAAATCCATAAATAAATCAAATGGATTCCAAATTTGGTGATTCAAATTTGTAGGAGTTTCTAAAACCCTAATCTACCTGTTGGAGCAACATGCACATTTTTCCATAGACCTTTTCTTCACAAATATTATCAAAATGCCATTTTTCTATTTCTGTGATAAACTTTAGAAAATCACAGAGAGCTCAAATTTGATCCAAATGCAATGGTTCAAATTCCTAGATGCTTGTAATATCCAAACTTAGTTTTGGAACATTTTTTTAATACTTTCTGTACCCCACCAAATAATGAGCCATTATTTCATATTTATCAACTTTGCAAAATCCTAGGAAATTCATTTGAACTCCAAATCCAGTGAAACCAACTCCTAGATGCTTCTAAAATCATGGTATGTTAAATAGGTGCCTTTGCTCATTGTTCAAAAATATATTTCTGTACACTTCTTTCAAATCCATAAACCCCTTGATTCCATCATATTGAAATGTGCCAAACCATCCATTGATCATACTCCAATGAAACCACCTTGGTTATTTTTCATATGACCAGAGGTATCCAAGAAAAGTCCAACTCCTATTTTTATAGCACTTTTATTTTTGCTTTGTTGTGTTGCTTATTATGATTGTTTCCATCGATTAGTTGACGAAATAAACGGAGTACTCGGAGATGGACCAGAAGGTTTGAAGACTCGGAAGGATAAGGCAAGCAGCCCTTTGACCATGTTCGAGAAACCTTTTTATGCATGTCTCATAGCACCTTATTATCAATGCATCGGAATCATGTAGACGTGGCGACCACTTTGGTTGGTACCTTCTTTACTATTGAAACTTGCATCAAACATGACCCTACATTCCTATGAGGGTTATGTGGGTGGGAGTAGATAGATATATGCTATAGTAGTTGGCTACGCAAAAATGAGTCAGGGTTATGCATGGAAAGAAACAAGTGTGGTTTGACATACTTGCAAATGATCCAGTGGGTGCCACTAATGCCCCTGGGAGACGATGAGGAACTAGGGCACTACTTGGTGAAGAAGTAGGGTACCGAGGCTTGATGAATGTGTTGTTTACAGAGATGGATTAGATTTGTGTGTGACTACCGTCCCAACCAAACATGCGCAGCCACTCTAGCCTTATATGGGAAAGGGCATTATTGATTACCTAGGTCGATACTAGCATGGTGCCCGCATTACTAGTGACGGGGGTGACATGAGGTCACTCTTGGGACGGGGTCGTGCTTGGATAGGCGGCCATGACTGTTTTCGCAGGGCACCGAACACGCCGTTGGTACCCCGTGTCAGTGGTATGAGATGAATATGGGAGCAAGGCTCCGCAATTTTTAAGATGTGAAATGTTTGGCACGGGGCTGTTACCAATCGAGTGGACTCTGTGTTAGTGTCGTCTAGGGAAAGATAGTGATCGGGTGCTTACCTCGGGTACTTGAGGTACCGCGGGTCGTGAATGACACGGAAGTTCCCCGGATCTTGTGGGTAAAGTGTGCAACCTCTGCAGAGTGTAAAACTATTCGAATAGTCGTGTCCACGTTCAAGGACAGTTGGGTGGTGCTACTTAGACTATGTCCATAAGTTTTTGGAAAACAACACTGTTTGGGTAAATCTGTTGATGTGATTGTGAGAAAATCACGATGAGCGTGAGAAAGAGTTGTTCATGACTCTTTCTCGATATTGATGTCTGAAACCTCCTGATACTTCTTGCAGACACATACATGTCCATGTTATATGTTGATCATACTTGCATATGAAAAACTAGCTTTCCGCAAAACTGCCAATTTAGCAGTAGAGCCTTGCATAATTATTCTGTCATCACACTTGGGTTGCTTGCGAGTACATTCAAAGTACTCATTGGCTTGCCACTGGTTATTTTATTGGCCAGGCATGAGCGAACAGGATATGATGAAGATTTCTTGGTGACGAGCATGCGAGCTAGGACGCTTCCCAGTCAGAATGCCTGTAGGGTTAAGGCAGATGGCATGGGTCCAAGTTATTATTGAAGATTTCCGCTGCGATGATATACTCAAGACTTGACCATAATGGTCCTATTTGTGTAATACGGTATGTATGGATGTAACACTCTTGTTATTCAGCTTCTGTGTGTTCAGTGAGCATTGATCTCTGAGATCACTGTACACGTGCATTCGGTGATCACGACTTATGAGTCGGGGTCCCCACACACCGTTACTGTTGGATTTGTGGTTTTCATAACTCATAACTGAATTTTCATTTGAACATGGGATTTTAGGTGTCCATTCAAACCATCTCTTGGACATATTGTGTTGTTATGAAGAATGTTTAGTCAGAAGTTCCAAACATAGTTCCCACACATATGCTAGCCAAGAGGCAAAAAAAGACGAATAGTAAGCGCTGCAATTAGCTTCTTCACGCCTCTGAAAATAACACAGAGATGCACGGCGCCAATTAGGTTCTTCACGCCTCTGAAAATAGCACAGAGATGCACGGCGCCAATTAGCTTCTTCACTCCTCTGAAAATAGCACAGAGATGCACGGCGCCAGCAATTCCAGGCCTATGGCATGTTTACCAACGTGCGGTCTGGATCAACGAAAAAAATAGCGCTATCTAAAATAGCGTGGCACTTCTTCAAATGCTATACAAGTTATTGCGTGCTATTTGCGTGCTATTTTTAAAATAGCGTTTCGAAAAAAAAGCCAAATATATCACAGAAATTAAGGATTTCAACGTCTAAAATTTTGTCCACGAGCTATACATACATACCGCTGATGTACACATTATGACATTAGATGCACTTAAGAGAATTCTTCTTGTTTTCGTCCAAACAAATGCAACATTTCCATCCAAGATGGGCCTATTGTTGCGTATGCCCGATGGGCTGCTATCTTTTTTGTGAGAATTTTTTTATCTATTCATCTTCAATCATGTCAATACAAAGAATATCAGAAATAATAGAAATTACATCCAGATCCATAGACCACCTAGCGACAACTACCAGCACTACAAAGTTTTTTTTTTTTTTTTTGCACATGACGTTCTGTACAAAAGCAGCAAAGCCGTCTCTCTGTGGCTGTGGCTGGACCACGATCGCGCCGCGCGCCCGTGTCCGAGCGAGGCGGCCGATCCAATAACCAATCCGGCACACACTTCCGAGCCAGCCAGCGACGCCGCTTTCGCTTTGCCGGCCTGCTTTTTGGCGGCGCCTACTACGTACTACTACAGGACGTCGCGAAAGAGGAGATGAGAGGGAGATCGAAGCAGCAGGCGCCCGCGACGCAACCCCCAAATATTCCTCCTGCTTCTCCTTCCTTCTCCGCCTGCCATGCCCAGCCGAGCCGGGCCTGGGGATCGCCGCCCGCGCCGTGGCTCCTTCCCTTTCCCTTTCCCTTTCCTCGACGGATCGATCGATCAGGTGGCCGTAAGGATCGATGGATGCTTTGACTGCCCGCCTCAGAGGAAGGGAAAAGGCCTTTCGCCCTCCTCGGCCCCTTTCCTCTTTCCTGCTCGCCAACACCGGCCGCTCCGCCGGCGCGTCTGCAGCAAGCACGTCGTCGACGGCAGTGCCCGACTCCCAAGCGTGGAGCGCGGCCATGTACGGGCGAGAAAAACATGGAGTGGGTTTCACCGAATTCACCGCCGCCGGGATCATTTTCCCTTCGCCCGCACGTCGTCGTGTGTCGCCAACTCCGTCCATGGTTCTCCTAGGTGATGATGATGATTTCTCGTGCAGCGGCAGACAAAGCATGTGCCCCCCATCCATGTAACTCTTGAGGGATTCAGCTATCAAGGGTGTACTCGAAATGTTCTTGATGACTTCTTCTAATCTACTCCCTCCGTCTCATAATGTAAGACGTTTTTTACACTAGTGTAGTGTAAAAAAATATAGGAGGGAGTAATGTTTTTCTACACTACACTAGTGTGGAAAAACGTCTTACATTATGAGACGAAGGGAGTAATCTAAAACGAAACACTCAAACACTCTTTCTTTCTTGGGTCTTACGTCTGTCATGCTTCGACCAAGCTCGATCCATCCACCAAAAAGTTTGAGCCTAACCAGCTATGTACAGCGGGCACATGGGCGAATCATAGTTAGAGCATGTGCATGCTCAATTAATTAGAGCATACATATACAGCTCTAACAGATTCCCTACAAAGGGGTCTTCAAAGGTGGTTTACATCTTCCCTTTTTTGTTAAAGAAAAACCGAGTTTGTAAAAGCAGTGTGGAAAGTCAGCATTGATAATCGTGTTATCCTCTGTTTTTCGTATGTGTGTGGGTATATAATTTAGTCCAACTACACTTTGGGACAAATATAATTCAAACTTTTGATGTTTCAACATCAAACAATTCAACGGCATTTGAAATATAAAAAAAATCGAATTTACACAAAGAATTTGGTCCAAATAAATCAAACAATCCAAATTAACCATGAATAAATAAATTTAAACACACTATCGCTCTTGTAGCTACCCCTGATGCTCAACGAGATCCTTGCGGAGCTATCCATGTGACCCAACATCTCAAATCTCCATACATCTCAAGAAAAGCTTGAACTCAGTCGTGGTTCGTACGAGGTTTAGCAGTTTAGCCAACACAGTCATAGTCCACCGGGGCACTCCTCTCATACTCGATGATCATGTTGTGCACTATCACACAAGTTGTCATGATCTTTTTCCAAGGTCTTCTTGTCCCAAAACCGAGCAGCACCTCTGGCATTACAAATCGAGCTTGCAATACTCCAAATGCTCTTTCGATATCCTTCCTCGATGCTTCTTGATGGAGCAGCATATGCAAGTTGGCAGCTATGTGCACCTTTGTGATCGTTGCGTGCACGAAGCGCGTCGATGGTTACTGAACTAACTCCTAGTGGCTAATGAATCATCCTATACCACCTCACCATGAAGCTCATCTCTCCCCACCTACC
>LR738709.1:75652939-75670072 GCA_902687465.1 Secale cereale
CCCCTTGCGTCACTATTCTCCATTCGGGCAGTCAAGTGGCATTGACTATGATACTGACGCCATAGCTACTTTGAATCCACCCGGCCCTATCCTCGGGTGCGACCAACACCAAACTGATTCTGTTGAACGTTCCCATGAAGCCTGACCTAGTCCCTCTGTGGCCACACCATACTAGATCGACGCCCGTCCCAGACACCACTTTGTGCCCCCACAAATATAAAGCCTCTTTCCCTCCTTAGCACTAGGAGCTACTGCACCACCCTAGGGTGCCCTGTGACAAGGAAACCGCTCCCTACCCCTCCTCTTTGCCCATATCACCCAATGGCTTGAAAGCGTACACACGGAGGTCACCTCCTTCATGTTTCATGCATCCGATGACCACCCCCATGCCCACCTACACCATGCAGCCCGCTGACCTCTAGTGAGATTCTGATGAACTTTTTTCTTCACTTTTCCGTCTTTCCCGTTGTTTCGGCCCACGACAATGCTCCTGCTCATCACGCCTACCCCATCGGCGCTCCTCCCCATCGTCCCCAGCCATGAGCAAAGCCGTGCCACACGCGGAGGACCACGGATGAAAAGTTCATGGGTAGGGGAAAACATGCATAGGAAAGTGGCCACCAACTACCATCATAGATTTCGATGAATCTTTTCATTCCGGACCACGCCATCGCGACACTAGGAGAAGGATGAGTAGAAGAACCCGTCCATACGAAGAAGTTCCCAAGCCATGGTCTGTGGAGGACGAATTTCGCTTACTTTCTCGGCTACAATTTTGCACACTTACGTCACACACGATGAACCTCTATTCAATTACTTCGGCGAAACATCTATCACATTCCTTAATTAGCTTATGAACATCATCTAATGACGAGAATGTGTCGTTGGCCGCATGGAAGGAAGAAGAAGGAAAAAAGAAAAGGAGGAAGAGAGCTTCGATGTAGGGTCTAGTTCATTTGAGGAGTTAAGTTTAAGGGTTCATTTAGCTACATTTTTTAACTCCTCAAATTTGAGGAGTTGATGTTTGAACGTTTGAGGAGTTGAAATTTAGGGGTTCTGTTAGAGATGCTCTTAGATAAGAAAGCCGCAACATGCCCCCAAAATATTTTTCATTCCATTCTGTTTCTTCGTAAAGAGAATGAGATAGGGATGTGACGTCTCGGAACCCGCGCTCAGACGAGCCCGGGGATGAATAGTAAAATCAAATAGAATATTAAATAAATTCAAAAAATTCTATTTTTTTTTGTGGTGCAAGATGCTCGTGTGCATGAACTTTGTGCACAGTTTTGTGAAATTTGGACATTCGGGAAGCTCGTGAAGAAAAATTGGTTGCCTTATGCATTTTTGAAAATCGCACTATCCATCCCTGATTTTGTCTTTTTTGCCAGAAGCTCCTCAAATGTGCATATTTCACAAAAATTTGCACGGTGTTCATGCACATGCCCTTCTTGCACCAGAAAAAAAACGGATTCTTTTTTAATTTTTTGTTCATCGGGTGCTTCTGAGCTCAGTTTCTAGATTGAATTATCGATGAGCTACATAATAATCTCGAAAATTAACAACAAAAGCTAGTAAGAAACAATTATATGCTACATGGAGTTACACAGGTGCAAAGTGTAGCGACTAATTAGCTACAAATCACCCACAACACAAGATTTGAAATTATAACAGTGAAAACTATATTAAGAAACAGTTATAGACTATTTAACGGCTGAGCACCCTCTACTTATTCGAAATCAAACAAGCTTTCTACAACTTGGACCAAGACCATAGGGTCCATACTCGTACGAGCGGGGATGGCCAATGCCACGGTGGAGGCCAACTCCGGTGGTCCCGTACACCGGCAGCTCATTGCCGTACGACCCGTCGCGATCCCACCGGCCGCTCTCCGAAGCCGTAGCCGCGAGATTCTCGAGCTCGAACAGGTCGGAGCTGGCGTCGCTGCTCTTCTCGCCGCCGTCCATGTGCGCCTCCACGTCCACCGCCCGGAGCAGCTCCTCCTCCACCTCCACCACCGGGATTCGGCGGCAGTGCCCCACTGCCGCGGCGGCCACGGCCAGTTCACCGTCAATGTCCAGGAACCTCACGGTCCGGGTACTCCGGCTCCGGCTCGCCCGCGCCCCGGATGGCGGCGGCGTCTTGGACAGGCAGGACCGCGCGTACGACGGCGCCGTAGAGCACGCGGGCTCCTGGTCCGCCGGGGCCGTCCGCTGAGCCGAATGACGCTTTCCGGCGAAGATGGAGTTGAGCAAGCTGGCGAGCCGCGCGCCGGGGGTTGCCGGCCGGCTGCAGCCGCGGGTGGCGGCCGCCGGCTTCTTCGTCCTCGCCGTCTTCTCCGGAGCGGGATGCTGCTGCTGCTGCTGCTGCTGCTTCTGCCTCGGCGCCGCGCCGCCGGACGTGCGGATGCGGTGGAGGCGGCCGAGGGAGCACTCCACCTCGGACGAGGAAAAGTAGCCTCGGCCGGAGTCCGCGGCCGCGGCGCCCTGCGTCGGCGCCTCGCCGCGCGCCCGGTGGCTGGCGGCCAGGGCGGGCTTGTAGTAGTAGTAATGCAGGGCGGCCTCCTCCTGCTTCTTGGCCGCAGCCGCCGCCCTTGTAGTTGTTGCCGCCGACGCCGACCTCGCCGCCGCCGCGCTTCTCGCCTCGGGGCCGTCCATGGAGTCGCATGCTAAAATGAGAGCCTCCTTGCTCTCAAACTTGGTGCACATGCTAAAATGATGTAAATATGCATCTATGCCAAATGGCACAAGTTTTGGAGAAGGACAACTTGATCTAAGTGCCCCAAAATCCTTTCTGACCAGATCCAAATTTGAACAACTCTACATTGCCAACTTTTTACTTGGGGCCTCAAATTTTGTGGACATGTTCACAACCCCAAATGATGACACTACACCAAGTGGTGCATCAAGGAGAGATGATTTGCTTAACCTAATCTTGAGAAATCCATTTCTGTTGATTTCTAGGGTTCACCAAAGTTACATTGGCAACTTTGCCCAAATGAGCTCAAATTTGGTGAAAGGGCCTAAATGTATGTGCCATTTGGTCCTGTTAAGTCTCATGTCAATTGGAAGTCAATTGCTTGCCCAAAACCACATCAAACACCTTCCGCCATTTTACCAAAACCATTGTTTTGACCCCTTTCACTATTCCCCTTTACCTCAAATTCTTACCACAGCATCACCTAGTCACCTTCTACCTCCAGTAACTCTCCCATGACCAGAACTCAATGATTGAGGGGTGAAAACCCTCATTTTACCTCACTGGACAGCCCCTCTCTCCCTCTTCTTCTGCCTCTCTCTTCTCCTACTTGCTCCCCAGGGCATCCCAGGCCGTCTGTGCATTGTTTATTAACCCCTAGAGTTGTTGGACACCGGGGGACACGGCCAGGGTGCAAGGGACATGACCATGCCGGCCAAAGACACGCTCTGGAGCGCGCTACAGTGCGCCAATGCACTGTAGCTCGGCCCTCCCGAGGTACCCAGGCGGCATTGGGCAGAGCGAGCGTGTCCATCGAGGTCGCCTCGACGTCCACGACACGCCTCACTGCCGGGCCCCTCCTCGCTTGTTCCCCTTATCCCTCCGTGACCTCGCCCGAGCGCGTCCATGGACGTTGCTCACGGTGCACCGCGGCCACGCCTATTTAAGTCACCCCCGACCCTCTCTCTCGTCTTGGTTAGGACCCCCTCTCTCCCGTGAACCTCCCGGACAAGCCCCCTCTCCCCCTGGTGCTCTCTTTCCCTCTCCATGGCCGACGTGTCGCCGTCGGCCTCCTCCTAAATTCACGCCATGTGGCCTCCCCCTCCCATTTTAGACTCCACTAGGACACCTACAACCTCACCGCCGATCGTGACCTCGACCGCCCCAGGGCCTAGGACCCATCTAGGTGGTCGCGCCCCTCTCCCCCGAGCTCGATGGTACTCAGGGCGCCCGCACCGGTGCCCCTACTCGCTGGGACGGGCCTGGCCTCACTCTTTTATTCCTGCGGCACGGGGAGGCCGCGCGAGGAAGAAGAGGCCGGCCGCTGGACCGGCGACCCCATCGGTCAGCCTCTGCTGACCTGTCCAGCCGGACCCGCTCAGGTTAAGTGGAGGCGGGAATCCACTGGAACCGCCTCCCCTGCAGGAAAGCGCACTCCCATAATGCGCCATCGGCGTGGCCTTCCTTAGCCGCGTTCGGCCGAGCCGCTGGGCCGGCCCAGTGGCGCCCTACTACTAAACCTCGACCAGTGCGCGCCGCCGCCTCCTAGATCTGGCCCATTTCGGTAAATCCTTTGTCTTTTTATTTTCTGTAAACTTCAGAAATCCATAAATAAATCAAATGGATTCCAAATTTGGTTATTCAAATTTCTAGGAGTTTCTAAAACCCTGATCTACCTGTTGGAGCAACATGCACATTTTTTCATAGACCTTTTCTTCACAAATATTATCAAAATGCCATTTTTCTATTTCTGTGATAAACTTTAGAAAATCACAGAGAGCTCAAATTTGATCCAAATGCAATGGTTCAAATTCCTAGATGCTTGTAATATCCAAACTTAGGTTTGGAACATTTTTATTAATACTTTCTGTACCCCACCAAATAATGAGCCATTTCTTCATATTTATCAACTTTGCAAAATCCTAGGAAATTCATTTGAACTCCAAATCTAGTGAAACCAACTCCTAGATGCTTCTAAAATCATGATATGTTAAATAGGTGCCTTTGCTCATTGTTCAAAAATATATTTCTGTACACTTCTTTCAAATCCATAAACCCCTTGATTCCATCATATTGAAATGTGCCAAACCATCCATTGATCATACTCCAATGAAACCACCTTGGTTATTTTTCATATGACCAGAGGTATCCTAGAAAAGTCAAACTCCTATTTTTAGAGCACTTTTATTTTTGCTTTGTTGTGTTGCTTATTATGATTGTTTCCATCGATTAGTTGACGAAATAAATGGAGTACTCAGAGATGGACCAGAAGGTTTGAAGACTCAGAAGGATAAGGCAAGCAGCCCTTTGACCATGTTTGAGAAACCTTTTTATGCATGTCTCATAGCACCTTATTATCAATGCATCGGAATCATGTAGAGGTGGCGACCACTTTGGTTGGTACCTTCTTTACTATTGAAACTTCCATCAAACATGACCCTACCTTCCTATGAGGGTTATGTGGGTGGGAGTAGATAGATATATGCTATAGTAGTTGGCTACGCAAAAATGGGTCAGGGTTATGCATGGAAAGAAACAAGTGTGGTTTGACATACTTGCAAATGACCCAGTGGGTGCCACTAATGCCTCTGGGAGACGATGAGGAACTAGGGCACTACTTGGTGAAGAAGTAGTGTACCGAGGCTTGATGAAAGTGTTGTTTACAGAGATGGATTAGATTTATGTGTGACTACCGTCCCAACCAAACATGCGCAACCACTCTACCCTTATATGGGAAAGGGCATTATTGATTACCTAGGACGATACTAGCATGGTGCCTGCATTACTAGTGACGGGGGTGACATGAGGTCACTCTCGGGACGAGGTCGTGCTTGGATAGGCGGCCATGTCTGTTTTCACAGGGCACCGAACACACCGTTGGTACCCCGTGTCAGTGGTATGAGATGAATATGGGAGCAAGGCTCCACAATTTTTAAGATGAGAAATGTTTGGCACGGGGCTGTTACCAATCGAGTGGACTCTGTGTTAGTGTCGTCTAGGGAAAGATAGTGATCGGGTGCTTACCTCGGGTACTTGAGGTACCGCGGGTCGTGAATGACACGGAAGTTCCCCAGATCTTGTGGGTAAAGTGTGCAACCTCTGCAGAGTGTAAAACTATTCGAATAGTCGTGTCCACGGTCAAGGACAGTTGGGTGGTGCTACTTAGACTATGTCCATAAGTTTCTGGAAAACAACACGGTTTGGGTAAATCTGTTGATGTGATTGTGAGAAAATCACGATGAGCGTGAGCAAGAGTTGTTCATGACTCTTTCTCGATATTGATGTCTGAAACCTCCAGATACTTCTTGCAGACACATACATGTCCATGTTATATGTTGATCATACTTGCATATGAAAAACTAGCTTTCCGCAAAACTGCCAATTTAGCAGTAGAGCCTTGCATAATTATTCTGTCATCACACTTGGGTTGCTTGCGAGTACATTCAAAGTACTCATTGGCTTGCCACTGGTTATTTTATTGGCCAAGCATGAGAGAACAGGATATGATGAAGATTTCTTGGTGACGAGCATGCGAGCTAGGACGCTTCCCAGTCAGAATGCCTGTAGGCTTAAGGCAGATGGCATGGGTCCAAATTATTATTGAAGATTTCCGCTGCGATGATATACTCAAGACTTGACCATAATGGTCCTATTTGTGTAATACGGTATGTATGGATGTAAGACTCTCGTTATTCAGCTTCTGTGTGTTCAGTGAGCATTGATCTCTCGGATCACTGTACACGTGCATTCGGTGATCACGACTTATGAGTCGGGGTCCCCACAGAGCTGGTATCAGAGCCATCCTGACTGTAGGAAGCCTTAGTTAGCATGGTCGTTAGTTATGGTAAAACTATTTCCAAAACTATTACTAGTTTTCAAAACTATATATATACTTCTCTCCCTTCTCAGTTTTTCAAAAACTAGGCTATACTTGATCTCTTCCCCTTCAAAACTTTTGGTCGTTAGAACCCCTATGCCCCTGACCACTGGATTTTCTGTAATCCGTGTGGAGTACACCTTGCCAAACACTCACCCACCTCTTCTGAACGCAAGAGTGGCGACACCATGACAAGACGATACCAACAGAAAATCCATCCTCGAGGAATGAGGACATGAAGACCCAGAAGATGGTGGCACCCTTGACAGTGCCTCAGGATGATGCAACATTGGCCTACGATGACCAGGGTATGGGTTATGCAAGACCGTGATATACCTCGCTAATAGAGTAACCTTGTCACTACCGTTGTTGTATCGGCAACCACCGGTGGATTAGAACCTCACCATTTGGTCCGCCTCACTATAGTGAGCAGGAAAACGGTTCTCTTCGTCCCCCGCTCTTGGTGTCGATGTTGTCACCAACGAAACCGACATGTTGGACCTCTATTACGCCTTGTTATTGTCATTGCATACGGATTGCCTACCTGGTACCCTCGACGCCCCAGAAGGCACAAGGGATCGTCATGATTAAAAAGACAAGAGAAGACCAAGTCAATGCCAGCTACAAGGAGGCACCTTCATCACATCACCTCATCATGCGAGAAGTTGTTGAAGATTCTTCAGGCTCAACCCGGATCATTCATCAAGCAACTACAAGGGACATAGCAACACCTGAGGAAAACTCAGAAGACTGCGCGAGGCATAAGTCACGACTGCTGAGTCCGAGAACCCCTAGGGTAGGATGAGTCGTGTACCCGCTATGCGCAGTCGAGTCCGTGTGATGGTTCGAATAGAACCATGATTGTGTGTTGCTTGATTTTATTTGTTTGTGCTTTGATATAGTCGCACTTTTGCCCTAGGTAACAAGTGCATGGCTATATCATCTTCCTTGCCTTGTTTCTTTTGTTACGGTCTTTTTGCACCTATTTTTTTGCACCTGCACTATAGAACCCCCTTTGGGCATTCCCCTCCTCTATGCTACTTTTTCCCTTTCTTCTCTCTCCTCAACTGAAGACTTCTGCTACAACCTCCACGACCAAGTGCAACACCGTAGAATTATGTTTAACACTCCAGACTAGTAACCCATTCCTAGACCCTTTAAGACTTCATGAGATACTCCAGCACGAACCCTTAACCATGTGCCTAACCCATAGAATTACAAGAGAACCAGTTAAGCCTCTACAACCTTGCACAACACTGGGTTCGTAATGGAACTAGTGGACACAGTGAGTGAGTACATTTTCGTCCTAATATAGCACAAGAACTGACGATGCCATAGATAGACCAATTTGAGGATATAAGACAGATGACTTGGTGGCTTTATATCAGTGACTTCGAGGAATTATCTAAGACCTTGATAGATTGTGAGGTTTTCATGTTGGTGGGATCATGATTAATGGGGTGGCGTAACTTTCATCACCCCGGAATAACTTGGGTTTGCAGGGCAATTGTGGTTGCAAGATGAAATTCCTGGAGGTGTAAGGATTTGACTTGATCAGATAATATTGATGGGAGATAGTTGACATTTTGAGGATGACTTGGGGAAAATGTAGGAGTACTCATTGGACATGAGATTTGGATTTAAGTAGGTGATTCTGGTTGGGTATAGATGCTAAGTATGTCTACATGGTTCGGAGTAAATTGGATTTAGACCGATGATCCTGATCATGATACCATGCTTCTCGGTGGACAATAAACTAGGAGATTGGATTATTTGTCGGAGTTGATTTAGGGATCTATATAATCATGACCTTGGAGTTTACTTGACCCGGATGTTGGGAATTTGGTGGACTTACTATCGTGATGCATAGCCCTTCCAAGTATTTGGGTATTATGGGGACTTGAGATCTTGTGGAACACCGTAGACACCGGATTTGTAGAATTATTGGATTATGTGGTGATTGATGGAAATTACCGGGCTATTGGAGTTGATCTATAGGAAGGAAACAAGATCTTGGAGTGGCATATGACGTGTTTCCTTAGAATAGAGATGCATTATCTTGAACCTTGCAAGAATAGGTTGAGTGCTTGGATTCTGGTGTTTAATTCAAGTTTAGCCGCATGTATGATCTACCCATGGATTTTAGGGGTAGACATACATATGGATTTGGGGATTGTAGACAAGTATAATTTTGTTAGACCTCCTTTTGGGAGATGTGAGGATATGTATGGCATGAGTGGTGATTGAAGTTGGTCCACACGAGAGGATGCATTTAGTAGTATAAGGTTGTTCGTTTGGAGTGCTAGATGGAACTATTGGCATCTCAGAAACCGTGCTTAAGGATAAGATAATAAACGTTCACTCACTCACTAGAATCCTTGAAACCCTTAAGCCCCACCGAGCCACAACATGGTCAGATCCTGACCACAGCCTTGACTCTGAGTCAAGAAGACCTCTACCAATACTCAACTGAGACCACCACCAATATCACAGCCTACCTTGCGTACCCCATAGACTTCATGGAGTACTTGGACAAGTTAGTTGTCATCTTTATTGGCCACATACTTGACTACCCGAAGACGAAGGAAGAGCAGTGCAGCTGGTTAGAAGACGATTGAAGACCGACATGTCAAGAAGGAAGACCTACATCCACCACCATCATCAAGAGATAAACTTCCGCGTCGAAGACCGGGCGTATCTGCAAACCACTCTTCTCGAAGAAACCAAGCATTTCCATGTCGAAGGAACACTCACACCAAGATTTATCGACCTTCTTCAAGACCACTGCAAGTCAAATAGTAGATGGCTACCAGCTAGATTTACCACCTGAGATACCCACCGTACACCAAATATTCCTCGGGTCACCACTCTGGAAGTACTTCTTACTTCCTAACTAGCCCGGTCCCCGCAAGGACATCGATCACCGAGCCTTTGACAACTAACTCAACCTAACCTATACAAGAGACCCCTCAGCAACCTGCATCAAAGAGGGCAACAAGCAAGAAGCCACACCGCCAAGTACTTCAAGATTCCATGGAGCACCACTCGGAAGCAGAACCAACAAGAAGAAGTGAAGACTACCCCGTATCCAAGACTCCATATTCCTTTCCACGCCTAGTCTGGGAATCTCGGGGACGAGATTCTTGTAAGGGGGGTAGGTCTGTCACACCCTGGTTTTCATGCCACAACACTTAAGCTAATAATCATGCTAAAATGTGGTTTGGCAAAAAACTTTTGAGTGTTTTTGACTTTGCTTGATTGATTTTCTGTCTGTTGTTTGCCAGTGCTCTAAAAATCAAATAAATCCTCCAACTCTTATACTTCATCTCCTTGATCCAAAACCTTTTCCCAATGATCATGCCATGTGTATAGAACAGTATAGTATTTTCTTATAAAAATATTTTGGCCAAATAGTATTTTCTAAAATTAGTTTTCCAAAAACCCCTGAATTGAGGTTTGCACTGCAAGTACCTTATTTAGGGTGTGAAAAATCTTTCAAAAGGTATATTTGAATCCTATTAGGTATAGGACTCCCATAAACCACAAAATTATAATTTTAAAGGTTATTTTTATATTTTATTTAAAAGCTTTTTCTTAAGGCCAGAAATGGTCTTTAATAGGGAAAAATTATTTAATTATTTTAAAAATATTTGCCAAAATTCAGGGAAACTCATAGGACATATATTGTCCGTATATAAGAGTTTCAACACATGGTCATGTTCAAAATATTGGACAAATCCTTCCAAAACCTTTTTGGATATTTCAAGCTTTTTAAATATTTACAAAGGAAATGTTCTCCAAAAATTCCAGGGAAATTCCATCATGTCAAATATGACATATGTGATGATCTTACAAGGCCTCATGCATTGAAGATCAATGAAACATCATCTAATCCCCTCAAAACCATTTCTGTCCATTTTGAAGTTTGAGCAACTTTACATTACCAAACTTGTCCAAATGCTCTAAAACTTGGTGCACATGCTAAAATGATGTAACTATGCATCTATATCAAATGGCACAAGTTTTGGAGAAGGACAACTTGATCTAAGTGCCCCAAAACCCTTTCTGACCAGATCCAAATTTGAACAACTCTACATTGCCAACTTTTTACTTGGGGCCTCAAATTTTGTGGACATGTTCACAACCCCAAATGATGACACTACACCAAGTGGTGCATCAAGGAGAGATGATTTGATTAACCTAATCTTGAGAAATCCATTTCTGTTGATTTCTAGGGTTCATCAAAGTTACATTGGCAACTTTGCCCAAATGAGCTCAAATTTGGTGAAAGGGCCTAAATGTATGTGCCATTTGGTCCTGTTAAGTCTCATGTCAATTGGAAGTCAATTGCTTTCCCAAAACCACATCAAACACCTTCTACCATTTTACCAAAACCATTGATTTGACCCCTTTGACTATTCCCCTTTACCTCAAATTCTTACCACAGCATCACCTAGTCACCTTCTACCTCCAGTAACTCTCCCATGACCAGAGCTCAATGATTGAGGGGTGAAAACCCTCATTTTACCTCACTGGACAGCCCCTCCCTCCCTCTTCTTCTGTCTCTCTCTTCTTCTACTGGCTCCCCAGGGCATCCCAGGCCGTCTGTGCATTGTTTATTAACCCCTAGAGTTGTTGGACACCGGGGGACATGGCCAGGGTGCAAGGGACATGACCATGCCGGCCAAAGACACGCTCTGGAGCGTGCTACAGTGCGCCAATGCACTGTAGCTCGGCCCTCTCGAGGCACCCAGGCGGCATTGGGCAGAGCGAGAGTGTCCATCGAGGTCGCCTCGACGTCCACGACACGCCTCGCTGCCGGGCCCCTCCTCGCTTTCCCCCCTTATCCCTCCGTGAGCTCGCCCGAGCGCATCCATGGACGTTGCTCACGGTGCACCGCGGCCACGCCTATTTAAGCCACCCCCGACCCTCTCTCTCGTCTTGGTTAAGACCCCCTCTCTCCCGTGAACCTCCCGGACAAGCCCCCTCTCCCCCTGGTGCTCTCTTTCCCTCTCCATGGCCGACGTGTCGCCGTCGGCCTCCTCCTAAATTCACGCCCTGTGGCCTCCCCCTCCCATTTTAGACTCCACTAGGACACCTACAACCTCACCGCAGGTCTCTCCCGAGCTCCATTCGCTCCTCCCGGCGGCCGTAGCACTGAACCCATCATCGGCATCACCATCTTCCGCCATGGCCAACGCCGATCGTGACCTCGACCGCCCCAGGGCCTAGGACCCATCTAGGTGGTCGCGCCCCTCTCCCCCGAGCTCGCTGGTACTCAGGGCGCCCGCACCGGTGTCCCTGCTCGCTGGGACGGGCCTGGCCTCGCTCTTCTGTTCCTGCGGCACGGGGAGGCTGCGCGAGGAAGAAGAAGCCGACCGCTGGACCGGCGACCCCATCGGTCAGCCTCCGCTGACCTGTCCAGCCGGACCCGCTCAGGTTAAGTGGAGGCGGGAATCCACTGGAACTGCCTCCCCTGCAGGAAAGCGCACTCCCATAATGCGCCATCAGTGTGGCCCTCCTTAGCCACGTTCGGCCGAGCCGCTGGGCCGGCCCAGTGGCGCCCTGCTGCTAAACCTCGACCAGTGCGCGCAGCCGCCTCCCAGATCTGGCCCATTTCGGTAAATCCTTTGTCTTTTTATTTTTCTGTAAACTTCAGAAATCCATAAATAAATCAAATGGATTCCAAATTTGGTGATTCAAATTTGTAGGAGTTTCTAAAACCCTAATCTACCTGTTGGAGCAACATGCACATTTTTCCATAGACCTTTTCTTCACAAATATTATCAAAATGCCATTTTTCTATTTTTGTGATAAACTTTAGAAAATCACAGAGAGCTCAAATTTGATCCAAATGCAATGGTTCAAATTCCTAGATGCTTGTAATATCCAAACTTAGTTTTGGAACATTTTTTTAATACTTTCTGTACCCCACCAAATAATGAGCCATTATTTCATATTTATCAACTTTGCAAAATCCTAGGAAATTCATTTGAACTCCAAATCCAGTGAAACCAACTCCTAGATGCTTCTAAAATCATGGTATGTTAAATAGGTGCCTTTGCTCATTGTTCAAAAATATATTTCTGTACACTTCTTTCAAATCCATAAACCCCTTGATTCCATCATATTGAAATGTGCCAAACCATCCATTGATCATACTCCAATGAAACCACCTTGGTTATTTTTCATATGACCAGAGGTATCCTAGAAAAGTCCAACTCCTATTTTTAGAGCACTTTTATTTTTGCTTTGTTGTGTTGCTTATTATGATTGTTTCCATCGATTAGTTGACGAAATAAACGGAGTACTCGGAGATGGACCAGAAGGTTTGAAGACTCGGAAGGATAAGGCAAGCAGCCCTTTGACCATGTTCGAGAAACCTTTTTATGCATGTCTCATAGCACCTTATTATCAATGCATCGGAATCATGTAGACGTGGCGACCACTTTGGTTGGTACCTTCTTTACTATTGAAACTTGCATCAAACATGACCCTACATTCCTATGAGGGTTATGTGGGTGGGAGTAGATAGATATATGCTATAGTAGTTGGCTACGCAAAAATGAGTCAGGGTTATGCATGGAAAGAAACAAGTGTGGTTTGACATACTTGCAAATGACCCAGTGGGTGCCACTAATGCCCCTGGGAGACGATGAGGAACTAGGGCACTACTTGGTGAAGAAGTAGGGTACCGAGGCTTGATGAATGTGTTGTTTACAGAGATGGATTAGATTTGTGTGTGACTACCGTCCCAACCAAACATGCGCAGCCACTCTAGCCTTATATGGGAAAGGGCATTATTGATTACCTAGGTCGATACTAGCATGGTGCCCGCATTACTAGTGACGGGGGTGACATGAGGTCACTCTTGGGACGGGGTCGTGCTTGGATAGGCGGCCATGACTGTTTTCGCAGGGCACCGAACACGCCGTTGGTACCCCGTGTCAGTGGTATGAGATGAATATGGGAGCAAGGCTCCGCAATTTTTAAGATGTGAAATGTTTGGCACGGGGCTGTTACCAATCGAGTGGACTCTGTGTTAGTGTCGTCTAGGGAAAGATAGTGATCGGGTGCTTACCTCGGGTACTTGAGGTACCGCGGGTCGTGAATGACACGGAAGTTCCCCGGATCTTGTGGGTAAAGTGTGCAACCTCTGCAGAGTGTAAAACTATTCGAATAGTCATGTCCACGTTCAAGGACAGTTGGGTGGTGCTACTTAGACTATGTCCATAAGTTTTTGGAAAACAACACTGTTTGGGTAAATCTGTTGATGTGATTGTGAGAAAATCACGATGAGCGTGAGAAAGAGTTGTTCATGACTCTTTCTCGATATTGATGTCTGAAACCTCCTGATACTTCTTGCAGACACATACATGTCCATGTTATATGTTGATCATACTTGCATATGAAAAACTAGCTTTCCGTAAAACTGCCAATTTAGCAGTAGAGCCTTGCATAATTATTCTGTCATCACACTTGGGTTGCTTGCGAGTACATTCAAAGTACTCATTGGCTTGCCACTGGTTATTTTATTGGCCAGGCATGAGCGAACAGGATATGATGAAGATTTCTTGGTGACGAGCATGCGAGCTAGGACGCTTCCCAGTCAGAATGCCTGTAGGGTTAAGGCAGATGGCATGGGTCCAAGTTATTATTGAAGATTTCCGCTGCGATGATATACTCAAGACTTGACCATAATGGTCCTATTTGTGTAATACGGTATGTATGGATGTAAGACTCTTGTTATTCAGCTTCTGTGTGTTCAGTGAGCATTGATCTCTGAGATCACTGTACACGTGCATTCGGTGATCACGACTTATGAGTCGGGGTCCCCACACACCGTTTACTGTTGGATTTGTGGTTTTCATAACTCATAACTGAATTTTCATTTGAACATGGGATTTTAGGTGTCCATTCAAACCATCTCTTGGACATATTGTGTTGTTATGAAGAATGTTTAGTCAGAAGTTCCAAACATAGTTCCCACACATATGCTGGCCAAGAGGCAAAAAAAGACGAATAGTAAGCGCTGCAATTAGCTTCTTCACGCCTCTGAAAATAGCACAGAGATGCACGGCGCCAATTAGCTTCTTCACTCCTCTGAAAATAGCACAGAGATGCACGGCGCCAGCAATTCCAGGCCTATGGCATGTTTACCAACGTGCGGTCTGGATCAACGAAAAAAATAGCGCGCTATCTAAAATAGCGTGGCACTTCTTCAAATGCTATACAAGTTATTGCGTGCTATTTGCGTGCTATTTTTAAAATAGCGTTTCGAAAAAAAAGCCAAATATATCACAGAAATTAAGGATTTCAACGTCTAAAATTTTGTCCACGAGCTATACATACATACCGCTGATGTACACATTATGACATTAGATGCACTTAAGAGAATTCTTCTTGTTTTCGTCCAAACAAATGCAACATTTCCATCCAAGATGGGCCTATTGTTGCGTATGCCCGATGGGCTGCTATCTTTTTTGTGAGAATTTTTTTATCTATTCATCTTCAATCATGGCAATACAAAGAATATCAGAAATAATAGAAATTACATCCAGATCCATAGACCACCTAGCGACAACTACCAGCACTACAAAGTTTTTTTTTTTTTTTTTTGCACATGACGTTCTGTACAAAAGCAGCAAAGCCGTCTCTCTGTGGCTGTGGCTGGACCACGATCGCGCCGCGCGCCCGTGTCCGAGCGAGGCGGCCGATCTAAGAACCAATCCGGCACACACTTCCGAGCCAGCCAGCGACGCCGCTTTCGCTTTGCCGGCCTGCTTTTTGGCGGCGCCTACTACGTACTACTACAGGACGTCGCGAAAGAGGAGATGAGAGGGAGATCAAAGCAGCAGGCGCCCGCGACGCAACCCCCAAATATTCCTCCTGCTTCTCCTTCCTTCTCCGCCTGCCATGCCCAGCCGAGCCGGGCCTGGGGATCGCCGCCCGCGCCGTGGCTCCTTCCCTTTCCCTTTCCCTTTCCTCGACGGATCGATCGATCAGGTGGCCGTAAGGATCGATGGATGCTTTGACTGCCCGCCTCAGAGGAAGGGAAAAGGCCTTTCGCCCTCCTCGGCCCCTTTCCTCTTTCCTGCTCGCCAACACCGGCCGCTCCGCCGGCGCGTCTGCAGCAAGCACGTCGTCGACGGCAGTGCCCGACTCCCAAGCGTGGAGCGCGGCCATGTACGGGTGAGAAAAACATCGAGTGGGTTTCGCCGAATTCACCGCTGCCGGGATCATTTTCCCTTCGCCCGCACGTCGTCGTGTGTCGCCAACTCCGTCCTCCACGGTTCTCCTACATGATGATGATTTCTTGCGCAGCGACAGACAAAGCGTGTGCCCCCCATCCATGTAAACTCTTTAGGGACTCACAAGCCGATGAGCTATCAAATCAAAGGTGTACTCCAAATGTTCTTGATGACTTCTTCTAATCTAATCTAAAACGAAACACTCAAACACTCTTTCTTTCTTGGGTCTTACGTCTGTCATGCTTCGACCAAGCTCGATCCATCCACTCTTGAGGGATTCAGCTATCAAGGGTGTACTCGAAATGTTCTTGATAACTTCTTCTATTCTAATCTAATCTAAACAGAACACTCAAACGCTCTTTCTTTCTTGGGTCTTACGTCTGTCATGTTTCGACCAAGCTCGATCCATCCACCAAAAAGTTTGAGCCTAACCAGTTATGTACAGCGGGCACATGGGCGAATCATAGTTAGAGCATGCTCAATTAAGTAGAGCATACAGCTCTACGTAACATATCCCCTACAAAAAGGGGCCTTCAAAGGTGGTTTACATCTTCCCTTTTTTGTTAAAGAAAACTGGAGTTTGTAAAAGCAGTGTGGAAAGCCAGTTTTTTTTTTCTAAATCTTCAGCATTGATAATTGTGTTATCCTCTGTTTTTCGTATGTGTGTGGGTATATAATTTAGTCCAACTACACTTTGGGACAAATATAACTCAAACTTTTGATGTTTCAACATCAAACAATTCAACGGCATTCGAAATATAAAAAAATTGAATTTACACAAAGAATTTGATCCAAATAAATCAAATAATCCAAATTAACAATGAATAAATAAATTTAAACGCACTATCGCTCATGTAGCTACCACTGATGCTCAACGAGATCCTCGCGGAGCTGTCCATGTGAACCAACATCTCAAATCTCCATACACCTCAAGAAAAGCTTGAACTCAGTCGTGGTTCGTACGAGGTTTGGCAGTTTAGCCAACACAGTCATAGTCCACCGGGGCACCCCTCTCATACTCGATGATCATGTTGTGCACTATCACACAAGTTGTCATGATCTTTTTCCAAGGTCTTCTTGTCGCAAAATCGAGCAGCACCCCTGGCATTACAAATCGAGCTTGCAATACTCCAAATGCTCTTTCGATATCCTTCCTCGATGCTTCTTGATGGAGCAGCATATGCAAGTTGGTAGCTATGTGCAACTTTGTGATCGTTGCGTGCACGAAGCGCGTCGATGGCTACTGAACTAACTCCTAGTGGCCAACGAATCATCCTACACCACCTCACCATGAAGCTCATCTCTCCCCAC
>LR738709.1:75670203-75693721 GCA_902687465.1 Secale cereale
GGAGCCCCCCCCCCCCTCGCGTCACTATTCTCCATTCGAGCAGTCACGTGGGATTGACTATGATACCGACGCCATAGCTACTTTGAATCCACCCGGCCCTATCCTCGGGTGCGACCAACACCAAACTGATTCTGTTGAACGTTCCCATGAAGCCTGACCTGGTCCCTCAGTGGCCACACCATACTAGATCGACGCCCAGCCCAGACACCACTTTGTGCCCCCACAATATAAGGCCTCTTTCCCTCCTTAGCACTTGGAGCTCCTGCACCACCCTAGGGTGCTCTGTGCCAAGGAAACCGCTCCCTACCCCTGCTCTTCGCCCATATCACCCTATGGCTTGAAAGCGTACACACCACGGTCGCCTCCTTCATGTTTCATGCATCCGATGACCACCCCCATGCCCGCCTACACCATGCAGCCCGCTGACCTCTAGTGAGATTCTGATGAACTTTTTTCTTCTCTTTTCCGTCTTTCCCGTAGTTTCAGCCCACGACAATGCTCCTCCTCATCGCGCCTACCCCATCGGCGCTCCTCCCCATCGTCCCCGGCCATGAGCAAAGCCGCGCCACACGCGGAGGACCACGGAGGAAAAGTTCATGGATAGGGGAAAACATGCTTAGGAAAGTGGCCACCAACTGCCATCATAGATTTTGATGAATCCTTTCATTCCGGACCATGCCATCGCGACACTAGGAGAAGGGTGAGTGGAGAACCCATCCATGCGAAAAGTGCCCAAGCCATGGTCTGTGGAGGACGAATTTCGATTACTTTCTCGGCTACAATTTTGCACACTTACGTCACACACGATGAGCCTCTATTCAATTACTTCGGCGAAACATCTATCACATCCCTTAATTAGCTTATGACCATCATCTAATGACGAGAATGCGTCGTTGGCCGCATGGAATGAAGAAGGGAAAAAAACGAGGAAGAGAGCTTCGATGTAGGGTCTAGTTCATTTGAGGAGTTAAGTTTAAGGGTTCATTTAGCTACATTTTTTAACTCCTCAAATTTGAGGAGTTGATGTTTGAACGTTTGAGGAGTTGAAATTCAGGGGTTCAGTTAGAGATGCTCTTAGAGAAGAAAGCTGCAACATGCCCCCAAAATATTTTCCATTCCATTATGTTTCTTCGTAAAGAGAATGAGCTAGGGACGTGACGTCTCAGAACCCGCGCTCAGATCAGCCCGGGGATGAACAGTAAAATCAAATAGAATAGAAAAGAAATTAAAAAACATTTTTTGTGGTGCAAGATGCTCGTGTGCATGAACTTTGCGCACAATTTTCTGAAATTTGGACATTCGAGTAGCTTGTGAAGAAAAATTGGTTGTCTGATGAATTTTTGAAAACCATACTATCCGCCCATGATTTTGTCTTTTTTGCGAGGAGCTCCTCAAATGTTCATACTTCACAAATTTTTGCGGTGTTCATGCACATGCCCTTCTCGCACCACGAAAAAATGGATTTTTTTTTCTGTTCATCGGGTGCTTCTGAGCTCAGTTTCTAGATTGAATTATCGATGAGCTACATAATAATCTCGAAAATTAATAGCAAAAACTAGTAAGAAACAATTATATGCTACATGGAGTTACAGAGGCGCAAAGTGTAGCGACTAATTAGCTACAAATCACCCACAACACAAGATTTGAAATTAACAGCAAAACCTATATTAGAAAACAGTTATAGACTATTTAACGGTGAGCACCCGCTCCTTACTCGAAATCAAACAACCTTTCTACAACTTGGACCAAGACCATACGGATACGGTCCATACTCGTACGGGCGGGGATGGCCGATGCCACGGTGGAGGCCAACTCCGGTGGTCCCGTACACCGGCAGCTCATTGCCGTACGACCCATCGCGATCCCACCGGCCGCTCTCCGAAGCCGTGGCCGCGAGATTCTCGAGCTCGAACAGGTCGGAGCTGGCGTCGCTGCTCTTCTCGCCACCGTCGATGTGCGCCTCCACGTCCACCGCCCGGAGCAGCTCCTCCTCCACCTCCACCACCGGGATTCGGCGGCAGTGCCCCACTGCCGCGGCGGCCACGGCCAGTTCACCGTCAATGTCCAGGAACCTCACGGTCCGGGTACTCCGGCTCCGGCTCGGCCGCGCCCCGGATGGCGGCGGCGTTTTGGACAGGCAGGACCGCGCGTACGACGGCGCCGTAGAGCACGCGGGCTCCTGGTCCGCCGGGGCCGTCCGCTGAGCCGAATGACGCTTTCCGGCGAAGATGGAGTTGAGCAAGCTGGCGAGCCGCGCGCCGGGGGATGCCGGCCGGCTGCAGCCGCGGGTGGCGGCCGCCGGCTTCTTCGTCCTCGCCGTCTTCTCCGGAGCGGGATGCTGCTGCTGCTGCTGCTTCTGCCTCGGCGCCGCGCCGCCGGACGTGCGGATGCGGTGGAGGCGGCCGAGGGAGCACTCCACCTCGGACGAGGAGAAGTAGCCTCGGCCGGAGCAGTCCGCGGCCGCGGCGCCTTGCGTCGGCTGCTCGCCGCGCGCCCGGTGGCTGGCGGCCAAGGCGGGCTTGTAGTAGTAGTAATGCAGGGCGGCCTCCTCCTGCTTCTTGGCCACAGCCGCCGCCCTTGTAGTTGTTGCCGCCGACGCCGACCTCGCCGCCGCCGCGCTTCTCGCCTCGGGGCCATCCATGGAGTCGCATATCGCGTCGAGCAGCGTGGAGGAGAAGGACGGCTGATCGGCCGGCCGCCTCGGCGCCCTGGACCGCGCCGCCGCCGGCGCCCACCTCATGTCCATGGCCGATCTGCGCACTCAGTTGAGCGGAGCGGGGCAGCAGGCGGCGCGGCAATGATGGCGCAGGGGAGGCGAGCTAGGCTAGGTGCGGCGGAGAGGAGTGGAGTGGCGTGGTGTGGAGTGGAGCGGAGCAGTGCGGGCGGGCGTGCGGGCGAGGGGATCTTGTTGCCGGGACGGGCGGGCCCACCTTCATTCCCCTGTCTGGCTGGCCGTCCATGATTCACATCGAGCTTCTCTTGCTTGCTCGTGCCGTCCCACTCCCTGTCTCTCTTGCCTTCTTTTCCTTTCGCTTTGTCGGCACTTCTTCGCGGCCACTTGGATCCCCATTTACCATCTCGGCATCACCTCTGTAAATATGTCACGTCGTATAGTATATGCGCAGGTAAAATTTCATGCGTGACCCCTAACAACAATCATGAGTCGAACGTCTCTGATTTTCTCTCATGTTGTATGAAATTTTTAGTTTTCCCTGCATAATAGATAGTAATTACTCTATCCGATCTAAAATAGGTGTCGTGATTTTTTTAGTTAAAATTTGAACTTAATAGTGGAGTAACTATTAGGTCTAGTGACATGAAACAGATAATATCAGATTTGTGATTAAAAAATATTTCCAAGATATCAAATTCGAATAAATTCGAAGTATCATTTTAAAATGAGAACAACAATGATTGTGGCAAATTTCCCTTATTTAGAATCTAGGCTCCTCTATCTCGATTTTTTTTAACTTTACTCTTTATTTATTTCATTTCAGTATTTCCACTTCCTTTATCCCTAACATTTGCATCAGTAGAGAGCCTAATCCTAAGCTGGATCCAAAATCGGCGGGTTGATCTGGGCTTACGTATGCAGTTAGGCGCTCTGAAAATAGGAATCGGCGGGTATATCTTTTTAATTGATGTTTCAATATCTTCTTCTTGTTATTGCTTCCAAACTTCCTTCTTCTATCCCACCATTTCATCACATAATTTATTTCATCTTTAAGACTAACAACAATCCAAAGTAGCTTGAAATAAATATAATCGTTTCAGGGGGAATAGGTGTCATTATTTCATCTCGTGAAAGTTGTGCATTGATACATGGTATAAACGTAACCATGATGTGAATGAACTAACTTGTTAACCTACGAAAATTAAAAGCTTAAAAAATGTAAAACAAACATGTTAGTGTTCTAAGCTAAAAAAATATAGTTGAAGTAAACAAGCTTTTTATGTATACTTACTGGTGGAGGGCACTTGGAATCCTCTTCGGCACTTATTTATTTTTGTGGTTTTAGAAAATAAAAAACATGATGCACGGGCCGGTCCAGGATGCGCGTGTTCATTCATGGACTAGAAAAACTGTTTAGCGTATATGTACGGCGAAGAATTTATAAATATGACTATCATGCACCTTCCTATGAAGAGGTACTGGCTAATCTAAGCCGTCCTTATGTTTATGGGGGGAGGGGTCTATCGAAGCATGTTTACAACCGGACATTTTATTGGTGTTTGAATGTGTTCATTTGAATGTGTTCATTTCAGGAACCTTATCACAACAGATCATTATCCTTGTAGCTTCAAATGACATGTAATATCATTTTTTGTTCCCATGTCATTGTAGCTTTCCATTATGCAACTAATATACTCCCTTCATTCCCTTATACAAGGCCACAAACTCAAATTACAGGTACCAATGTAAAATTTAATGACATCTTTGCAAGCCAACTTTTCTTTTTATTAATCGGGATCATTAATACGTCTGCATGCATGCAAGGAAGGAATGGGAAGGTAATAGCATAGTGTCATTATGACTACATACATGCAAGTATTAAATAAGTTGGTAGTACGAGGAAACATCATTAATTTTTGCCTTGATTACTGTTAGTGGCCTTGTATAGATGCAAAATGTATTTTTCGTAGTGGCCTTGTATAAAGAAATGGAGGGAGTAAGTTAAGTTTGAGGGAAGGAAGAAGCCAAATATATAGCTCAATGACGGCTAGAAACTTTTATGTGACATACGATAAATTTCTATAGCTCACATAGGAAAGCTTGAATGTATCGGATAGCAATACCAGTCTGGACTCCTACCCCCTGCACGCTCGCCACACTCACATGGAGACCTCCATGGCACCATATGAGTGCTATATAAGGGCAACACGTGCATAGTAAAGAACGTTCGCTTTTTGCATAGTCTAGAGCCTTTACACCATGTAGAGATTTTGACACTTCCATTGTTGAAATCCGCCATCACACATTGAGTTATGCAAACTCAACGAGAGCCCCCAACCCCTTACGTATTGTCATCTCCTATATTATCATCACATATAAGAAAAAAAAGGTAGCTGTAGCACCCCGGGATAGACACTATGTGGATCTAGCATCCTTCGGCAGCCTCCGCACGCACGCACGCACCACAACCAACAACAACAACTCTAGAGACTCAAATTCATCAAATGAAAACAACAAGGGTCTTTCGACCAAATACAACTTATACAACATAAGTGAATGTAAAGAATGCAAATTGCTTTAAAAGATTTAAACAAAAGCAAAGGCGTCGATATCCCTACCCAGACCGTTGTCTGTGGGATAACTAGCTAACGTTAACTAGCCAAAGTCATCCATCAACAAACCTGCTTCCTGAATTATTGTCGCTAGATGGATGGCTGTCGCACAAATCCCTAGGTGGGAGGAGGAGGACAAGTGGTGGATGTGGAGAAAAATTAAGGGGCTTGTCTCCCTCTAATCAGGTTTTGCCCGTATTTCGAAGGAGAGGAGTTGCCTGAAATAGGCAGGGGCAGTTTGGGCTAGGCTTTAGGGGAATTAGATGAGCTGGCTGGAGGAGAGAGGGTAGGGCCAATTAACAAGTTTTATTTGCAAATCCATTTAAAATTTAACTAACTATTAGTTCCCTCATATCTATCTGTTCGGGTAACGTGCGGATTCCAATTCGAGCGAGATTTTATATGTGGCATATCTATACTTTAAAAAGTCCACACAAAGATTCAATCCATTCCCACTTTGTTCAACTAATGAACTAAAATGTATTTGCATTCATTGGGTTTGAATTACAAAGGGCTAGCTGGCTTCTGCTAAAATTGCAAAAGAATTTGGGTAGCTACCAAGTGTCAAAAAAAGAACGTGTCCAAGGTTTGGGGTGAGTCTTGGTGTAGAAGATCAAAAGGGAGAAATGGATTTGCTTATTCACCAGTTGGCAAAATGGAAAACTAGAATATTCAAATTAATTAATTGATTAATGTGAAATGATGATGATGTAGTGTTATGAGATGGATATGATGCGCAAATATTATATTAGGGCAAATATATAGAGGATTACTCCCGGGATGTTACATACAACACCACTCAACTAGAATATCACACCGAGATTCCAAAAGAAGGTACGGGGGAAAACGAGTGCAAAAGCCATCGAGGATCTCCTATCACTATGCATTTGACTGCTACACAAATGGGTTTTACCCCCTTTCCGTGATAGGATTTTAAACCGTCGCCTTGCCTATGTGTGTGATCAGTGGCAAATCCATGAATTGAACTTAGCTGGGGCGAAACATTGAAGGTATAAATAATTTGATTGACGAATGCAAGTCCGCTGAACCAAATCTCATAAAATTCAAACATGAAGCTAGATGCACTCGAAAATTTACATGACCAATGATTCAGAACAGTTCAGGAGTGTCGAGAACTAGGTTGTAACCACCTAAAATCACAAAATATAACATAAACTTCACACATAACTACTAACTTGGACTCCCGCTGCTTGAATAATTCATTCCATGATCCAAAATGTCCAACTCCATGACTAATAGATACCTACAATAGATGAACAAGCTGATATCAATACATGTATTGGAACAAGTAAGCAAATAGTTTGAAACAGATAACAGAAGTATTTACCCTAAGTCGTAAGTATACGGGGAGGGTTTGGTAAATGGCCTCTACGGTCTCTCAAGCTGTGAAAATGTTCTACGATCTTCTTGTCATCAATTCCAGCAAATATATCTCGCTCTACATAGCATATCATCCTATCATTCAACCAATCATCAGATATCTTATTTCTCAAATCTGTCTTAATGATATTCATGGCTGAGAAAACTCTTTCAACAGATGCCGTCGCTACTAGCAAAGTCAAAGCAAGTGTGATGAGCCGGTAAACCAAAGGAAAGTGTAAATGTTCCTTAGTTTCAACCAACTTGAGAGCAAGATTTGCGAGACTGCCACAACCGCAAAAAACATCAGACCTTTTCATCATATCAATGTATATCTTGAGCTGACCGTCCAAGTGATATTGTTCTTCTGGATCGAACTCGACTGAGTACATAGATGCAAGCTCAAGTAGGTTCTCATGATTAAATCTGCTAAATGAGTCTCTAGGATCTAGACTAGCAATGCATATCAATAACCTCGTTGATGTTTCACTGAATCGGTTATTCATCTCAGCTATGTTTCTACCAAGAACCTCATTGAATATTTCAACTTTGTAGTGATGGAAGCAACTAACCATTTTGCGGGAACTCCTTGGGTAACCCCTTGCTGATATATTCTCATCCATACTAGGCACTGGTATCTCCCTTTTAATAAAAAACGAAGTGGCAGCCGCCAAAAGTGCCTCCCATCCGTCATCCCTTAGTTGTTGCAATAAACTTTTAACAGACACAATCATGTTCATTGCACTTACTATGTTTTGATCCTTTTGTTGCAATGCTTGTGACAAGTCATTAGTCAAACCAAGAACTTTAAGCATCAAATGTAAGATCAGAACAAATTCAAAGACCTCCATAGATTTCATCAAACCTGATGCTTTTCCTCTATCATCCGCATCCTCCCCATCATGAGAAATAGCATGTAGCACTTGAATCACCGAATCCCACATTTGATAAAGTCGAATCAATGTCCTATGGTGAGATCCCCATCGCGTATCACCAGGTCTTGCTAAAGTTGTCTCTTGATGTTTGCCTCTTCCTTTAAGAATCTCCCCATTTTCTAATTGCCACACAATCTTTTCATGATGCTTCTGTAATAATGCATCTTTTCTTTTACAAGAAGCACTGATCTACAAATCAAAGTATTGCAAAGTACAAGTCAGCAAGAAATCAAAATCATTGTAAAGTACAAGTCATCACTTGAATATTCAATGAGTTATAAAATATACTAACCATGGTTACAATCATATTTGCATATCCAAAGAAATCACTAACAGCAAGGATACCCTTCACAACAGCCACAATCACTAATTGAAGCTGATGGGCAAAACAATGAACATAAAACGCATGTGGATTTTCATCTAGCACTAGTTTTTATAAGCCATTTAGTTGCCCACGCATATTTGAGGCGCCATCATAACCTTGCCCTCTCAATCTAGACATGGATAATCCATGGGTAGCAAACACTTCATCCAAAGATCTTTTTGAGAAAAGCTGATGTGGTGTTCACTACATGCTTGACAACAAGTAACCTTTCCAAAATATCTCCCTTTATGTTCAAAAACCTGATAATGACAGCCATTTGTTCTCTAATGGATACATCACAAGACTCATCAACAAGTAGAGAGAAATGACTATGCCCAAGCTCATTCATGATTACTTCGGTGGTCTTTTCTGCGCAAGCTTGTACCATTTGCTTCTGGATATCATGACAAGTCATTTGATGATTCCCACGAGCATTGTCATTGAGTACATCAGCTGCAGCTTTGCATCTTATAGCATACCAATCCAACAACTCACGAAAATTACCCTTGTTTCTTGAAGTCTTTGACTCATCGTGGCCACGGAAGGCAAGTCCTTGCTTAAGAAGATAGCTCACAACATCCATAATAGCCATTAAACGATCTTGGTATTCAAGATGTGACCTCTCCGTTTGAGTAGTCATTGCATATGCCACACTTTGTTTCTGGTTCTTGAAATCTGTACAATGTCTTCTAGCATTGCTGTGAGCACTCTTTGTCGAACCTACATGATGCCTGAAATATTCCATCGCTTTCTTCCAATTTTTATACCCACCTTGATTGAAGACATTGCCCCCAAACTTGGCATGGCTTACTGGCTGCTTGAAGAGATAGCAGTGAACACAATATGCCCTATTTTCTTTTACACTGTACTCTAGCCAATCAAACTCATCAAACCACTCCTATCTGAATACCCATTTATCTGTAGTGTTGCGAGGAAACTCATGCCCGTACGGCTGACATGGACCTTTCTTCAAATACTCCCTCCTCACTGCATCTCTCATTTCTGGAGTAGGATACATGCGCGACACCTCCCACATGGAAATTTTCATGCGCGACACCTGCCAAAAAAAAAAAAAAACATGAGTCGAATGTCTCTAATTTTCACTCATGATACTCAATCTGGTCTAAAACAAGTGTCAGTTATTGTCAATATGCGTGCAAGTCTTGTTAAAATGATTTACCCAACTTGTCGATGCTTTGGTCTAGCCTGCCTAGTGTCTATTCTAGTTTCTATGAAACCAAATACGATCCGTCCTAGGTTTAGTTTGCCCTACTTCTTGATTTATCGATGCCACTGGACTTTCCCAGGTTCTCTAGCCTAGTTTTTTAATCTTGTTCTCTTCTTGTAATTCTATGGCCATTAATTTTTTTTATGTTCGATTTGCATCAGAAGGTGCCCGACAAGGAGAGGAGAGCTTTGCCTCGTGTACGAGGACGACCTCCTGAAGCTCCGCCTCGATGATACGTCCAAAACGTATCTATAATTTCTGCTTGCTCCATGCCACTTTTGGGTGATATTGCTATGATATTCATACACTTCCATACACTTTTGATCATATTTGTACTAACTTACTAATCCAGTGCACCCCAGTGCCAGTTTCTGTTTTCGGCTGTTTTTGTATTTCAGGTTTTCACATTACGAGAACTGTCAGGAAAAATCCAGAAAAAATATATAAAAAATCAGCATTCCAGGAGCTACCGTGCGGCCAAAGTACAGCCGGGGGGGACCCACAGGGGCTCCAGGCGCCCTGTGGGCGCCCCCCCTGGGCCGCGCCGGGGGGGCGCCTGGGCCCCCCGAGGCACCTCCGATGCCCCCCTTTGGCATATATTTAAAGCGTGTCGAGGAAACCCTGATTCCGGACCCCTTTTCTCCAGACGCGATTCCGATCTCCGCCTCCATCGCCATCAAGCTTCGGGGGACCAGAATTCCTGCGCCGGCACCCTGCCGGGACGGGGAAGTACCCCCGGATTCATCTCCATCGACGTTGCTTCCTCCCTCCATGATGCGGGAGTAGTTCCTCCTCGGGGCTGAGGTTCTTACCAGTAGCTATGTGGTCAATTCTCTCTCCCATGATGTGATCTTCGTTGTGATCATAGGCTATGGTAATCTAGGGTGATCCCATGATATTTCCCCTTCCTCTATGTATTGGATTGATGTACTCACTTGTCTTTATCTAGTATAATCCCCGAGACCAAGGTGACAGCGGTCTATTGGACATGGATTAGAAAAGTATTTTCATGAGTGATTTCCTCTCTTGTGTGTTGATTGAAGATTGAGAGTCTCTTGGTGCTTGTCTTTGACTATCCTTTAGATATGTTGTGGTGATGGTGGGACTCTCTTTGGATGGCCGCGGTGACATTGGGAAATCCTTAGATTGAGAACTACGAACTTTGAGGTGTGCTTTTGTAGCCCTACATAATTCTCGTCCTCTCTTGACCACGAAGGAATGACCTCCGAGTGTGTCCCCTTTGCATGTTTTATGGGAAATATCATGTGATTCGATTATGTTAATGTTGTTGGGAGTTGCCACTAGTGAAAGTATGAACCCTAGGCCTTGTTTCCACCATTGCAATACCATTTGTGCTCACGTTTACCACTTGTTTGCTTGCTGCACTTTTTATTACAGAATTATATTACCTTGTTTTGCCATCCATATTACTTGCCATTTAACATCTCTTCGCCGAACTAGTGCACCTATACATCTAACAAGTGTATTAGGTGTGTTGGGGACACAAGAGACTTCTTGTATCTTAGTTGCAGGGTTGCTTGAGAGAGACCATCTTCAACCTCTACTTCCCTGAGTTCGATAAACCTTAGGTCATCCACTTGAGGGAAATTGCTACTGTCCTACAAACCTCTGCGCTTGGAGGCCCAACATAGTCTACAAGAGTAGAAGCATGTGTAGACATCAAGCTATTTCTGGCGCCGTTGCCGGGGAGGTGAGCGCTTGAAGGTATATCTTTAGATCTTGCAATTAAATCTTTTTGTTTCTTGTTTTTATTTCACTAGTTATGTTTCTGGAAAACCTTGCTATTAGATCGTTGCTTGCGGGAGGACGCCCCACACGTGTGGTGGTTGCTCCTCCTCCTACTGAAAGTGTGCCCTATAAAATACCGGCTGGTACTATCGATTATGTTTTGGCTAATCATTATGCAGGAGACAGACATCCCGATGAACACGTGCTATATCTGTCACAACTATGTTCATTATTTAAGCTTGCAGGTGTATCGAGGGAGTTTGTCATGAGGAAATTATTTGCCTTGTCACTGAAAGGAAAAGCATTGGAATGGTATAGGCTACTAAATGACTCTCACCTGCTGGAGTGGGAAGAGATCCAGTCTCTCTTTTACTCCAAATTTTATCCTCTTCATGAAGTCCATAAGAATAGGAATTATGTTTATAATTTTTATCCTCATGACGGAGAGAGCATAGCTCAAGCTTGGGGGAGACTGAAAACGTTAATGCTAAAATGTCCTAACCATGGGCTCCCCAAAGATATTATTATTACTAACTTCTATGCGAGGCTCTCTCGACAGGATAAAGATTTGCTCAACGCTTCCTCTATGGGTTCTTTCACAAACAAAAAGATTGATGCTAAATGGTAACTCCTTGAAAGAATTCAACGCAACACTGAAGATTGGGAGATCGACAAAGGTAAAGAGTCAGGTATAATTTATGAGTATGATTGCATTAAGTCCTTTGTTGAAACTTCAAGTTTTAATAAATTTAATGCTAAGTTTGGGCTTGATTCTCAACTCCTTGTTGATTTCCTCAAATATTTTGCTTCACATCATAATATGCCTAAGGAGGATTGGATCAAGCATCATAAACCTTTTAAAGAGACTTGCAAAGAAAATGAAATTGCTAGAGAATTGTGTGACCTTTATCCTTTTACTTGTGAACTTTGCCGTACAGAGGGTCACTTTAATTTTCAATGCATGAACTTTCAAAACATAACTGTTAATCGGTTGTGTGATAACATGATCACCTCTGATCTTTATGATGAGCTTATGTTATTTTTGATGTGTGAAGATTTATCAGAAAAGACTTCTTGGCTGGATGATAATGCCATAGGAATAAAAAACACTTTGCAAAATTGCCATCTCTATTGTGTTGTTAATTGCCATGAAAATGATTACATAAGTAAGATTAGAAAGGAGGGAACTTTACCAAAGTATAAAAATGTCTCTTATATTTCTGCTAATAAAAAGGAGAGTTTCTCCCAAGTTTCCCCTATTGTTTCTAATGATAAACCAGGATATGTGGAGAAGCTTCATCTCCAACCACCCCCTCCTAAGGTGAAGAAGAAGAAAAAGAAGAGGAGGAGGAGGAGGAGCAAGAAGGAAGAAGAATGGGCATCAGCCTGGCCTGAGCATATTCCTCCTATCAACTTTTATCCTAACGGTTGTAAGTTTAAATAAGAAGGTGAAGTTTATTGCCTTAATTATCATCTTGATGATACGTCCGTAGGTACTATTGAAGATGATTTTGATTATGATATGCATGTTACTTATTGTGATTGGGAAAATGATGATAATGCTGCTTATGATCTTGAAAATCTTTTTGGTAACAACTCTGAAAGTGAAGATATGGGAAGCTCTAAGCTTGGGGATGATAGGATTGCAAATCCTATCCCCACTAGTGATGTGATGATTGATAATTCTCTTGCTAGTAAGAATAAAGACAACATGTTTACAAATATAGTTGCTAGCAATGATAATGCTCTTCTCTACCATGATGATGTTATAACTCCAATATATAGTGTTCAAGTTGTTTATGATAGTCCTACTCCCACTATTACCAATGAGAAAGATTATGTTTATGTGGGGAGTGAGAGTACCTTTTTGCATGTGGATCATGGTAACAATGCTTTATGTGATGCTTATATTGTTGAGTTCATCCATGATGCCACTGAAATTTATAATGAGAGAGGGAGGCTTGGTTCTAAATATCTTAATAATAAGAAGTTTCCTCTCTTTATGGTGAATATTTTGAAGTTATGCTTGTTTTGCCTTCCTATGCTAGTTGCTTCGTGCTTCAATGAATTATTCTATTGCAATATTCCTATGCATAGGAAGCATGTAGGCTTAAATGTATTTGGCATTTGCTTCTTGATGCCCTCTTTTGTTCTTTAGCTCTTATTCTTACGAGAGCATCATTAAAGTCCTATGCCTAGCTTAAAGGCATAAAAGAAAGCGCTTTTGGGAGGCAGCCCACAATGAATAAAATTTTATTTTGCTTTTTGTTGTGTCTTGATGTTGTTACTACAGTAGCATCATTATTGTATCTTTACTTTTCATATTTGTGCCAAGTATAGCCTCTGATTGCTAGAAAGTTCAAAAGTTGTGAGGTGCTGTCCAGGAAACAGATTCTGTCCTTGGATAGAAAAATTCGTATAAAATCACCAGATCATCTTTTTGGTCTGAATTGTTTCGACAGCGTTCTCTATATAATTGTCTTTCGTGCGTCTGTTCTGAGTTTTTTGATTTGAGTTGCAGAAGTACCCCGAACAGATCAATTACTACCTGCTGTTCTGTTTTTCACAGATTCTGTCCTGTTTTGCCTTTCCTTCATTTTGCAAACCTTGAGCTTGCTTTTTCTTTGCAAAAACCTTTTGGCGATCTTGAGAAACAGTAGACCTTCAAGAATATCCTTATTTCCAGCAAGGAACAATTATTTTATTATGGGTACTAACCTGGCTAATCAGATTATGATGAGTTATGTATGAAGGGAGTTTTCAAGTGTGCGAGGGAAGATGATAAAAAGATTCAGGAGTGTCAAGCGCTCAAGCTTGGGGATGCCCCCATGCACCCCAAGAAATATTCAAGGAGACTCAAGCGTCTAAGCTTGGGGATGCCCCGTGCATCCCCTTCTCCATCAACATTATCAGTTCGTCTTTCGTTCCACTATATTTTAATCACTTCATGTGTTATGTGCTATGCTTGGAGCGTCTTGCTTTTAGTTCCTTTTTAGTTTTCTTTAGCTTTTCATAACGAGTCGGAACTCAGCTTTCTTTATGTGGAAGAGAAACACGCTCCACTTCTACCTAGAACATAACATAGAATTTTCATGTCTATCTATGCTGTGTGTGTTCTTTGTCTTTCAATAGCTACTATCATGTTTAGCTTTTAGTTTTCATGCTTATCTTTTTAAAAAGCTTTTGTTTAGTTGGTTGCTTGAACTCTCTTTAGTTATCATGCTTATCTTATTAAGAGAGTTTGCTTCTGTTGCATAGGTTGATATGTCTATGATGAAAATGCTACGTGCATAACGGTGCTTAGTAGTTCATGTTTTCTTATGGTAGTCTCAAATAGCTGGGGGGTTCCCAATGTGTCATTGGAGTACCAACATGATTTGTTTGCCTATGATGTGGTATGGTTTAGTAATATCTTCCTTCAAGAATTTATTTTGATTGACTTGGCGTATGCTCACGCATATTTAAGACTGTAAAGAAAGTCTGTCAAGCCTTGATGATCTTTTGTTTCTGAGTAGCGATATAACTTCCATGCCTGATTCAGTGTTGCTTTGTCGCTCTGCATGATTATGACCGTCATTGCTCTTTTAGTTGGTCGCTCCCAGTCTTTTGCTAACCTCCACCTGTACTAAGCGGACTGACTGCTTGTGCATCCAAAATCCTTTAAACCAGTTATGCCATATGAGTCCACCATACCTTCCTATACATGGTATTTACCTGCCATTCCTAACGAAGACTTTCATGTACCATCTCGAAATTATTCAAAAAAGCATTTCTATTTTGTGCCTCTGTTTTAGCTCATGAGGAAGTAGTAGTTAATTCATGATCTTTTTAAGTTGGACAAGCTTCACCCCGGGATTGCATGTCTAATGTGCAAACCCATAATACGAGAAGGAACTGGCATAGAGTGCGCCCGGCTCAAAAATAATATAACAAACAAACCCTCCTTCACGCTTTGTTCATGAGAAATCAGAAAACTTTGGCAGTGACAAACAAAGGAGATTAAAAGGATGTGATCGTCCTCACTCGGGAGCCGTTCCTCGAAACTTGTCCATCTCAAGAAGTAATTGAGTTGTCTTCTAGCATTCGTTGACGAAACATGCATATTCAAAAAAAAAATTATTACCTCTGTTTTTTAAACCAAGAGCTCTGGTACATGTTTAGTTTTTGTTTCCGACTACGCGTTTTCAACCTTGCCAACAAAAGCCACGGTTCGAGAGTCTTCACCTTCTTATTAAAGACCAACTACTGAGAGCATGATTGTCATTCTGAGTGTAATGTGCATTGTCCCAAAGTAGCATTGTCTTTTGCATGATTGTGATATCGTTTATTTTGAAATGATTGTATCTAGCCATCACTTAAACCTTGGAGGTGCCCCTGCATTTATGTTTTGCTTCACTAAAGGGGGCAAGCGAGATATCACTTTGCCATATTTGCACATCATGTTCATTGCAAATCTATTTGATGTTTCAGTTTCATGTTGTAAAACTTTCAGTCATTTGTGATTTTCTCATGAGGCAACTTAATTACTATAGATTCATTGTCTCAGTAAGCTTTTGTCATATGACTATGAAAATGTCCTATATGGTTAATAGCATGTCACCACATAAATTATTCTTGTTATCATTTACCTACTCGAGGACGAGCAGGAATTAAGCTTGGGGATGTTGATACGTCCAAAACGTATCTATAATTTCTGCTTGCTCCATACCACTTTTGGGTGATATTGCTATGATATTCATACACTTCCATACACTTTTGATCATATTTGGACTAACTAATCCAGTGCACCCCAGTGCCAGTTTCTGTTTTCGGCTGTTTTTGTATTTCAGGTTTTCACATTACGAGAACTGCCAGGAAAAATCCAGAAAAAATATATAAAAAATCAGCGTTCCAGGAGCTACCGTGCGGCCAAAGTACAGCCGGGGGGACCCACAGGGGCTCCAGGCGCCCTGTGGGCGCCCCCCCGGGCCGCGCAGGGGGGGCGCCTGGGCCCCCCGAGGCACCTTCGATGCCCCCCTTTGGCATATATTTAAAGCGTGTCGAGGAAACCCTGATTCCGGACCCCTTTTCTCCAGACGCGATTCCGATCTCCGCCGCCATCGCCATCAAGCTTCGGGGGACAAGAATTCCCGCGCCGGCACCCTGCCGGGACGGGGAAGTGCCCCCGGATTCATCTCCATCGACGTTGCTTCCTCCCTCCATGATGCGGGAGTAGTTCCTCCTCGGGGCTGAGGTTCTTACCAGTAGCTATGTGGTCAATTCTCTCTCCCATGATGTGATCTTCGTTGTGATCATAGGCTATGTTAATCTAGGGTGATCCCATGATATTTCCCCTTCCTCTATGTATTGGATTGATGTACTCACTTGTCTTTATCTAGTATAATCCCCGAGACCAAGGTGACAGCGGTCTATTGGACATGGATTAGAAAAGTATTTTCATGAGTGATTTCCTCTCTTGTGTGTTGATTGAAGATTGAGAGTCTCTTGGTGCTTGTCTTTGACTATCCTTTAGATATGTTGTGGTGATTGTGGGACTCTCTTTGGATGGCCGCGGTGACATTGGGAAATCCTTAGATTGAGAACTGCGAACTTTGAGGTGTGCTTTTGTAGCCCTACATAATTCTCGTCCTCTCTTGACCACGAAGGAATGACCTCCGAGTGTGTCCCCTTTGCATGTTTTATGGGAAATATCATGTGATTCGATTATGTTAATGTTGTTGGGAGTTGCCACTAGTGAAAGTATGAACCCTAGGCCTTGTTTCCACCATTGCAATACCATTTGTGCTCACGTTTACCACTTGTTTGCTTGCTGCACTTTTTATTACAGAATTATATTACCTTGTTTTGCCATCCATATTACTTGCCATTTAACATCTCTTCGCCGAACTAGTGCACCTATACATCTAACAAGTGTATTAGGTGTGTTGGGGACACAAGAGACTTCTTGTATCTTAGTTGCAGGGTTGCTTGAGAGAGACCATCTTCAACCTCTACTTCCCTGAGTTCGATAAACCTTAGGTCATCCACTTGAGGGAAATTGCTACTGTCCTACAAACCTCTGCGCTTGGAGGCCCAACATAGTCTACAAGTAGAAGCGTGTGTAGACATCACTCGACAACTCATCAGGTAAGAAAGCAAGGTAGCACCAGGTTTTATTTTTGGTGCTCTAGTGTTATGCATAGTGTCAACAGTGTGAAGTTTTGAATAATATTTTTAGGATGCTGTTAGAATTTGAGGTTTATTCAGATTCAAGATATAAGAAGATATGATTTGTGTCTTGTAATTTGGTGTGCTAGTTCAGTCGCTGGTCATCTGTTCTGAACAAGACAGTGATTCTTGTTTGGTTTGTAGTATGTGTCCTAACTTGTGATCCCCTCATTCTGAACAAGACATCGATTCTTGTTTACTTTAGGGGGTGTTTGGTTGGTGCCCAGGCCAGCCCGACTAAATCAGGGCGAGCCAATAAATTGGCGCAGGAATCCGCCGCGGCCAGCTCGCAATCGCATGGGCGTGAAAAACGTACCGGTGACCAAAAAATTGGTAGCGGCCGTGAAAATTGGCACCAAACCAAACACACACCGATGCTGGCTGTCAACGCCAATTTTTTTTGGTATGGTAGCTCATGGCTGCCATCCAAATACATCCCTAGTCACGTTGGTATGCGCTCTATTGATTTGACTCTCAAAAGAAGTTTGTTGGTCTCTGGATAGTTTTTATATGGGTTGTTGTGTGTTTGCTGGTGGCCCTTCCATGGACTAGTTGTACCCCTGCAGAGGTTTTTTGTCACACTGATGTTTGTCCTCCCTTGGGTGCCTATGGTATAGATGTGCCTTCATACCCTTTCCCCTTATGGTGCTCCTTTTCCTTATTATTGTGTCCGTTTCATTCATCCCACAAGTGTACGGCGACCTCTGTTGGGGAAGTGGCGTAGGTCCATGCCGCCGCCGCAGCTGGCGGTTGTTGAGGTGGCCATGGTTATGCCCCTATCGTGCTTGTAGCTAGAGATTGAATCCTCTAGTCTTGTTGCTGGCTAGCATGCCCTGCGACTAAGGATTACTCAAAGAACTCTATGTACTGTTGGTGTCATGCTCTTGGACACATAATTTATTAAGAATGCTCTGCGGTTTGAACTGAGTTCAGTTGATCTATCTTACATGTTTGGTACCACCATGCTTCTGTTGACTAATTTGTGACTATCTCGATCTTTTTGATGGGTTCTGTTATTGAAACTAGGAGTGGGATTCCTGAATGGTATTAGATGCCCGACTGAAAGCTATTTGTTTTGTTGTGTGCATACACTAGTGGGGACACATGCATTACACTCTTTCTAGCTAAATTAGTCACAACCGGACATTGCTTGCTTGTGTGGAATGAGAAGAAGAATGTGCATAGTTTTTTGCTTGCTTTTAGTTTGTTTGGCATGCAAATGTGTTGGCTTCAAGTTGTTTTCTTTCTTTTGCTGAGACGAAGCGATGCTAGCTGCGAAAGAGGCAAGAGAAGGTAGCTATGGTGGCGCGGGAAGAGAAACAAAGAGCAACTAGGCTGGCTGTCCACAACCTACAAGGGACATGGGACCTGGATGGACCTGCCCATGTCCATGACAATGGGTGTTTCTTGGTGTTTGTAATAGATGGATGTGTTAGTTGGCAACCTTGCATGCTTGGCCTCTCTCTATATATTATGGTCATAGCAGGGTTGTTTTTTCTTTCTTTCCTGGCAATCGTAGAGGACGAGGCAAAGCACACACATGCAAGTTGTTGTATTTCTGGTCTCAACAATATGTTTTGATTATAGTACTAGCATTGTTACAAGAGAAAGTTTGTCGAATTTCTGGCCACGTGGATCAAGATCCACAGAAACATTGATGTATTTTCGGATGGAACACGCTCGATATGATTGAGGTTGTGACCAAATAAAATCACTTGAGGTCTCTCCTTCTGTGCCTTTTGTCTAGCTGATGCATTGCATGTGTGCTAGGTTGTTGTTTGTGTATGGAACGGAGAAACATTGACTGGCTTACGGATCCTGGTATTGATGATGATACCAAGGTTGGAATGGTGGCAACACAAAGGTATTAAGCTTTTTTTTGTGTGGAGGAATCAAGGTATGTGCTTTGTGTTGTTGGCTGCAAAATTGAACTAGTTTAGTCTTTGTTTTTTGACTTTTGTGACTGATGAATTGTTGCCAAAAATGATGGATATGCTAAAGGAGCTAAATGAGATGAGAAGCCGCACACAACACAATTTGTATTACTCACATAGGGATTACATATAGACAGTTTGTATTACTCACATAGGGATTACATATGGACTCACATAAGGATTACATATAGACAGTTTGTATTACTCACATAGGGATTACATATGGACGGAGATGAGCGAGAGAAAGGGCAGTTGCATGCAACGCCACTAACAGAACAAGCCTAAGGTCTAGCTAGGACTAGTCAGTTGTGATGCACACATACACGTACATTTGTTTAACAAAAGGAAGAAAGAAAGAAGAAACAAATGGTTGACTCTGCCCGATCCGTGAGACAAACACTCAGTGAGCCAGCCAGCCGAGCCATGATAGTTTGTTCTGGTCATTCTAATTTACCGCGTTGAATTGAATTTGTGTAGGGTTATATATATACTAGTACTAAAAGGTGATCAGTTTTCTCTCTTCTCTAATGTACGTACCAATAAAAAAAACTACTACCCCCTCCGTCTCAAAATTCTTGTCTTAGATTTGTCTAGATACGAATGTATCTAATACTAATATGTGACTTGATACATCTGTATTTAGATAAATCTAAGACAAGAATTTTGGGACGGAGGGAGTACTAGCCAAGATCAGTTTTCCTTTTCAGCAGTGGGAAATAGACGCAACAAGTTTGTTACGTGGTACTACTTTATTATTAACAAAGAGATCTTTTTATTAGCTCGAAAATAGATGGAAACTAACTACCCACCCGTCATTTGAGGGAGGGACTTGGGGTAGGATTCGGAAACGTAACAAATCTCCTTAATTCTATCGCCTAGAAATCCCCCTTCCTCAATTACATATATCGTTCCGTCTCCTCTTCCTACCTCCCTCTCAATCCACTAGCTGTCGTGCGCCTCACGCGGATCACCCTTCCCTCCGACGCCTCTCTGTAGACATGGTCTTCTCTATAAATATCCACCCAGCCCTTTGCCCCATCTTTCGCGCCCCATGAGAATTGCTCCTCCTTTGTTTGTCGACCAAGCGCCACAGCCTCCTTCCTTTCTCCTCACAAGATGTCCCTCGCCTTATCTGCAATGCAATCCATACATGGAGGTTCTTCAGATGATGAACCGCTCATTCGTATCATGCTGTGGTCAGCAGGGCTTACGGGTTTGATCCGCCCTCTCGCGGTAAGAGCGCCCCCTTTCTCTCGATCTGGCATTCTTTCTTTGAGAAAAAGCAATCCTAGGATGGTTCAACTCAAACTGAACATTTTTCTTGTGATCTAGATGATGCTACTAATCAGGGGACAAGCGAGAAAGGCAGAGATGGATTCATCGGACAACAGCAAACTAGCCAGCAGGACATGGAAGCAGGTGTGTTCCTGTTGATGTTAGGTGTTTGTTTTATAATTAAGATCCAGAAAAGCCAAGGAGTTTAATGTTCGCTCCCACTGCTTATAGGAGTTTATGGATATGTGTTTTACAAGTTGACTCAAGTTTATTCCATCTAGGTGTTATCTTTTTTTTTATGTTTTGTTATTCCGCAAATGCATGTCTGTAACCTTTAATTAGGGCCAGTACGTGATGCATGAGTTAGATCCTGAGATGCAAGTTAAGTTTAAGTTTGAGTCTAAATTGGTGCAAGTCTGAATCTTTTTGTTTAAACTGCTGATGTACTACTGTTGTTTCTGATGTTTGACTTATACTACTGAAAATCAGATTTTTTTTAATATCAAATCTCTCTCTCTGGATTGAAAATGGAAGTCTGAAAGTACATGCAGCTCAACACAGATAGATAATTAACTAGGCAATAGGGAAGTTGCAAGCTCATGTGTTCTGAAACCTTTTCCTGAAACCCCACTCGAAATCTACCCTTGTTGGTTTGGCCCATCATCTGTCCAACCTTGGAAATCTTGGCATGTTACCACTCGATCGGACTGATGAATTTTCTTGTGAACCTTGTGATGCAGATGCGAACATCACCTCACCAGACTGCGGACGCCAGGCGATGTTTGGATGGAGGCGTGTTTGTTACTGAAGATTCACATGAGCCAATGCAAGCAAAGGTTAGGGCAAACAAAATAATTTATGCATTAGCATGCATTTCCTCAATGCTATCTTCCGTGCATTGGTAAAGAGGCTTTTCTATTGCCACATGTTTAGATCTGAAAAGTTGTAACAACGGTTGAGTAATATGTAGAATCGAGCCAATCGAGTCTTAACTAGCCGTGCTGATCTTGTGCCGCCGTCGTGTCGTTGAGCGCTACGAAATCGACGCGTTATGCTGCCGAAATTTCACGGCGAAATTACCCACGACTTGTCGAAATTTTGTCCTTATTTGTAAGGAAAGAAAAGTTTTAGGGTGTGGGTTGCAAGATGTCGGGGTCTTGGCTGCAAGATTACATTATTTGTGAGGTTGGAAAAAGAAAAGGCTGGTTCAACATTGTTAGAAGGGAGAGAGCGATTTGGTGGAATAGTTGTTGTATTGCTTGAGTCTCGTGGGCATATATATATAGAAGTACAATGATCTACTTGAAGTACAAGACAAGCCAGAACAAATCCTAGTCTATCTCTTCTTTCCTAATAAACATTATACTCAACGTTCCCCATTCCGGAGAAGACGGCGAGGACGAAGAAGCCGGCGGCCGCCACCCGCGGCTGCAGCGGCCGGCATCCCCCGGCGCGCGGCTCGCCAGCTTGCTCAACTCCATCTTCGCCGGAAAGCGTCATTCGGCTCAGCGGACGGCCCCGGCGGATCAGGAGCCCGCGTGCTCTACAGCGCCGTCGTACGCGCGGTCCTGCCTGTCCAAGACGCCGCCGCCATCCGGGGCGCGGCCGAGCCGGAGCCGGAGTACCCGGACCGTGAGGTTCCTGGACATTGACGGTGAACTGGCCGTGGCCGCCGCGGCAGTGGGGCACTGCCGCCGAATTCCGGTGGTGGAGGTGGAGGAGGAGCTGCTCCGGGCGGTGGACGTGGAGGCGCACATCGACGGTGGCGAGAAGAGCAGCGACGCCAGCTCCGACCTGTTCGAGCTCGAGAATCTCGCGGCCACGGGTTCGGAGAGCGGCCGGTGGGATCGCGACGGGTCGTACGGTAATGAGCTGCCGGTGTACGGGACCACCGGAGTTGGCCTCCACCGTGGCATTGCCCATCCCCGCCCGTACGAGTATGGACCGTATGCTCTTGGTCCAAGTTGTAGAAAGGTTGTTTGATTTCGAATAAGTAGAGGGTGCTCACCGTTAAATAGTCTATAACTGTTTCTTAATATAGTTTTTGCTGTTAATTTTCGAGATTGTGTTGTGGGTGATTTGTAGCTAATTAGTCCCTACACTTTGCACTTGTGTAACTCCATGTAGCATTTAATTGTTTCTTACTTGTTAGATACATCTTTTTTCATCAATTTTGATGACAAGTATTTTCGGACGGAGGGAGTACTAGTTTTTGTTGTTAATTTTCGAGATTATTATGTAGCTCATCGATAATTCAATCTAGAACGTGGGCTCAGAAGCACCCGATGAACAGAAAAATAAAAATAAAATCATTTTTTATTGTGGTGCAAGAAGGGCATGTGCATGAACACCGGGCAAAATTTGTGAAATATGCACATTTGAGGAGCTTCTAGCAAAAAAGACAATATCAGGGGTGGATAGTGTGATTTTCAAAAATTCATCAGACAACCATTTTTTCTTCACGTGCTACTGTAATGTCCAAATTTCACAAAACTGTGCACAAAGTTCATGCACACGAGCATCTTGCACTAAAAAAAATAGATAGCTTTTTTAAAATTTCTTTTCTACTCTATTTGATTTTACTGTTCGTCCCCGGGCTCGTCTGAGCGCGGTTCCGAGACGTCACGTCCCTAGCTCATTCTCTTTACGAAGAAACATAATGGAATGAAAAATATTTTGGGGGCATGTTGCGGCTTTCTTCTCTAAGAGCATCTCTAACTGAACCCCTGAATTTCCACTCCTCAAACGTTCAAACATCAACTGCTCAAATTTGAGGAGTTAAAAAATGTAGCTAAATGAACCCTTAAACTTAACTCCTCAAATGAACTAGACCCTACATCGAAGCTCTCTTCCTTGTTTTTTTCCTTCTTCTTCATTCCATGCGGCCAACGACGCATTCTCGTCATTAGATGATGTTCATAAGCTAATTAAGGGATGTGATAGATGTTTCGCCGAAGCAATTGAATAGAGGCTCATCATGCGTGACGTGAGTGTGCAACATTGTAGCCAAGAAAGTAGGCGAAATTCGTCCTCCACAGACCATGGCTTGGGCACTTCTTCGTATGGCCGGGTGGATTTAAAGTAGCTACGGCGTCGGTATCATAGTCAATGCTACTTGACTGCTCGAATGGAGAATAGTGACGCGAGGGGGGGGGGGGGC
>LR738709.1:75693811-75703890 GCA_902687465.1 Secale cereale
GGAATCAGGTGAGGTAGGTGGGGAGAGATGAACTTCATGGCGAGGTGGTGTAGGATGATTCATTGGCCACTAGGAGTTAGTTCAGTAGCCATCGACGCGCTTTGTGCACGCAACGATAACAAAGTTGCACATAGCTGCCAACTTGCATATGCTGCTCCATCAAGAAGCATCGAGGAAGGATATCGAAAGAGCATTTGGAGTATTGCAAGCTCGATTTGTAATGCCAGGGGTGCTGCTCGATTTTGGGACAAGAAGACCTTGGAAAAAGATCATGACAACTTGTGTGATAATGCACAACATGATCATCGAGCATGAGAGGGGTACCCCGGTGGACTATGACTGTGTTGGCCAAACTGCCAAACCTCGTACGAACCACGACTAGGTTCAAGCTTTTCTTGAGGTGTATGGAGATTTGAGACGTTGGGTCACATGGATAGCTCCGCAAGGATCTCGTTGAGCATCAGGGGTAGCTACAAGAGCGATAGTGTGTTCAAATTTATTTATTCATGGTTAATTTGGATTGTTTGATTTATTTGGACCAAATTATTTGTGTAAATTTGATTATTTTTTTATATTTCGAATGCCGTTGAATTGTTTGATGTTGAAACATCAAAAGTTTGAGTTATATTTGTCCCAAAGTGTAGTTGGACTAAATTATATACCCACACACACATGAAAACACAGAGGATAACACGATTATCAATGCTGGCTTTCCACACTGCTTTTGCAAACTCCATTTTCCTTGAACCAAAAAAGGGAAGATGTAAACCACCTTTGAAGGCCCCTTTGTTGGGAATCTGTTAGAGATGTATGCTCTAAATAATTGATCACGCACATGCTCTAACTATGATTCGCCCATGTGCCCGCTGTACGTAACTGGTTTGGCTTAAACTTTTTGGTGGATCGAGCTTGGTCGAAACATGACAGACGTAAGACCCAAGAAAGAAAGAGGGTTTGAGTGTTTCGTTTTAGATTAGATTAGAACAAATTATCAAGAACATTTGGAGTACACCTTTGAGTTGATAGCTCATCAGGTCGTGAGTCCCTAAAGAGTTACATGGACGGGGGGCACATGCTTTGTCTGCCGCTGCGCGAGAAATCATCATCACCTGGGAGAACCATGGACGGAGTTGGCGACACACGACGACGTGCGAGTGAAGGGAAAATGATCCCAGGAGCGGTGAATTCGGTGAAACCCACTCGATGTTTTTCTCACCCGTACATGGCCGCGCTCCACGCTTGGGAGTTGGGCACTGCCGTCGACGACGTGCTTGCTGCAGACGCGCCGGCGGAGCGGCCGGTGTGGGCGAGCAGGAAAGAGGAAAGGGGCCGAGGAGGGCGAAAGGCCTTTTCCCTTCCTTTGAGGCGGGCAGTCAAAGCATCCATCGATCTCCGACGCCCACCTGATCGATCGATCCGTCGAGGAAAGGGAAAGGGAAAGGGAACGAGAACGAGGCACGGCGCGGGCGGCGATCCCCATGCCCGGCTCGGCTGGGCATGGCAGGCGGGGAAGGAAGGAGAAGCAGGAGGAATATTTGGGGGCTCGCTCCGCTCCGCTGCTTTCATCTCCCTCTCATCTCCTCTTTCGCCACGTCCTGTAGTAGTAGTAGGCGCCGCCAAAAAGCAGGCCGGCAAAGCGAAAGCGGCGTCGCTGGCTCGGAAGTGCGTGCCGGATTGGTTCTTGGATCGCCCGCCTCGCTCGGACACGAGGGCGCGGCGAGATCGTGGTCCAGCCACAGGGAGACGGCTTTGCTGCTTTGGTGTTGTGCGGGAGGTGCGTGCGCCCGCACACAACGTCCTGAGATGACCTGATTCTGCTGTATGATTGAGAGTTTATTTATGTTACAGTGACCAAATTCAGGTTTGGTTGCTTTTGTGATCTCTAAGCAAGCAAGTTTGGCGATCATTGTCTCCTCCTAGAGGCACTTGTTATTGGGATCTTGGTGGATTTTCCCGGGCGCAGAATCCTGTGGAAGATTGGGTGCACTCTGTATGTAGTATCTATTATTTGCTGGTTCCAGTGTCCCTGTCTGTCTTGACTCGTCTCTGAACCGATATGATGAACCACCAAAATACAGATGTTGGATGTGACGATTTGCGGTTTGGTGCAAAGCCAAGAAGCAAACTCACCTGCACCTCTCAAGTTTCCAGACCGCACGTTGGTAAACATGCCATAGGCCTGGAATTGCTGGCGCCGTACGGACATCTCTGTGTTATTTTCAGAGGCGTGAAGAAGCTAATTGCAGCGCTTACTATTCGTCTTTTTTTGCCCGCACACAACGTCATTTGCAAAAAATAATCAAATTCACCGTGGGAACCGGTGAAAACCAAGGTTGGTTGATCGCCGATCGTCCTGAGATGACCTGATTCTGCTGTACGATTGAGAGTTTATGTTACAGTGACCAAATTCAGGTTTGGTTGCTTTTGTGACCTCTAAACAGAGCAACTTTGGCGATCATTCTCCCATAGAGCCAGATTTGTTCTTGTAATTTTCGTAGATTTTTTCGCGTGCGGAATTCTGTTGATTGAGGGCGCACTCTTTATGTATCCATTTATGTGATTTTTCAGAGACTATTTTTTTTAGAAAAGGCCATCATGGCTAGCTTTATTAAAATCAAAAAGCGATTACATCGTTCACAAGCTTAACAATAAAGTCAGGAGGTTCATCTAACCAGCTAAAAGATAATCTATTACAATAACTATGATTTGCTAGCACATGAGCCACTTCATTACAAGAATGCAAACAATGCTTAAACATAACCTTCCCAATCAACAAAGACAAATCCGCACATTCTGCAAAAATCGCTGTAGCCTTATCCCACCATCTCGTTTGTCCAGAGCAGAAGTCGATAACTTGAGAGGAATCAGATTCCGCTTCAATACGATTAAATCCAGAATTGGTAGATCAGGAGGTTGGTGAGCAGTAGGCTCTCAAGAGTTTGGTGATTGGGAGGTCCGGTTCCTGCCCCCGTCGTCCCCGCTACCAGCTTGGTTAACCGAGTTATCGTCTCAACCGGTCTATACGATGGCCTCGGGACCGCCCGGCGTGCCGTCACAGCAGGTGCAGTACGACGGGTCCTCCAGCTCCGCGGGCCCCTACGTTGGCCTCGACGCGCCACCTTTCCACGGGGGCTCCCTGATACGTCCAAAATGCATCACTATTTTATATCGTAATTCATCCTTATTCATTGATATATTTCACATTACGATGATGTTCTTATGTTGTTTTGGCCTATTTTACACAGTTTGCAACTTTCCGGTGCCGAAGCAGCAGACGCAGGATTCAGCGGTAAAAAGTGGACGCTGAGTTGCTGAAGAAGAATACCTCCAAATTACCTGAAAATCGACAGAGGGTATTTTCCAGAAGGATCACGAAGATACGCAAAAGAGCAACCAGAGGGGGGCCACAGGGTGCCCAGGCGGCCACCTGGCGCGGCCCCCACCCTGGCCGCGCCGGGAGGGCGCCTGGAGCCCCTGGCCCACTCCAGGCTCTCCCCTTTGGCCTATATACTCCTCGTCATCCAGAAACCCTAAAAGGGGGGAGTTTACGGAGTTCCGCCGCCGCTCCGTGGCGGAAACCTACAGAGAAGAAAAGCCATCTCCGGCGGGCAGATTCCGCCGGGGAGATCACCTCCCAGAAGGGGAGATCATCGCCATCGTCATCACCATCGTCACAGGCATCATCGAGATCATCATCAACATCATCCCCAACATCAGCATCATCTCCATCTTCATCCAATCTCATCTCACAATTGCAACTTGTGTTGTAATCCGTACTATCTATCCTCTCCACTCTATCGGTGTTGATTACTACTTTGTGGTGAATGCTATTGAGTTTTGTTGGAGAAATATCATTGTGTCCAGATTGTTTATCATCCATCTATCTCCACTGATCATGATCTCTTTTATGTCTTGTGAGTAGTTACTTTAGTTCTTGAGGACATGGGAGAAGTCTTGTTGTTAGTAGTCATATGATGTTGAAGTAATATGTGTTGTTTGATACTTAAGTTGTGTTGTTATTTTCCTAGTGGTGTTGTGTGAGTCGAACACTCAACACTTCGCCTTATTAAGGACCTAGGGGAATACATTGTGTACAAAGAATGCTTACGGTGGGTTGCCGGAGTGACAGAAACCTGAACCGCAGTTCGCACGCTTTTGCACAAGGGAACAATGGATCATCGATCGTATTGCTATGGTTAGGCTTTTGATTTAAATACTATCTTGTATTTGCGGATGCTTGCAAGGTGTTTAATCATAAGAGTGCACTCATGTAATGCCCCGGATGTAATACTTTTCCTTTTGGGCAATATATATATATCTCTGGCTTCATCAATTCCATTCCGGGTTCTTTGTCTTTTTGGGTTTTTGTCTTTTGTCGTGTGCGTGTGTTCATTCATTCATATCATGTAGTCATGTGCATCGCATTTCTTTTGTGTTGTCGTTTGCATCCGGTCCCACTCGTTTCCTTTCCGTTGTCCGTTTCGCGTTCCGGAGCTCTCTCACGCGTCCGTGGCATCCCCGAGGCCTACTTTGGTGTTTGGCCGTGTAACGTTTCCGGTTTGGCGTGAGACTTGTCGTGTGTTGTTGTTTTGGTATGTGTAACCCGCCTGTCAAATCTCGTCGCGTTTGGAGTTCGTTTGCTACCACAACAGTTATTCTCGTGGGCTGAAAGTACCTCCACTTTGAGGACCAAGACACCCCTCCAACAGCCCACCAAACCAACCCAAACCCCTCCCTTCATCTAGGCCATCCAATTCTGATCGCGCGGCCGAAAACCACACCTCATTTGGACAACCCTAGCTCCTTGTGCCTATATATTTGTCCACCTTCCCCAATTTTTGCCCTAATAGAAAAAACCCTAGTCCCTCATCCCCTACCTCTTCTTCTTCAACCTCAAGCCACCGCCGCCCTCGCCGGATTTCTCGCTGGAGCTCCCTCCGCCGCCGGCCGGAGCTCACCCCGCCGGCCTCCTCTATCCTCACCGCCGTTCGGCCTCCCCGGCCGGCCCCTCATCTCCACCGCCGCCCGGGCTCCCGCCCCTGCCGCCGGCCTCCCCTCGGCCTTCCTCCGCGCCGCGCCGGCTGGGCGCCGCCGCCGCCACCGCGGGCTCAGGCGAGCCGCCTTCCAGGCCACCGCGCCGCAGCCGCTAGGGGAGCCAGACTCCCTCGCCCGATCCGATCGATCTGTCGATCCGCCTGCAACCCTAGGGCCGAGGCCCGTTAGCGCTCGGCCTGGTAGACCGAGTTGACTCCAGCGCGTCCCGTCGCCCATCGAGCCAGTCGCCGCCGCCGATCGATCGGGGGAGGAGGAGCCTTCCCGATCCGATCTGCCTACCGGGTCGCGGGCGAGGCCCGCTACCGCGGTGGATCCGGCCCGTTAGCAGCGTCCACGCCCGACCCGCTTCGCCCGCGGATCCGATCCGGCCCGCGCCCGTTGACTCGCCGCCCGGTTGACTTTGACCAGATCTGCCTGAGGTTGCCTCCAAATCCTCTAAGTCTGTAGATTTTTCAGTTTCTGGTGCTGTTTTGCATCATGGATAACTTTTTGTGTGATGGTTCGATTTGAGTGAATGATATGTCAAAATGTTCGTGAAGACATGTACTACGTTTTGTTCCATTATGCCATGCATGTTTGAGGTCATCTAGATGCTTAAATATTTGTTGGAAGAGTGCAACTTGTTGTAAACTACTGTTTGTAGTTATTTTCATGCCATCTTTGCATAGTGATAACTTGTTGCATGTTTACCCAAATGATGCAAATGATATGTCCACGTGTTCGTCATGAAATGCTCTACATGTTGGGCGCTTTAGTTTGCATGATAGATTTCATCTTTCCATGCTTATCTCCTTTGCAAAGTGCTATGTGGCTGTTATGTCGTTAAACTTGTTACGAGATGCCTCGTAGAGGAACTCGTTGCTATCGTTGTGTTTGTCCCCTTGATGCATGCTTAGATGTTTTGGATTCACCATCATGTGTAATTTTTTGTGGTGCCTACCACTTGCCATGTTTAGCTTTGAGGTGACTTAAACTTGCTCACAAAAATGCCATGATGAAACTGCTGTTTTAACACTTAGTGAAATTTCACTAAGTCTGGAATCTGTAATTTTCAGATGCCATGTTTGCTTGTTGTTCTAGGCCAATCCATGATAGTTTTGGGGTGACTCTTGATGATTCCTTGTTGTATATATTATTGGCTATCCATTCATGCTCTCACATGCTTATTTGAGTGGCTGTAGCATATTTAATTTTTGCTCCCAAGTTGCAACAAATTACTGCTGTCAGAATTTTGTTGTCAAGTTCAATATGTCATAGCTTGTTGCTATTGATCCATGGCTCCTTTGGGGATGCTCCAATGGATTTGTTTGCTGTAGGATATGTCTAGTTTATGTCCATGCTCATTGCCATGATGTTTGAGTGCTGTAGCTTATTTATCTATTGCTCCGAAGTTGCTATGTGGCTGTTATTTTCAGCTTGTGCGTATTTATTGTTTCGGGCGTAACTTTTAGCCCGTAGCTCCGTTTTGAGCAAGTCCTATACGAAACTTGTGTGATTTTTCATGTAGATTCGTAATATCCTATTGTTGACATGTTTTGAAGCATTTTTTCTTTATGCATATTGTTGTGCTATTACACTGTGCTACCTTTGTAGACTTCCTGTGCTTCCATAGTGCAATTTGTTTTGCTTCCTTAGTGCATCAGCCATGCATCCAGCATTTTCGTGTGCGCATTGCATCTTGTTGATTTCGTGTCTTGTGTGTTTGTGTTGAGTAGAGCCGGAAGCTGAGACCGAGTACGAGTATGAGCACGAGGTTACCACCGAGCTTGAGGACGAGGACCCCTCTTACGATCCCATCGACAACTCTTCAGGCAAGATGACCGAACCCCGATAACATTACTATCTTTGCCTATTGCTAGAAGTCTCGATCTATAGTTTTGCCTCGATGCCCATGTTTTCCTGTCAGCCTCCTAATTGTAACCATGAACCTGTTTAACCACCCTACCTATGCAAACCATTGATTGGCTATACGTAGGCTTCGCTCAGCCCCTCTTATAGCTTTGTTAGTTGCAGGTGAAGATTGAAGATTCTTGCTTCTTGTTCAAGCTTGTTGGGATATCACACTATATTAATTATTAAATGAAATCATCTATATATTGGTAATGGGTGGAAGGCTAAGCCTTTTGCTTGGTGATTTGTTCCACTCATGCCGCTAGGAACCGTATAAACCGGTGTAATGTTCCTTGATTATGCATTCCTCACACGGTTGGGGTTATGGGACCCCCTCGATAAACCGCTAAGTGCTAAGTCTTTTCCAGCAAGTCCCAACATTGGTACTATTCGCCTAATAACTAATAAAACTTGCATAGGGACTAGCTATCCCTTTTATTTTAATCAACAACCCGGGCCAGTGCTCCTCATGAGTGTTGGTCCAAACCGGGGGTTCTGCGGGGCCGCCTTGGGGAAAACCAAGGTATCTGGTATACACCTGTAGAATCGCCCATGCGATCGTGGCCTGAGACTAGATACGTGCGGCTACTATCAGGGTGTCGGCACACCGGGAGGATTTGCTGGATTAGCCATACCTTAGTTCGGAGTATCTTGAGCACGGGATTCCGAGAATACTCGGGTCTTCCCACCTTGGAGTTGCGACTCCGCGGATCGTGGGCTTGTCATGGGCCAAGTTGGAACACCCCTGTAGGGTTATGAACTTTCGAAAGCCGTGCCCGCGGTTATGTGGCAGATGGGAGCTTGTTAATATCCGGTTGTAGAAAACTTGACACCATGTTCCAATACACTACCAGCGTGTGTACCGTGACGGTCATTTTCCGAAAGGGATTCGGGAAGTGAACACGGTGCGGTTATGTTTGACTTGATTAGTTTAGGATCACTTCGTTATCATCTCTCGACCGAGGCACATTCTCTTCTCGCTCTCTTTTACGTAAGCTAGGCTAGTGCTGCTGCAGACTCTTGTTCTTTCTTCAGCCTTGTTCCACACCCAAGGCTGGGATAGTCGTGTTACCCGGGAATGGGATTGCTGAGTCCTCTGCGGCTCACAGTTACTTCACCACCCCAGATGCAGGTATGATGGTGAGCTACACAGGCGATGGCACTAAGCTAGACTGGGAGTACGACGAGGAGCGTAGCCGTTACTATGTGAACTATCCGGTTGATCAGTAGAGCTTCTACTAGGATTCGATCTAGACCTGTGGTTTAATGTTATGTTTGGTATCTTGTTATTTGGATCTTTACCCTTAGATGGGCTGTGATGTTCTTTTGAATGATGATTGGACATGTAATGCATTTGTGTGACGTGGCGAGTGTAAGCCAACTATCTTTTCAGTTTTCCATCCCCATTTTTACATGAGATGTGCAAAGGTACCAAACTTGCTATCATTTCAGAATGGGCTTATATCTTTAAGTCGTGCCTCGACACGTAGGAGATATAGTCCCATCCTGGGCATTACAAGTTGGTATTCAGAGCCTTCTCCGACCTAGAAGCCCCACTGATTGATCGAATCGTTGACGGTCGAGTCTAGGCACACACTGAAAAAAAATTTGAGTCCTATATTTATATCGGAGAGTAGGATTTCTTTGCTTCTCATCCCCTTTCACTCTGGTGAGGACTCCTGACGACTACTCTTGCCTCTTCTACTTTCAAAAATTGCACCAAATTTTTTTAGGAATCTCGCGAGTATTGTTGGATTGTTTCGATATTCTTGTGACGAGAATATTGTTCTCGATGCCTCCTGACATTAGGGGTTGTGGCAGTGTCCCGGGGAGTTGAGCTTCGGGGTATTGTCGTCACAAGCATATCGCGACAGTACTAGAATACTTAAGATGGCTGATAACCCTCAACCGTAAGGGATCGAGATAGTCTTCGCGGGTAAGAATAACCCAATTTATTGATTCGACACACGGGGAGCCAAAGAGTATTTATAAGCTTTGACAGTTGAGTTGTCAATTCAACCGCACCTGAAATATACTTACTTGCAACAAAATATAAATGGTAGCAGTGATATGATAGTGATGATAATGATAGTAAAAGTAAACATCAAAAGTAAATAGTAAAGGTAAATGGCAAAAGTAGCAACTAGTGACAAGCAGGATTTAAAACACTGTAGGCTAGGGAGATGGATGGTTGGGCGCTGCATGGATGAGATATATCATGATTCTAACTCGGGGCACGGCACACGGAAAAGTAATGATCATCTAGGCAAATATCAAACATTAGGCATGTATCCCGTAGGTAGTTGTGCGTGCTTGCAATAAGAACTTGCACAACATCTTTTGTCCTACCATCCCGCTACGAATGGGGCCAAAAGGAACTTATGGAGATTAAGGTGCTCCTGTCAAAGAGCACCGGAACAAAGCAATGAACTCAATGGATACATGTAATCCTCAAATTACGGACCATCCCCTTTGGTGTCCCAAGCTGTCACTTTTGGGATCGTCGGTTCCGAACCGTAACAGGTGCAAACAACTCATAGATAGGATCAAGAACACAAATATATTCATGCAAACACATATGGTTCAGATCTGAAATCATGGCACTCGGGCCCTAAGTGTCAAGCATTAAGAATAACAAGTTGAAGTAAAGATGATAAACACCATAGTAGATGATAGGCAACATGCCCCCAACGATCTGACAAACAATTACATGATCTAACTCATCCAATCCCTACCATCCCCTTCGCCTACAGCAGGGGATTACTCACACATGGAAGGAGAAGTCATGGAGGGATGATGGAGTGGTGATGATGATGACGATGACGACGATCTCCCCTCTCCGGAGGCCAATTCAGCCTCCAGATTAGTGATACGTCCAAAACGTATCTATAATTTCTGCTTGCTCCATGCCACTTTTGGGTGATATTGCTATGATATTCATACACTTCCATACACTTTTGATCATATTTGGACTAACTTACTAATCCAGTGCACCCCAGTGCCAGTTTCTGTTTTCGGCTGTTTTTGTATTTCAGGTTTTCACATTACGAAAACTGCCCAGAAAAATCCAGAAAAATTATATAAAAAATCAGCGTTTCGGGAAACAACCCTGCGTCCGAAGGGCAGCCGGGGGG